>JAPVCG010000027.1:266268-364203 GCA_029606305.1 Paecilomyces fulvus
GCAACAGATTTACAAAGAATTAATGAGAAACAATGAGAATTCCACCACTGAAGAATGGCACAAAGCCAGTAGAATACTCAAGAAATCAGAAAGTGAGAAAAGATTGCTTGGGATCAACAGAAAACTAGATAATAAGACAACTAAGACTGAGACATAAGTGATAAATTTCACTTTGTTAAACTTAGACAAAAACAGTTATAAGCAAGAGACTTATTGAACTGAGACCCAAGAAAATTCCCCATAGAGAAAAACATTAGCTTACTGTGATAAGCTAGAATATATATACATAGAATATTAGAGACATCCACAACATCAGAATATGCATTGAACAGCATGTTATAACAATTATTGCATAAGACACTATGGCATAAAAATTAGCAGTGCATATTTTTTATAAAAAAATCAAATCAAAAGACAACAATAAAAATAATGACATTAAATAACAGTGATAGCCAGAGGCTGACACATCAAGATATAGACTAAGATTATAGACTAGCTAGCTAAAGTGCTAGTTGACTCAGAAACCATAGAGAACTTTATAAATTCAAAATTCATAAAGAAGCTACAGATCTTAGAAAAAGCTAAATAACAGTTAGTACTGATTTCAAGACTTAATGAAAAGAATTTAAGACAGTTTCTGATCACAAAGATAAAATTGATATCAGTCTTAGTTTAAAACCATTTGAAGTTACTCAACTTTAATATAACTAAAGTTAAAAGATACAATGTGATACTCAAAATACCATGGCTAAAGTGACACAATTCAGAGATTGACTGGACATATAACAAGATACAGTTCACAAGATGTACATGTAAAATAAAACTAAAACAAGATCACTCACAGATTTCAAAGAGTCAGATAAAAAGCAAAATAAAGTTAGTCACAAAAAAGACTGAGTTGAGAAAAACAACTGATAGCTCTAGAATGAAGAAATAAATAAAGCTCAGAGAGCCTACAAATAGTAAGTTAATAAGTGAGATTATGCAAAAAAACATGCAAACTCAAGAGAGACAGCATAGTTAGACATTATATAGCACTGCAGTGAGCAAAAAAGAAGCACAAAAAGTGACAAAATCAATAATTTCAACAGAGTATGAGCAATTCAAAAATCTCTTTAATTTTAGTATCAATGAAAAATTATCAAACTACAAATTATTTGACCATAAGATATCTTTAATGAAAGAAAAGAAATCAATATGCAAACTAATTTACTCAATGTCAGAAAGAGAAGCAAAAGTTGCAAAAAAATACATTGATAACAAATTAAGACAAGATTACATTGAACATAAGATACTTAGTATTATTTATACCAAAGAAGAACAGCAACTTATAATTCTGTATTAACTATAGACAGCTGAATGAGATTACAATCAAAGACAAATACTTGTTACTATTAATCACAGAGATACAAGATATAGTATGAGAAGCAAAATGGTTTATGAAATTCAATGTTGCAGATGTATACAATCAAATACAAATCAAACCTGAAGACAAATGAAAAATGGCATTTAGAACCAAGTTTAAACACTATTCTCACAGTGGTGAATAGATTGATGAAATATATATACACCATACCAACAAGAACAGACACAATAGCTTCAGACACAGCATATTTGCTACTTTGATATGTGTTTAGCAAACATAGCACACTGAAAAGAATTACAACAGACAAAGATTCATAGTTCACATCAAAATTATGGAAGACATTAATAAACATAACTGGCATTGAGCATAGACTTAGCACAGCTTATCATCTACAAACAAATGAATAAACAGAAAGAATGAATTAGACAATTAAGCAGTATTTATGAAACTACACAAATTACAATTAAAGCAATTGAATTAAATTGCTACTCATGTCACAATTTACATATAATAATTCAATCAATGCAACAATCAAAGAAACATTATTTTATATCAATTTTAAGTATAATTCTGAATTTGGCAGCAAACCAAAGAAAACACAGAAAATAAACCATAAAGCAGAAAAGAAAGTGACATAGCTACAAACATTGCACAAGCAACTATAGAAAGATATTGAATTTATGAATCTCAGAATGACAGTTTATTACAATAAAACTCATCAGAAAAAACCTAATCTAAAAAGAGAAGAAAAAATATACTTACTACATAAAAATATTAAGATGAAACAATCAAGCAGCAAACTTGACAGCAAGAAAATTAAACCATTCATTATTGAAGAGAAAATTAAACTGATGAACTATAAATTGAAACTACCAGACAGTATGAAGATACACTCAATTTTTCATATTTCATTATTGAAACTAGCACCACAGAACACTCAGATGCAAAATAAAGAAATTGAAACTATAGAAGAAAAATACAAAGTCAAAAGAATTCTAAATGAGAGAAAAGTCAACAGACAAACACAATATCTAATGAAATGAAAGAGGTACAATACCTCAGAAAACACTTAAGAATTCATTAAGAATTTGATAAATTGCCAACATCTGATAAAGAAATATTGAGACTAGCAGAAGTTTAAAAACCAGAACTTAAATCACAGAAAAGTTAACTTATTAACAAATTACTAAGAGTAGCTGATAGCTTTTGACACTGATAATCATTCTCATCAGTTATACAATGCAATTTAGCTACATTCTTAGAGAAATTTAGCTTTTTAAAAATTTCAAAAATGTAAGCATTATGATTAGACATTTTAGAACTACACTCTTTCAGAAATTTGCAATGCTTTCAGAGATGAAGAATTTTAAAGAACAAAAGAGTCTACTGCTTTTCAGCCTCAGCTAATTTGGCCTTTAGTCTATTTTCAGTAGATTGAAAATCACATCATTCTTTATTGCTATGAAAACACTTTTCACATTTTTGACCATGTTTAGTACACACAGCACAGTTTTTGTAAGAACCATTCATTTTGCAAAAAATATCACAAGAAAAACAATATTGACAAGAAAACTTAATAATAAAACTGTTCTTTTTAATCTTCTTGGAGCAATGACAGTTTTTATGATACTAATTATGAAAAGAGTCAATTTTCAACACACATTTACATTGAGAAGGCATAATGAGAAAAGAAAGACATCACTTACAGAAAAGAATCAGGATCACAATAATAACAAAAGTGAGCACTTTACTTATAAGTCTTCAGAAATGAAGACCTTAAAGAGAGAAAGTAATATTATAAATCAACCATAGAGAAGCACAACTATGACACTCTAATAAGATGAGACTCTACAGTACAGCACTAGAGCAAAACAAACTTGAGAAATGATCACAAGATTATGTGATGATTTGATATATCAACTCAGCAGAATGCACAAACTGATATATAAAATAATATATAGTATAGCAACAAATATAGCAAGGCAAATGGTATATGAAAAGATATACAGAGAACTAAATATATAAAAGAGCTCATTTTTACTCAGCAGATGTATTTAGTTTTTCACATTCAATTTTAATCTTATTATCTACTATTTACTATGAGTTAGTAAGAATAATATTAAAAGAATTACAATTTAATTAAACTCTACTTCTGACTTAGCTATTGTTATTTAGTTAAACTTACCAAGCTACTCAGCATATAAAGCCTTATTCAACAGACTGTGATAAGCAGACTGCATTGACTGCCTAAGAACAAAACTTAAGCAGGTTTAGGTCATTAAAGAGAAACTAAGTTAAGTGTTCCATTGAGCCTTCTCTAACAAATAGTATAATAGAATAGCTAGAAAGAATTCTGAGGTAATAATAGATCTTCACTTGTTCTTCATCTTCATTATTCTCAGAATCATTTATTAATGTGACAAAATACTCACTCTTAAGAAACTGAACAATTGTGTAACTATAATGCTAATAAAGCAGCCAGCCTTGAATGCTTATTACTACTAGACTAAAAGACTAAACAAGTAATAGCAGATGCTATTACTTAAGCTGGCACCTCTTATATAGTTATAATTATAATAATAATTATAACTCTGTAAAGCACTAGTTAAATCTCTTACAACTATTCTCTCTCTTAGAAGATTATAGCTTTAGAACTTCTTGCTCTGTTACTTTCAGTTAAACTTTCTCTCAGACCTTTTGGCTTAAAGGTTTAACTAGTGTCTTTAAAAATACTTTTACTAGCAAGCATACTTAGCATTGCTTAGGCTTTTGACGCTCACTCTAATTAGTTATATAAAAGTTAAGCTCTAAAGGCATTACTAAAACTACTCTTTTAGCCACCTAGAGAGGCGCAGCCATGTGGTTGCAGGTTGCAATTTGTAATTAAAAAATGCAAACTTATGCTTTAGCTTGAGTTTGAACTTGTTGAAAAGTGGTATTTTTGATATTTGAATTACTGTTTTTTACTTGCTTAGATGCACTAGTTTTTAGTTTGTTTTATTGAACTTAAACACATATAAATTTGAGTTCTGTTATGATTTTCATAGAAAATAGACACAATTACAACACTATGATAACTTTACTCAAATTGACTTTAACATGCTCAGATTTTCTTTGTAATCTCATTACTATATTATATGAAATTTGACAGTTATGAGTCTAAATAGCTAAATATATTAAACATGTCAATATTGAAGCTTTTGGTGATGAAACTATTCACCTCTGTAGAATAAATGTTATTAACTAATAGAAAAGAAAAAAAACTGCTTTAAAACAAACTATTACAAACCAACCATGAAGGGACATAACTATAACACTCTGATAAAATAAGACTTTATAGTACAATACTGAAGCAAGGCAGACAAGTCACATGATGTGGTATACAAAAAGATATACTGACTAAGAAATGATATACTACATGATATATGGTATATGGTATACAAGAAAGATATGCAGCATACCAAAGAATATATCAAAAAATATATAGAGAATTAAATATATAAAAACACTCATTTCCACTCTACAATTGTATTTAGTTCTTTGCACTCAATGTTATATTTGTTTTATTTACTATTTACTACAGGTCAGTAAAAACAATACTAGAAGAATTATGATCTAATCAAACTCTACTTCTAACTTAGCTATTGTTATTCAGTTTAGACTCATCAAGTTATACAACATACAAAGCCTTATCTGAAGAACTGTGGTAAGCAAACTGCATTGACTGTTTACAGAAGATTTAGACAGACTTAAATTATCAAGAAGAAATCAAATAAGTGTTTCACTAAGCCTTCTTTAACAAACAATACAATAGAATAGCTAGAAAGAATTCTAAAGTGATAACAAAAAGTGATATTTAATTCTGATTTGTTTTTTTTATGTGAAAGACATTAATCAACTTTTTTATATATTGTTTTTTTTAGTGAAGCATTTTTCACTGAATAAACATCTCAAAGAATTAGTTTAGATGTTTATTTACATCTTAGTTGTTAAAATAATTTAAATGATTGCAAAAAATAATGTTAATAACTATTCTGAATATAGACTTTAATTCAGCATTTTTAAAATATTTAAAAAACAATATAACATTGATTGAATTATTTAAAGATTGAAACATGTGTTATTTTAAGTCAAAAAATAACAATATTCAAAGAGTTTTATTTGTTTATTGTGACAGTTTCTTATCTGAGAGGTTGACAGTCTCATTCAATTGCAACATATGTTAATCATTACATGAATTATACTAAATATTAATAGTTTTTTTGGCAGCAATGATACTGTCAAAAAAGATCACTAAAAGTATATTGTTTAATTACAGCTGATAAAAATTAACAAAAAAATCAAAAATTCATTTAAACTTTTGCAACTTTTTTAGATTATTGAGATCATCTTAAATAATGTTCATAAAGTTCAAAACTTTGAGTTCATCTTGTGTGAGAGTAATAAAGTCAATCTGTAAAATTGTTCAGTCATTTTGAAGCTATTTCTGGCTCTGAGAAAGCATTTTTGTAGCACAATTCAAAATATATAACAAACAAACAAAAGATTTATTACAGCACTTTTAGAAATACAACTGATAATTGAATATAGCTGATTATTATCAGCAAACTAAGAGAAAAGAGAACAAGAAGATGACATAAGTGAAAAAGTGATATTGCAGTGACAAAGAGAGAAAAGTAGAGAGAAAAACAGAAAAGAAAAGAAAAAAAAAAGATATTGACATTTAATTAAACAATAGCTCTAGACAACAATTTTAAACAATAGCTCAATTAGACAAGAGAAAAAAATCATGCCAATTTCATGGTGAGCATCAATTTGAATAATAACACTAATGAAAAAAACTACACAAAAAGTTCTAAGTGAGTGTCAACAGTTAATTTGATCATTAATGTAAGCAGCAAAAATGATGTCAAAAAAGCAGTCTACTGTTAGCAGTGACACAACATTAGACAACATTTGAACATTTTTGTCAGATGCAAAATTGAAAAATTCAGTAAAAAAATCAAAGTTTTTTTTGAAGCTTGAAAGAGTTAAAACACTATTCATCACATTTGTGTTATATTCTGAAGAAAAAAAAAAGAGTTAACAAGTTTTTTTAGAGTAATTTACTGAGAAGCAAAAAGTATTGAAAGAGCAAAGAGCTCAGATAAGCTATCAATATTAAAATATACATCTGATAGTTCTTGAATGTGAGAAACATCATAATAGAGAACTATGGCTTGAGAAATTCCTTCTAAAAGTATAAAGAGATAATGAATCATTCTCTTGTGAGATGCCCTTTTTTATATCTGAGCTATGGCAGTAATTATTATTGTCTGATACAAAATAGTTGAGAGTCATGATGTGGATCTACTTTAAGCTTGCACAAAATATCAATGATCTGTGTTAGGATTTGAGAAGCCCTGCTGAAGCTTGACTGGCATCTTCAGTGGCTTGTCCAGGGTCCAGGGAAGGATGGAGACAACTGTGGAGGATTTGGTGGGGGAAATCCACTAGCTTCATGCTCCCTAGAGGTTGAGCCGTGACAGTCAACTGCTCAGTGACTACAGTGGCACCGGTATTGAAGATTACAAGGCATCTTTCTCATACCATTATCAGCGGGGCAATGAGCTTGCCAATTTGACTGCAGTAACGGACCTCTTCGCAGCCATCCTGACGGGGTATATTCCGATTGTAATCATCGGGGGATTTTGGATAACCGATTCAACGACAACAGGATTCTTCGCAGCCATCCTAATGAGAGAGCACATATACCTTGAATTTAGGCTTCGCCAGTCTCTGTATTGTCACTTTTTTGTATGCTAAGTTGCGGTAAGGTATGCAGGCAACAAATCCGGTAATTGGGCCGGTGAGAGGGGATGGGAGAGAGATTGAAGGCGAGATACCAGAAGTTTCCGTGTTGCCGCACGCAAGGAAATTCTGATGGACTCGAAATTCAGTTTCTCGTTCAAATATAGATCCCTCTAAACCAAGTTTTCACCTGCGGGTCAGGCATCGCATGGTGGACAAAATGGGCGGAGGCGTGGGTTAATTGCTCATAGAAGGTGACAGGGCGTTCCAGATATTGCTCGCAGTTCTCGGCGGTGGTCGGCAAATGCCCATATCTTTCGACTTCTTATCAAGGCTAGTTACTGAATATAGATGAAATAGTTAATGAGTTTAGCGAAAACGATTGCTGGTGCGTTTTGGTGCCGCGCAGCAAGGCTGCAAATTCAGGAGTCAACATCTTGATCAACACACCACGGTCGACTGGGGGGTGTATTGCTGCGTTCTGGGGGCACTGAGCCACCCAGCTCAGTATAGCCGGAATTCTGTTGAAAATGCCTCTAGCCACTCATCCTTGGTGAAATGCTGGCCTTTTGTAGGGAGGAATTTCGTTATATTGTGGCGAGTGCTAACGCACTTGATCTTCTGCAAGATTCTCCCAATTCAAGCTCAGACAATGTAGGCACACGTTGAACAATGAAGCCTTCAGGATCAGGCTTCTTTGTAATTATGCAGTGGTTTTGACGACACTCATGAAGGAATAGTACTAAATCATGAAACACTGCATTGATCATGAGGCTATTTTGAAGTTTGTTTGCCACATATTCTTGAAGCCTGCATTCATCTTTCAGCTTCAATGGTGGAGCCCAGGCATCAAATTCACTGCCATCTAGGAAACCTTTAATGAATTTCTTCAGATCCACTGCTTTCTGTCTGTTTGTACCAAACATGGTTTGCAGGTTTTTAACAGACACCATGCCTATAATGCTCTTGCAAAAGATTACTTCTTCGATCGGGTGCTCTCTTCGTACGAATCAGTGGTGAACGGGTAAACAGCATTATCGGGCTGTACAGAGACGAGGGACTCATCGAAAGAATCTTCATTGTCAATTGAGGAACCGTCAGCGACCAACTCGGCCTGATCAAATTGATCAGGGGAGGGACCCGGCAACTCAGGACGACCAACGAGGGCACCTGTGATCGTTAGAGACGATCGTTAGATAAGGCATTTTGGAAAGGAGGACATGACTATCTCTCGTACCTTAAGGAAGGTCACGTCTTGTTTTTGTGTCTGTTGGCGTGTGTGCCTCTTATATGGGCAATTTTCCTCAAGCCGAGATTCTTTTCGAAAGTATAACCAAGGTCTCCAGGGCTTGATATTTGTATAGAGTACGAACAGCCTGTTATCCTCTGTCAGTAAAAGGCTATTCATAGGCACTGGTTTCCATCCAACTGGAAATCTTACCCTAGTTCTTGCCAGATTATTTCTTCTCTAAGGGCGCTCGGTAGCATTCTTTTAGCGCTCTAGCATCATAAGTGCGGATATGTATAATACTGGCTCGACCATCTTAGTTCAGTAAGAGCTTTCAAAAATCGAGAGTATTGTGATTTGAAAATAGGGTTGAATCAGAAAATGCAACCTTTGACACCATCGGCTGGGAGACTAAGCGCTCAACTATATTTTCGCGTTCGCTGCAGAAGGAGTATATGGATTCGCGCTCGAGATGGTCAAGCTTGGTATGAAAGACATCCCCATGGGGCAAAGAGAAAACAAAAAGGTTTTCTGAACCCCCTAGTGACAATCCAACAGATAGCCTTATCTGTACTCGAAGGGACATGCATCCATCCGAGGCCCCTTTTCCCTTGGTCTTGAAGTGGGCCTTGCGTAACGGCTCATTCGATGTCTTTCTATTTTTGACCCAGTCGAAAATATTCTGTGGGAGTCTGATGTAAGCGTAGTATGTTTCTTGGGAATGGCCATTGTGCTTAGTGCATGGGTAAGGACATCTTTGAGAACGGTATCCCTATAAGTTACCAGAGCGTTGGCAAAATCCGCTTGGCATTCTTGTAATGTCGGCATCTTGTTGCTAGCTTGCAGGTCCCATAGCCAAGTATCTTTTTACATTAGTACCAGCAGTCCATACAGTATTGCAATGACTTACAGCATTTGTACTGGAGGCTCAAGGTGACTTCAGCTGAATGAGAGCCCAGTCAAGATTTGTCATAAGAGGAGAGTGAGTAACAGTGGTGACTCTCTCATCTCTATATCCCAAAGCAGTGAACACATAGCCAAGTTCATGATCATTTTGTGTCAGGAATTTTTCAATGTGTTGCTTTTTTTGCTGCTGTTCCTCAATGGTCACTTTCATCTGATTGTAAGCCCTCATGTCAGAAGGAATGACAAATTCCCCTGAGTCAACAGCATTCTTGAGGCTAACATATCTCAGATTCTGTAACTGCTGCTGGATTCTCTCATTGAGTGTCTGTATATTGTTTGTGGTATCTTTTTCAGCAGGGTGGTCAACACAAAGCAGAGTTTGTGTGTTCTGATTGCCTGGACATATCCCCTTATCATACAAGTGTTTAAGGTCTGTAGATCCAAGTCTGTGAGCATATATCAATCATGTTCTAAGATGGATAAAGAAGCACTCACAGTTTTCATAAGGAGACAGGATGAAGTTTGTTCCTGGGTCTACACAGTGGAAACAAGTGAGGCCAAAATTTTCCCATTTTCCTGTCTGAGGATTCTCAAGTTCAACCCAGCCGGAGAATGTTCCAGCGGCTCTCCTTGATCCTTAAACGCGTCGTCCAACGCGTCGATTAGCCTGCTAGAGTTGGTTAATGAAAACCGCTCCTTAGTCCTGCTTTTGATACAAGCCCCTAGGTCAGGTACAAAAATGACCATCCCTTAGTCTTGCTGATGTCCAAAGTGTCAACTCCATTCATGAATCAAGACCTTCGCGACCCGCTAGCTCCCCCCGTTTCGACTTCCAGCTCGCGGATTTGTTGTACCATAGCACAAGCAAGACGTCCTTGGATTTGGCCGGTACACTCGGTTAAAGCTGTATCTGCATCTGGAGGCGTCTGATCTTCGCTCTTTAGATCATATATTCCAGAGACAACACACTTATATCCATCACGGGCCGTCGCTTAACGGTTCAGCCTAGCGGACGTCCTATATAAGGAGGTCCAGGGTTACTTTCAGCCAGCCATCTGACGAAGACAGCCACTGCACCAAACCCCTGTTGTAAACATGTACAACATGTGTCTTAAAAATCTCCTCGGTTGCTCACAGTGTCGAAACATGTAGTTCACCTCGGGGAATGTCCACGGAAAATAGATTTTGCCATATGTATATATAAACCAAAAAGATCAATGAGGAGATCTGGATCCAAGCTTCTTGTTCTATGGAACTTGGATAGTCCTTATAGGTGTATGCGGCAAACCGGGACTTTGCTTCTAATCAAATAGGCCCCAAACAATTACTTAAGCATCGACATAGATAGCCTCCGTGTTGTCATCTTCCCACCTTATGTGAAGAGAGAAAGACTTGCTGTGCACCTTGGCATGCTGGTCAACAGCAGTAGTGAGGGACTGACGGAACTCGCTTTCAGTCAGTTGAGGCAAGGAAAGAAAAATAAATATAATTTAAGAAATGATAAGCAATGCCGATGGTATCTAGATCAAAACGGCAGCTTTGTACTAAGAGTATAAATAAATAGCAACAACGTTGAATTTAGGGCCGGGATCCAGCCGCAAATGGGAGCAAAATACCCCTATGGCCTATAAATTGTTTCTCGGTCACTTTTGGAACCAGAGCACAAGACGTCGGTACCTCTGGGAAGGGTTATCTTCACCGTTTTTCTGTTATTGGAGAAAAATTTTCAAATTTCGCAATATACTTCCTGAGTTTCCAGACTATGTTTTCTGCGATGTGCAAAATGAATATTTCAGCACATCCGTAGCGGTAATGGACACCATGAGTGAAAAGAGAAATCACATCTTCGGCGTGCTGGGTTCTTTTCGGGGACGCCGTGCTTCAGGGATATCTTTGTCGGTTTTCCCACTGACAAGCACAAGTGCGTAATATGATATATTTTTGGTCCATTTCACAATGACTACTAATTTGACTTGTCCATTGTTACCGATCAACCACAGCATTTGCCGCAAGTCTTCCAAGGACTGCAGGATGACAACTTGATGAAGGATCACAACGGCGGCCAGAGTTTGCGACGTCTCAGCGGCGGTCGCAGGGGGGCAAGCCATTTTTCAATAAGTATGCTCCGTGAGCGACTCCGAACCTTCATGACAACAACCATCCGCACATCACCCTGGGAATTCTGAAACCACCACAGGGCATCCTGTCGCAACTTTGTCAACGACTCGCTATTTCCGACCTCAAAGGCCACAGTGGGCCAAGGATCTGGCTGTCCGGGGTATCCGATTCTCGAGGGCTCGAACTGACTATATTTGATGAGCCAATCTTCAATATTTCCACCGATTGAAGGACTTACTGTAGAGGTTGTTGTGCTAGTATCACAATAGGTATGTTTTCCTTTTGAGAAGGGAGCACTACTTAAATCATGTTATATTCTCAATGTATAAGAAAAACCAGACACAGCACCTTTGCCGTGTTGGGAACGTGGCACCGAACGATGTTGAAGTTGAAGAACTACGAGTTCATATAAAAATATAAAAAGTAAGAGAGGCGGATTGTCTGGGGTGCGTTATGGACAAAAAATTGAGGGTAAACGACTGTGACTCGGGTTAGAGTTCAGGTAAGAATGCGTTTACAGTTGGTGTGAAGGTCACTATAGGCACGATATCAGAAACAGAAGATGGGCGATTGTGAGAATTGAGGGGATGTAGTCGTCATCGTATTCAGCTACTCGCTCTTTCTGAATATATGTTGAAGCGCAATGTATACAAGAAAGAGATTATTCCCGTGCTGTGGGACTATATATACATCGTTTGTTGCGGAGACATTGGCATGATAGAAGAGCGAAGAGCAAAAGAACTCGAGGGGGAGGGTATAAAAGGAGCAAGAGGGGGGCAATTAAAAGCGGGGTCGACCATCACGAAGATGGCCGTGAATGTACTCTTCAATACTCCCACCGTCTTCATTGATAGCATGCACATTCAACGGCTGACGGAGAATAATAATCATTTCTGGAAAAGTCGGTGAATTCTTAAATAGGCAGGGAAGAATCCGGAATGAAACGGTTGGCCTCGTGACTATCATGATAAGGCGTGCAGGAAAAAAAACATGGTCGCCAATCGAACATGCAATAGTTCATTTCAAAGTATACAACGTCAACTACTGGACTGGATTTTCTCCTACTGTGGTACAGGATTTGATAGAAGCCCTAACGCGGAGCCGCCACGATATCCGTAAGGTGAGACGTTTGAACAAAGAGAACAAGCTCAAACTATGCTATCGGTCAGTGGGGCGCTCGGAACCGGGAACATGAAACATGACAACAGGTCGTGGCGAGGATTGCGGACTACTGGCAGTTCCACTATCAATTCCTCCGTAGTGCTAGATGTATGATGTCTTCTTATCTTCTCATTTTTATCCGGACGGACGATTGAGCGGAGAAGCACGGACGAAATAGGATCGAAGCCGCCCGGGAGGATCACCCAAAGCAGTAATTGTTGGTGGAAAGCCGGATGGAGATGTCATGATTGCGACAAAGCGTCAGACACCAATAATAGGAATTGTTGGGCGATTGCGCATCATGATATGATGATCTGCGAATGGTACCTGACGGAGTACTCCGTACTCTAGTTAACTAGCGATAATTAGCAATGATTAGTTAGCCAGATCCATGAATCTAGAAAAGTACCAAACGCCAATGAAAAGACCGCTGATTGGGCCGCTCGTTTTCCTCGTATTCCTCGTTTTCAAGCCACTGGTCCGTGCAGCGCATACCAGACATAGATGAGTCAGCATGAAGCATTCCTACGGAACGGACCTGTTATACAGTCGGGATCGTAGATGAGATGCCCCGCCGAGAGATGGAGCCCCATCCGGAAGGCCAAGATTCCTGCTTCCGATACGGTATCGAGGAAACGAATATTTCAGCGAGTGGACCGGATGTCTTGTGTGCAGCACTCCGAGGCCAATCAGAAACCCTCATCTGGTGAACCTTACCGGATCGGAACTGGATTCGACTCTTTTTAGATGCTCGCCAACGTTTCCCCAGGCGGGGATTCCTCTCACCTCCGCCAACCATTCGCCACTAAACTCCCCTCTCCCCCCCGGACCAGCCCAAAATCCGACCCGACCGCCAACAGCCACAGCGGGTGCCGGACAATCTTGGCAACTCCCTGTACAACTGCCCGATTCAGCAGCTTTTGCTATATCCTCTTTTTTTTTCACCATCGTTCCAGACTTTCCACTTGTCCCGGAACGTTGGTGCTCCGTCTGGAATTAAATGTCGACTCTGTCTAAAGACTCCCGGGATTAAAAGCTTCGGGCCTCCCGATTCGCTGAATCAGATCCTGGTGCAATTGCATGCGCCATTGCTAATACTAGCTTACCTGGGAAATCTGATATAATATTGGCTCCTCGACGTAACGGCTGATGCTGCCTGGTGATTTCTTGCTATATTAATTCTTCCCCTTATCTCACCCAGATCCCACTGTCGTCCTTCCTTGGGTGGTGAGAGCAATTCGTTTCGTTTACCTGGCTAGCAAGGGGTGCCTCCCTTCGATATCACCATGTCTCTATTCGGGACGATAAACCCCAACCTCAGCCCCGAGCGAACCATCGCAGGACGCGCCGGTCCGTGGGACCAAGAGAATCATGAGAATCATGAGGACAGAGATCGATCACAAGCTCCCAGCCATGGACTGGCACACAGCGTGTCGACGGACGAGACAGCGTTGGAGGGCAAAGACGATGTCGACAAGGAGGAGCGTTTCGAGCAGCAAATCAGTGAGTTGGCGCGACGATTGACCCGCCAATCGACCCGATTCTCGACCAAAGAGGACCTGCCAAACCCGTTCCTGGGTCTGCCCGAGGATTCGACCTTGAACCCGCACAGTCCCAACTTCGAACCGAAGAATTGGATGAAGGCATTGTTCGCGATTCAGTCGCGCGACCCGGAGAAGTACCCCCAGCGCACGGCCGGTTTGGCTTTCAAGAATCTCAGCGTGCATGGCTATGGTAGTCCGACCGACTATCAGAAGGATGTGGCTAACTCGATTCTGGCCCTGGGCTCACTGGTTCGGAATATTGCTGGGACGGGGAAACAAAAGATCCAGATCCTGCGCAACTTCGACGGTTTGATCCAAAGCGGAGAGATGTTGGTCGTTCTGGGAAGACCGGGAAGTGGATGTTCCACATTTCTGAAGACAGTCGCGGGAGAGATGAACGGTATCTATATGGATGAGGGATCACACATGAACTACCAAGGTAAGTGGTCTCTATCAAGGGCCATTCGACGAGGAAACTGACTCGCCTGGAGGCATTTCGGCGAAGCAGATGCGCGGTCAGTTCCGCGGGGAGGCCATGTATAATGCCGAAACAGATGTTCATTTCCCTCAGCTCAGCGTGGGAGACACGCTGACCTTCGCGGCCTTGGCCCGCGCACCACGAAATCGTCTTCCTGGAGTATCCCGCAGACAATATGCGGACCATATGAGAGATGTCATAATGGCAATGCTCGGATTGTCGCACACCATCAATACAAGAGTCGGTAACGACTACGTCCGCGGTGTCAGTGGTGGGGAGCGCAAACGTGTCAGTATCGCGGAGGCCACCCTCAGCCAGAGTCCGATCCAATGTTGGGATAACAGTACCCGAGGTTTGGACAGTGCAAATGCCTTGGAGTTCTGCAAGACACTCCGCTTGAGTACTAAATATGCCGGTACGACGGCTTGCGTTGCCATCTACCAGGCCTCCCAGAGTGCTTACAACGTGAGTTTCTTTTCTTGTCCCGCGGAGATATGCGTTCTGACACTCGTCCTCGCAGGTCTTCGATAAAGTGACCGTCCTCTACGAGGGTCGACAGATCTACTTTGGTCGCACGGATGAGGCTAAAGAGTTCTTTACGAGCATGGGATACGAGTGCCCGGAGCGTCAGACGACGGCAGATTTCCTGACCTCGCTCACCAGTCCCACCGAGCGGATCGTCAAACCGGGATATGAGAATCGTGTGCCAAGAACTCCCGACGAATTCGCAGCTGCCTGGAAGAACAGCGCCGCTTATGCTAAACTCATGAAGGAAATCGAGGAGTACGAGAACACCTATCCGATCGGTGGTGAAGGCTACGAGAAATTTGTCGAAGCCCGCAGAGCTCAGCAAGCAAAGAGCCAACGCATCAAATCCCCATACACGATCTCCGTCTACGAACAGGTCAAGCTTTGTGTCTGGCGTGGCTTCATGCGTCTCAAGGGCGATGCAAGTCTGACCGTGAGCCAACTGGTCGGAAATAGTATCATGGCTCTCATCATCGGAAGTGTCTTCTACAATCTCCGGAAGGATACCAGCAGCTTCTACTCTCGTGATGCCCTGTTATTCTTCGCTGTCCTGCTCAATGCATTCTCCAGTGCTCTTGAAATCCTGACTCTGTACGCCCAACGTCCCATCGTCGAAAAGCACGCTCGTTATGCCCTATACCATCCATTCGCGGAAGCGATCGCATCCATGCTGTGTGATGTGCCCTATAAGCTACTCAATGCAACGACCTTCAACCTCACGCTCTATTTCATGACCGATCTGCGTCGAGAGCCTGGGGCATTTTTCGTCTTCTACCTCTTTTCAATCGTCACTACATTTGCCATGTCGATGATCTTCCGTACAATCGCTGCGACTTCTCGAACGCTTGCCCAGGCTCTAGTTCCCGCTGCCATCCTTATTCTCGGTTTAGTCATTTATACTGGTTTTACTATCCCCACTCGCAACATGTTGGGCTGGTCTCGCTGGATGAACTACCTGGATCCTATTTCATATGCTTTCGAGAGTTTTATGGTCAACGAATTCCATGGCAGAGAGTTTCCATGTGCACCACAGGAGATTGTCCCCACGGGCCCCGGATATGAAAACGTGCCCATGGCCAACAAGATCTGTTCGACCGTCGGCGCTGTCGCCGGTCAAGAAATAGTCCAAGGTACTCAGTACCTCAGCAAGAGTTTCCGGTACGCGAAGGGTCATCTTTGGAGAAACCTGGGTATTATGTTTGGGTTCATGTTCTTCTTCATGGGCACATATCTTCTGGCTTCAGAATTCATCACCGAGGCGAAGTCTAAGGGTGAGGTGCTTCTTTTCCGCCGTGGCCACCAGCCCGCCGCATCTCGCAAAGCATCGGATGATGTCGAGACGCAGCTTGAGCCGGTTCCCGCGGAGAAAACAGAGGTCAATAACGGACAGACCACAGCCAGCATCCAGAGACAGACCGCCATTTTCCACTGGCAAGATGTCTGTTACGATATCAAAATCAAGGGAGAGCCACGACGCATTCTTGACCACGTTGACGGTTGGGTCAAACCGGGTACTGCCACTGCTTTGATGGGTGTTTCTGGCGCTGGTAAGACAACTCTTCTTGACGTGCTTGCGACCCGTGTCACCATGGGTGTTGTGACGGGCGAGATGCTGGTCGATGGTCGCCCCCGCGATCAATCATTCCAGCGTAAGACCGGTTATGTTCAGCAACAGGATGTCCATCTTTCAACATCCACTGTCCGAGAGGCGCTGCGTTTCAGTGCAATTCTCCGCCAACCTGGCCATGTGAGTCGCCAGGAGAAGCTCGATTATGTCGAAGAAGTCATCAAACTACTTGGAATGGAATCATATGCCGACGCCGTTGTGGGTGTCCCTGGTGAAGGTCTGAACGTCGAACAACGCAAGCGTCTCACCATTGGAGTCGAACTGGCCGCCAAACCACAATTGCTTCTGTTCTTGGATGAACCTACCTCTGGTCTTGACAGTCAAACTTCGTGGTCTATCCTGGATCTTATTGACACTCTGACCCAGCACGGCCAGGCTATCCTGTGTACGATCCACCAGCCATCAGCTATGCTGTTCCAGCGATTTGATCGCCTGCTTTTCCTGGCCAAGGGCGGTAAAACCGTCTATTTCGGCGAGATCGGGGACAAATCATCTACCCTCTCTAGCTATTTCGAGAGGAACGGTGCGCCCAAGCTGCCCGCGGATGCGAATCCTGCCGAATGGATGCTAGACGTTATTGGTGCCGCTCCTGGATCACACACTGACATTGACTGGCCCGCTGTTTGGCGTGAGAGTCCTGAGCGTAAGGCGGTCCATGAGCATCTGGCTGAATTGAAGTCGACTCTGTCCCAGAAATCGACTGACGCTTCGTCGTCCGACCCTGCTTCCCTCCAGGAATTCGCTGCCCCCTTTTCTGTGCAATTATACGAGTGTCTTATCCGTGTTTTTGCTCAGTACTGGCGCACTCCCTCGTACATCTATTCCAAGTCGGCTCTGTCTATCTTCACTGCTCTCTATATCGGTTTCTCTTTCTTCCATGCACATAACAGTCTGCAGGGTCTCCAGAACCAAATGTTCGGTATTTTCATGCTGATGACCATCTTCGGCAACCTGGTTCAGCAAATCATGCCCAATTTCTGCACTCAACGGTCTCTCTACGAAGTCCGCGAACGGCCTTCGAAGACCTACTCTTGGCAAGCTTTCATGACTGCTAACATCCTTGTCGAACTGCCCTGGAATACGCTGATGGCGGTCTTTATCTTCTTCTGCTGGTATTATCCCATCGGACTGTACCGGAACGCCGAACCCACCCATGCTGTGCACGAACGTGGTATCCTCATGTTCCTTCTTATCTGGACCTTCATGCTGTTCACCTCGACATTCGCCCATATGATCATTGCTGGTATAGAGGTTGCAGAAACTGGTGGTAACATTGCCAACTTACTTTTCTCCCTCTGTCTTGTCTTTTGTGGGTAAGTGTTACTTTTCTAATCCCCACAGACAGATAGTTAGGATGATGGAAACTAACCCATTTCAGTGTTCTTGCGACTCCCGAAGCGCTCCCTGGATTCTGGATCTTCATGTACCGTGTCTCACCTTTCACCTATCTCGTATCCGCAATGCTCTCTACCGCTGTCTCTGGCACCGATGTGGTGTGCGACGATGTGGAGCTCCTCCACTTCGATCCTCCCAGCAACACCACCTGTGGCGATTATCTGGCCGCTTACATCAAGACGGCAGGTGGGTATGTCGCCAACCCAGAAGCTACGAGCCAGTGCGGATTCTGTCAGATGTCCAGCACAGATACGTACCTGGCATCGGTGTCGAGCTACTACAAGGATGCGTGGCGCAACTTTGGCTTGATGTGGGTGTACATCGGTTTCAATATCGTTGCTGCAGTGGCCCTCTACTGGCTGGCGCGTGTGCCCAAGGGAAAGGGAGTCAAGGGTACAACGTGATTTCGCCAATGGAGCACGAACAAAAAGATAGCGGTCTTTCTCCGTCCGCTCCTCGGAAATAATCTCTTCAGCTTTACAATCAATCGATATCTCGCTGCAGTTAGATGGGTTTACTCTGGAGTTCTGTTGCGGCATTTTGTTGCACATCCTTTGTGGTTTATCTTAGAGATTTTGTGACCTAGATCCTGGATTCCTTGACCTCGCCAGGTAAATCTTCTTTTTTTCCATCTATCCAACCTTGCTGGTTTGCTCCTCATCTGAACAAGCAGCCTTTTTTTTCACTTTTACTAGATAGAAACTTTTGAGCATCCGTTGTGTTTAGAATATATTGTAATACTAGCTGTGCGTGTCGCATCGACATTGCATGGGACCGTCAACTGCGGTAGATTTCCTTCTCCAAACCTTGCTTCCCTGTAGAACTTGTATTCAAAGCAGCAGCATCTGCGCAAGATGGCCTGCTCAGTGCACTGATTCCTTTGGGCTTCGAATCGCGGGATCTGACGGCTAGTAGACAAGAAGAACTATTTAACACACCATTTCTGATCCTCAACCCAGTAATTAACACAGTCCACTTGGGACTTGGGGGAAGTTTGATGCTGTACCGCATCCTGGCCATTCAGAGGCCGTAAATCTTGTGCCATTGATCGTCCACGCGAGACAAATCAGGGAGTGCAAGTATCTCAATTGTGAGCGGGAAGCGACTGCGGAAGGATGCACATTAAGTACTGCTTAGCGAAGCTTAGCCACCTACTACCACAACGAGTACATGTGACTGTCAACCTGCAACTTGGGGAAATGTTGTTTCTCCTTTTTCCATCCAAAGCTTTTCCCCCTTGACACTCCATGCATGGCTCATTAAATTTTCGTCAATGGTCCTACATTAAAGTACGCAGTTATTCAGTTCCTTTTTCAAGCTCGCCCATCTAGCATCCTGCTTGGACCCTAGCAACAGTGCTTCAGGCCTCAAGTGCCCAGTTTGTCATGGATGATCCCATTCGCCCAAGCAAAGAAACATTCGATCGCGTCCTTTCCGACAGTTATAACGAATGGTCGTCCCACCTGAGAAACGCTGACAGTGACTGTCGACTTCCACCTTATTGCATCGATTTGAGATGGCTCCTTAGGAGAACACCCTCTTTCCTTGGATATGGCTTAGTTCCCGGAGACACTGAAATGCAATTTACTTGCGTGGAAAAGGAATCAGGCACGGGACAGTTCGGTCTCCTTATTTCTGGACACTCAATATGGACGACTTCACATGGAGAATGTTGTCTTGAACCGAAGATCATGTCTTTGGATATTCTGCTCGCCGTTCCCAGCCCGTTAACAGTGCACATATCAGACTCCAGCCCCTTGGGAGAATGGCCTGGTGTTCATGGTGTTTCAGATCATGATGATGGAAACTATATAAGCGTTCTGTTTCTTGCGTGGGCTTATATTCTTTCTGCGCGATGGGCAGAGTCACTCAAGCATGTTTCAGGGCACCAATGCACCAGTAACTTCACGCGTGACGCCAGTCAACTTGCCAAGGATTCCGATAACCAGAATAAAGTCGAAGTTCATATAGGAAATGACGTCGAAGCTGCTGAAGCAGGATGGTGGCAGGCTATACTGTGCTCTGGCTGGGAAATAACAACAGATTACAACCAAAAGACATACTTGTCACCTTGGTCAGTCCTTGCCTCGAATGAAGCAAACATAGAGGTTAAAAGAACTTCTCCAATTACTCAGGCTGAATCACCGTCATCCGGCACTGCGCTTGAATATCTTGCCAGGTTTTGCTCTCGTCACCGTCTCTACGGGCAATGCTCCGCGGCTCTAGCTGCTGCCCTTTATATTCCCTTTCTCAGCGGTAAATCGGTATCACTTCCTCTCCCAAAACCAGCTTTGCGGAACGAGGCATCCTATTTATTACCGTCTCAATCATCCTCAGACCTGGTTGAAGAACACTCAAAACTCCTTTCCCACTATATGACATTGAGTTGCAATGTGTGGGGCATGCGATCTTTACTTTGCAGCACTTTTTTCAATGCAGAGATTGAATGCAATCTTGTTAGTGCTTGGCTCAATCCTGCTTTCGCGATAATAAATCCCCTGCTTAAGGAAGAGAACCTGCCTACGCTGGCCAAAGTTTTGGGAAGCCGACATCCAAGATTAGCTAGCCTTTGGTTTGGCGCTATACTTATGGGAATAGCCAGACCTACATTGCGAGATATTCGGCTTGGGCTCACAGCCCTGGAACTCAATGCAGCTGCTTGGACCGGAACGGAACAGTCGTTTATAACAAGAGAACCTGGCATTTGTGATGGTCAAGTGATCCGCAGGGAGGATGAGTGCCGCTTGTTATTTATTACGGCCTGCGATGGTTATACTAGACCACCCATCCATCCATGGAAGCCTTTTGGAGAAACTCGGCTTGTTGACACAGAGCTTCCAGTACAGCAACATTCCTGTTGCTGCTGCCATTGTTTGAATTACGAGATTTGGAACTGGAGTCTCGCAAATGGCCAAGTCCTCGGAGACCCCGGCATGTCTCTGATGGAATTTGGTAAAGCTAGCCTTGTAACATGGAAAAAAAGAGAAGACTACCCTATACATCACGATTCAAACTTATTCTCCCAGTCGGCTTCAGAGGTCGCTACTCGCGGAATATTTGGTTGGTTAAGGTCGACAGGATACCCAGCCAACGAAAAGCCTTTATACCAGCATTCCTGGATCACCATTGAGAGTTCCGATGATGATGACGACGATGACGACGGCGGTAGAGAATCAGATATTGGCCAAGAGATTGCTCGTCCGTCGTCCATCAGTCAATGGCTTAGCGGAGTTGACTGAAGTGCTGGTGCCGATCTAGTTCGTCAGGTCGATCATCTCTTTGAAGCCGTCAATTAGTCGGGCGTAAAAGCACAACATCCAGCTCAGAAGGGATAACCGGCAGTTTATCATAGACCTTCCCAGTGTTCCGTAGGAAATTGATGACATGGCCTCTATATTTGAACTGTTGACCCCATACCTGCCGAACCTCCCTAACATCCTGCTCTGCATGGTGACCCTTAGAATTGTAGATATCATAGGCAGCATAATCTTCCTTGAAGACAACTGAATAAAAATTGTTGTCATCTGTCCTTTGTCTAAGCAAGTGGAGCCAGAAAACAAAAGAGAGCATAGCTTACCTTGAGGCTTCTAGAGGACAAAGGTTCAGAAATCTAATATGATGTACTCCTTTATTTCTGAGGATTGAATCCACTTGTGATATCTTCCTCCTTTGGAGAACCTGAAAATGTGTTTCTCAATCCTATCACTGTTTCTGTTACGGACCAACCATGGAGGGGCACGACTGTGACACCCTGATAAGATGAGACTCTACGGCGCAGCACTAGAGCAAGGCAGACGCGAGAAACGACCATGAGATCACGTGACGATTCGATATACCAACCACGCCAAGACACGAAGAAGCAGGAATGGTATACGACATAGGAATAAGTGGTATACGGATTGGTATATGGAATGGTATATGAAGTGGTATATGGAAAGGTATACGGAGGACTGGATATATAAGGGAGCTCATTCCCACCCAGCAGATGTATTTAGTTCTTCGCATTCAATTTATCTTAATATTTTATCTACTATCTACTACGGGTCAGTAAGAACAGTACTGGAAGGATTACGATCTGACCAGGCCCTACTTCTGACTTAGCTATCGTTATTCAGTTAGACCCACCGAGTTACCCAACACACGAAGCCTTACCCGACGGACTGTGGTAAGCAGGCCGCATCGACTGCCTACGGACAAGACCTAAGCACGTTTAGGTCATCGAGGAGGAACACAGGTAAGTGTTCCATTGAGCCTTCCCTAACAAACAGTACGATAGGATAGCTAGGAAGGATCCTGGGGTGGTAACAGTTTCACAGACATTTGATTGTTCACTCCACATTCTTGACTAGAAAATCAACTCTGCTGCTGACTTTCTTTCCTGTCCATTCTGAAGACAGATGGATGTTATTGCCAAGTAGAGAATAACACACTCTATAAAACTCATCCTGGTACTGTGCTTCCAGTGGCCATGGCTCTGCAACAACACTTAATTCACAATCAGGGCATCTGAGGGCATGTGGACTAAATTGTTGGATAGCAGCAAAACATAGATCTCTGTGTAAGGGATCTCTAGATAGCATGGTAAATGCTAGTGCATTCTGAAATGTTTGGAACAAGGACAATTTTTCCAGAATCAAAATATTTCTTAATGCATGTTGATATCATGAGACTGTTATTTGGCAAGAAGAGTTCAGAAGTGTTAATCATCTCAAAGATAGCATTTATAGTATTCTGCCCATGCATTCATGCAAAAAGATGTGTGATAGTCATCTTCTTTTTTGATGTCCATCTTTTCAGAATTGGGCATCAAAAGAAATTCTTCTCAGTAAAATGTCTACTTTCATAGACATCTATCATGGCTTTCCAGAATTGACTTTGAAGCTTGCCATCTTTTTTTTCAGCACCCATATCTTTGATCTCTAGCCTCATCTTGCTTGTTGTAAAGAGCTTCACAAAGCTCACTCAAAGAAAACAGCTTTCTTTCTCTTCAAGTTTCTTAGATCACTGACTGCAAATTCACCACTGTATTTTATATATCTTTATTTTTTTTCAAAATAGTCTTCACTTCTTCAGTTGCCTTTTACTCAGTTCTAGGCCCTCTGAAGTCTTGCAGGAAAACTTTTCTTTCTGTTTCAGCTCTTTGAGCCATAATGTTATTGATTTCAGCAGTTTGGGCTTAAAATTCAGCATTGAATGATTCTTGTGAATGCATTCTTTTCTTTGCAACTCTTAACGTGTTACATATCATTTAGATTCTTTTTCTGAGATTCATTGCTGTAAGTATCTTTGAAGATGTGCTTGCTGGAATTTCACAAAGAAACAATTGGCCCAGATCTAGATTGCATTTTATCAGAGAAAAGAATCAGAGAATAAAAACACTGAAAGAAACAGCAATTTATGAACTTGTTAACTTAGTATTTATTTCCATATGAAGCAGAGTGAAAGACTATACTGAAAACTTCTGACCTCAGGCCTTGTTCCTTAATATTGTGGTCAGAGAATTAGAAAGCTAGTACAGCAAATAGAGGAGAAAGCCAGGTGGGATAAATGTTCTGTCTCAAGTCCAAGATTTTGTTCAATGTCAGTCCTTTTTTCAAGAAAAACAAAAAGTGAGATCTTGAACCTGTCAAGAATAATGACAGCAGGAAAGGAAGGATAAATAATAAATAATATTCTTGGAAACCTTTAGGTATCTACTTGTCCTTCCTTGTGAGTATATATTGCCTCTCCTCTGATGAAGACTCATCACCAGACAGGGAGGCAGCATCGCGCTGCGGAGCAGAAGAAGTGCACTATGGATTCAAATTTGTCAGGGGCCAAAGGTTCTGATATGGTTGCGGAAAGGAGGTCTTACTGATTCACTTTCACTGGTACAGGAATCAATAGTAATTGGCACAGCAGCAGTACCTTCAGTACACTCAATGCTAGGGATCAACCTCTGGGATGCGGCAGCCGCAAAATGCCTTGGAGTTGGGGAACCAGAAGGCCCAGTGTGACGGCGAGCATGGTGAAATTGGCTAGTACTGGTAAGTTGTGCGAATGCGCCTAAAACTGTAAATGTACTCTGATACTGGATGTTCAACAAGCCAGTGGTTCATAGCATTTTGAAGTCTGCAATTGCGTCCTTGCCATTATTGTTTCTTGGATCGTGCTTTCTGGTGACGAACCATGGACCATGGTTGTAGAGACTATAGTTTCTCGCCGTTCACTATCCATAAGGCCCCCATCAAGTCCATCTCTTGTCTGAGAAAGTCGTTGTTACATTTGCTTCCAAGGATTTTGAGGCGATTCACTGTAGTAGAATTGTTATGAAACTGTGTGTGGACAGTGATATTCCCAAACACAGTGTAATATTACTGAAGCTGAGATAATATCCAGCACATTCGTCTCTGTCCAAATCCGGATGGCCGGATTTGTTCGCGGGCACTAGGTGCTATTAAATGGTTAGCAACTGATTCCCAATCAATTTGAGAATAACTGCCATGTCACGTACTAGCTTGTTCTTGAAGTGTAAATGGTTAATGACTACTTATTGCGTCTTTTAGGCCGGTCTGATGATGCATTCTTCACTCTTTGAGAGTTTGTGGTATATCTGATAGATGGTGATATTCCAGAAATTGTAGTTGCTCCGCCTTATGACAACGACTATTAAGTCGTAGATTAATATATGACCCCGACCAAACAATAGTCGTCCATATATCTGGCAAGTTGTCCTGTATTTATTAGTGTTCCCTATCTATGGCACCGAAGAAAAGTTTCAGACTTACCCCAACTTTTTCGTATACCCTCGTTTCATCCGTTCACAAATTTATGGTTGGCGACGAAATATCTTAAACTCTGCAACTGCACGTTTCTCGCCATCATATCCTTGGATTGTATTGTCTGGCTGTGATTCATCTTCGTTGCCAATCTCAGGTGATACATAACCATTTTAACAAACGGAAGAATATCTCATTGCCGACAATGTATATTCGATGTTAAAGGGCCGACGACTCAGTATACGACTCATTTCAGGATTGTCTGTAGCCATGTGTCGCATGATGGAGTCACCCCAGATGGTCCATGGGAGCCGGGACTTTTTCTGGTAGACATCAGAGCTCTCACACACATTCAAAACTAAAATTTCGATTTTTATTGTAATGTGGACAGGTTACTGGTGACGGCTATAAACTGGGATTTGTAAGAACACTCGTGCCATGCATATAAAACAAGAAAGGTTAAGTTGCTGATTATGCCAGCGAGCTCGTCCCACCAGGAGAAGATATCAGGAATATCCACTGCCACTATACAGGTGTGGACGGTCCCAGCTTGCTCAACATCTGTAGGTTTGTTCTTAAACAAAGGGGCGACATACATAAGATCTAGAAGTTTCCATACAAAGAAAGAGATTTCGGATGCATGTCAGCTTTGACAGAGAATATACAGTCAAGCCGCGAGCATTGATGACATATATGGCTGAAAGGAAGTTGGATGCTCATGGGTAGTTCTTTCTACAGCACCAAGATCTGAGAAGAGCGGTTATATATTTCGAGTTCCCCACTCGGCGACTATCTACCATTAGTTATTGTGGCATGATGAATCAGTTTAGTGAAGCAACAAGGAAAGGTGGAAGGATCCGGCCGTTAGTAGTGAAAGTTTCTACTTCCCTTCATGAGAGCTGCTCCCCTAATTGAATTGCAGGCTTTGTTGTTCACTTAATATGCTCCAATTCAGTGGTTGAAAGATTCTGGACTGGTGCTAGCCAGACGGCAAATATGCATGTAAGCCGTGGACACACATCATGAGTATACCTAGAAGGAAATAGAATGCCCATGGCTAGTTCTTCCAATGGAGTTAGGCTTTAGAAAGACGGATTATGTGTCTTGAGCCCCCACTCGGTGAGAATTCATCACCATTTGAGCCACAATGAACTCTCTCAGTGAAGTAACAGAGAAAGTTGGAAGGACCCAGCCGTTAGCAGTGAAAGTTGTTCTGCGAATGAAGGTATGGGCGGCACTAATTCCCTTCATGAAAGCTGTTCGTGCAATTGAACTCAAGGGGCTTATTATTTAATTCATATATTCCAGTTTCTGGGGTTCTCAAGGCCTGGTGCAGAGAAATCATCAGGCACTATAGTTTCGAAACAATTCCTACGTATGAACTCGTTGTCAAGGATACCTTCCCTAGCATCAGGATCTTTCACACGTACAGATGAATTCTATGCTAAAGTGCCCAGCAAAACTTGTCTTGGGCCGTACATCTTCTGCCTTCCCTGAATCTCAGGCCAGCGAATCGCCGAAATAACCAAATAATTGACTACCACCGCATCCCAGAAGGAAAGCCAAAGGAAAGTGGGAAAGGAAAGAAACAAGAAAAGAGAGAAGGACTTAATTGTCAAAGTTCGAACCTTGACAGTTCCACATCATTGCAGATCTCATACTGCAACTATTTATTATCCTTTGAGTGAGTGGCGTATCTGTGATTTTCTACATTCCACGATCCGTTCGTCTACCTAAAGCGTAAGTATGAATCTTGTACGCCCGCCTAGTTCTCAGAACCAGTCCATGTAGATAAAGAATCAGCTCCAGAGCTGCTTAGCTAGAGAGTCTAAGAATCCGTGATCGATCTGGATAAGATGAGATTTATTTCTGTATTTTCCTATTGTACCTTCCATTACTGCCGCCTCTCGATAAAGCCTGGCTTTGAATTTACTAGATCTCTAACTATCCCCTTATTTCCACGGCCTGCGGCATGCTCCGACGGAGGTCACCTACGATAAGACCCACGTGACGATCCACATCCCCAGATCTGTGGAGTTTAAATACAACTACACCCGAAGAATGGGGGTGATGAGAACAGGCATAAGATCAACTAAATAACCACTGCTGGTTATCTCTTTCTCCTCTCTTCTACATTGATCATCAACGGATCGTCCGACGGCCTCCGAATTCGGTTTCCCCGGTGAACGGATACTAGATGAACGTATGCCCATTTTTGCGCCTGCTTGTTAATACGAAACGAGAAAGCTGCCACATTGAACGATATTCAATGCGATGTTAAAGCCTTGATGATCCCTTCATGTCGGTGTACTGTTCTACCAAAGACGCTCTCAAAGTTCACTCCAGGCGGTTTCCCCGAATTTAGAGCTTTATCTAGATCCCGCTATTTAGCGTGTGCAAAAATAGTTGAAATCTTGACTCCCGTCCTAGGCAAAAACAGCGGCTTACCGTTTGGAATAACAAAACTTTTAACATACATTATGCGACCACCATTGGATTACAGAAAAAAAATCCCAGTAGTATGTAAAAATATAGATATCAATATATGTATTTCTATATTTTATTTAGTAAAATCTATAAATTCTTTATCCTGATAGTAAATGTGTGAGAATTTGGGCAATTCAGCTATTTTTAAAACTTCATGTTTTTCATTAATTAATAAGAGAAAAAAATTCTATATAGTATAAATAAACAATAATATCGATCATTCTTTCTGTAATCCAATGGTGGTCGCATAATGTATATTAAAAGTTTTGTTATTCCAAACGGTAAGCCGCTGTTTTTGCCTAGGACGGGAGTCAAGATTTCAACTATTTTTGCACACGCTAAATCTAATATGTGGGGGTATTCCTGACAGTTTGATTATCACCCAACGTTATCCGCCTCGCCACTCCACCTTAAGCTGCACTGGCCTAACAACTTCTATCAAGAGGCTAGTATACAACTTACCATAAACTTCAGAGCAATTGGTTTCATGGTTCTACTGGATCATAATCCGGTTGTGGTCTCATGCGCAGTTCATAATGCTAGAACAAGCTGTTAAGCAGCGACTCTATTATCCTGATTACGGAAAGGGCTACTCTGAAGATGTGGACGTACTCCGCGATCTCGAGTACCCGAGCCTCAAAGGTGTGCCCTGAAATAGTGTGTTTTCTTAATTAGGAAGTGGTGTTGACGAGGTTACTTCTTTCCCTTGTAGAGACGACATACTTGGACCATGCGGCCACTACCCTATACGCAAAGTCTCTCATCGAGGCTTTCTCGCGCGACTTAACAGGGAATCTATTTGGAAACCCTCACTCCGCATCCTTATCCTCCCAGCTAACTACCCGCCGCATCGAAGACATTCGTCTGCGTATGTTGCAATTCTTCAATGCTGATCCCGAAGTGTTCGATCTGGTTTTCGTCGCGAATGCTACGGCAGGGATAAAGCTGGTTGCAGATGCGCTTCGCGATTCCGATGAATCCGGGTTCTGGTATGGATATCATGTGGATTCACACACCAGTCTGGTGGGTGTACGGGAGCTGGCAGAGAATGGCAAAAGGTGTTTGCTGTCAGATGCAGAAGTAGACGGGTGGATTGCAGGGCTCAGAAGGGAAAGCCCAGAAGAAGAGCCCTTTACGAGGCTGTTTGCATACCCAGCTCAGTCGAATATGACAGGAAGACGTCTACCACTGAAATGGTGCAAAGAAATTCGAGAAGCTACTGACGGTGAAGGCCAAAGGAGAACTTTTACCCTGCTCGATGTCGCCTCGCTGGTCTCCACATCTCCCTTCGATTTGAGTGATGCCTCTGCTGCACCTGATTTCACTGTCCTCAGCTTCTACAAAATCTTTGGCTTCCCAGATCTTGGTGCCCTGATAGTCCGCAAGGATGCTGGCCATGTCTTCCAACGAAGGAGGTACTTTGGCGGTGGCACGGTCGATATGGTTGTTACCCTTGGTGATCAATGGCACGCTAAAAAGGAATCGTCTGTACATGACAAGCTAGAAGATGGCACGCTTCCTTTTCACAATATTATCGCTCTCGATTCCGCACTTCAGACGCACCGTCGATTGTACGGCTCAATGGATAACATATCCGCACATACTGGCTTCTTGGCGGAAGAATTGTTTAGGCAGCTGTCCTCAAAAGTGCACTGGAACGGGAGGAAAGTATGCCATATATTCACCTCATCATCAGACCGTCGAGACCGATCGAATCATGGCCCGATCATCACATTTAACTTACAGAATAGTCTCGGAGAATGGGTCGGTAAATCGGAGGTCGAAAAGATGGCTTCAGTGAAGAGTATCCAGATCAGGTCTGGTACTCTGTGCAATCCAGGAGGGATGACCACCCACCTCGGACTGGGTGACGAAGAAATGAAATGTAATTTCGCTGCTGGTCAGCGCTGTGGGGATGAGAATGATATTATCGATGGAAAGCCCACTGGTGCTCTGAGAGTTAGCCTTGGGGCAATGTCGAACTTGCGAGATATTGAAGTGTTTATCGCCTTCATCGATGAGTTTTATGTTGACAAAGTTCCGGAGGTGGACATGATTCCTGTGCCCATGACTACAAGCCACATGCCCGATTCTAACTTCTATGTGGAAAGCCTCTGTGTCTATCCAATAAAGAGCTGTGCCAGCTTCAAGGTGCCCAGCGGACAAAGTTGGGAGATCAGAAGAGAAGGACTTGCTTGGGACAGAGAGTGGTGCCTCATTCATCAGGGTACAGGCGTGGCTCTCAGTCAGAAGAGGTACCCCCGTATGGCTCTGATCCATCCATATATTGATTTGAACCGAGGTATACTGCGAATTACTTTTTCCAACTACTCCGGCTCGGGTTCTCAGTGTCTCGAGGTTTCCCTGACGAGAGATGACCCGAATCTTGTCGCGGCAGAGATGTGTCAGAATTCGATTAAGAAAACATCTACAGTATGCGGAGACACAGTGACAGTGCAGGCCTACGCGTCTCCTTCGGTGTCGGCTTTCTTTTCCGATTTCTTAGGCGTGCCATGTACTCTCGCTCGATTTCCGCCACAAACCTCCACACGTTACTCGAAACCTCAACGTCCTTTTGGTTACGGGACTCACCACAAGGATAACGGCATGCCTGGTGCTTTTCCCGGACAGCCGTTATCCCCGCGTGAACAACAAAATCCTATCCTTCTCTCTAACGAAAGTCCCATCTTGCTCATCTCACGCTCATCAGTGAACCGCTTGAATGAGACTATCAAAGCCAGCTCCAAGAGGGGAAGTCAGATCAGCAAAGCTGTCGCTGCAGATGTATTCAGAGCCAATATTGTGGTTGCGGAGAACGTATCCAATGGCTCTAGCATACCGGGCATTGTTGAACAACCCTACGCCGAGGATAACTGGACGTCATTATGTATCGGCCCCGAAAGGCTTCAGTTTGACGTCCTGGGACACTGCCAGCGATGTCAAATGGTATGCATTGACCAGCTTACGGCTGTTCGCAGCGAGGAACCTTTTTCTACCCTGGCAAAGACTAGGAGGATCGATGGGAAAGTGGTCTTCGGACGACATATGTGTTTATCAGCTGAGGATGAAGGGCCTGAAGAAATCTCCGGGAAGAAGACTATTATGGTCGGTGATGTCGTTATTCCGAGCTAGGATGAATGGAGCGCGAAGCTTTACCCAACAATGGTTATTTGATTGCATGGTTTAAAAATATATATACACAGCCCCTTATAGGGCCGGTTGGAGTCTAGCTTGCGATCAAATGTTCTCGGCATTGGGGACTTCAGGATATCTATACATAGCATCTTCATACGGAAAAATATTCGTTTCGAGCGTATGATAGTTACCTCCATCGTACGTCGGTTTCTGACGGCATCTCTGTATTGAAACAGCACTGAGCTGGTATAGAAACCGATATTTTCGTAAAGTAGATGTGTTCTATTTGTACATTTGAGAGGATCTCTCCATTCTACAGCCCATTTGTTACCATTGCAAATAAAGACATAATTCGCCGTCCCGTTTGTACGAGTTGAAAGCCCGGAAACGAAAAACGAAACAGCTTCCCATGAACCCGGAAAATAGCACGCTGACCTATCTTGTTTACCTTCTCGGCCACTTCTTCCAGCCTCTTCCGTGTCCTCTCTGTGCGAAGCAATCACCGTTAATACCATATGTTCCATATCCAGACAGGCAATTTCTATTGAAGGACCAAAGGAAGGATATCTCACCTGCTTCCACGCCCGGATCAACTCCGGCATCTCCATCATGGCTTTCTTTCTCTCCTCCAATCTCGTCTCGAGCGTACGCTCCCACTTGTGACCCTTGACCTTCTGTCCGATACCGGTACCCTTGATTGCCAGACCACGTTCGAGACGTCTGGTCTCCTTGAACTCCGTCGACTTGCGTCCCGGGGGCAGCAGAGCCTCCACGTTGTACTTCGTAGCCAATTTCACCAGATCCGCCTGCTGTCGTAGACCGATTCGAGCTCCAATCCACTTGCCCGTGCGGAAGTTCTTCCGTGGCAGGAAGGGGTTAGGATAGTCTGGGTTCGAGTAGAGGAGGGCTTTGGAAGCAGACCAGGCGGTCGGGTCGCGTGTCCGGCCCTTCGCGTCTCGGTTCGGTGTATACGGTGACGGGAGAGTACCATCCGGTGACGTCTCTGAAGACTCCGTTGTTCCTTCTGTGGCAGGTGGTGTTGGGCGAGGAGCGACCTGCGCGGAGTAGATTTGGGGAGGATAGCGGGCGAAGAAGTTGCGCAGTCGGAGAGGCAGCTTGCTCACCAGGCTCTCGGTGGCCTGGACGGCAGACATTTTTGGCTGCTCGAATGGCAAATGCCACCAATTGGTAGGTAAGAAAACCGGATAGTAGGGCGATAGAGAGAGAGAGGTATACTTATCGGTTGTTTCTCTCCGCTGGCCTTGTCGAGAAATTCGTGATGCTCCGAGATCCATCGATTCCCCGGCGGAGGGCGCTAAACCACATCGGGCGGCGGTCGGCCATTCTCGGCGGCCGTGAGAGAGGCTGGTCCAATCTTTCACCTCCATCTATCTCGAGACAAGACTCGCGCTCTCTGTCCTTCCAGGAAGCGTCTTGCGAGAAAAGATATCATTTCCATCGGCTGTCTCCAAGCGTCCTTGATCGCGCCACTGTGATCCATCCAGCACCATGGCCGATTACAACTACGGCGGGACGGAAGAGGAGAACGCGGAGCTGAAGAAGCTGGAGACGGAACTGGTGAGATTATCGCTGGATGTGACAGAATCATATCCGAGACACCAGAATCTAATCTTCTGAGTAATAGGCCGAAGATTCAGACAACTTCGATACGTGGGAGAAGCTAGTCCGCGCGGCGGAGAGCCTCGAGGGTGGCATCAATCGCAATTCCAACCCGCAGGCTATCACTACGGTCCGGAGTGTCTATGATAGATTCCTAGCAAAGTTCCCTCTGCTGTTCGGCTACTGGAAGAAATATGCGGACTTGGAGTTCTCGATAGCCGGCACGGAAGCTGCAGAGATGGTGCGCGCGATTCTGCCGTGATCCTACTCCTTCTCTGGAGAACGATGACTGACACTATTTTCTTTTTTTTTCTAGGTTTATGAGAGAGGTGTTGCCAGCATCTCGCCATCCGTCGACCTCTGGACCAACTACTGCTCTTTCAAAGTCGAGACCAGCCATGACTCCGATATCATTCGAGAGTAAGTATACAAGAAGTGGTTTTCCTTCCCTATAACCGTTAGCGATGCAGCGCGAACACCATTTTGTGGTCTCGAATCCGCATGAAGCAGGTGGTGATTTGGCAAGGTTTCTTGATGATGGGTGAGATCGGTGCCTACCACCCAGGTTCCCTGGAGATTACTTCTCACCCATGACTTTCTCAGGCTGTTTCCTTTCCTTAACCACATCCATCAAACCAAGACCAGCACACCAATCACTCTGTTCGGAGACTTCTATTCTGCGCACGATGAGGTTGACCTTCATCCCACTGATTATTTGGGCCCATAACCACTGAGAACTGATACTCATGTTTGCCATCCTTGCCATTTCCCTCGCTCTTTTCCTTGTCACGGTTGAAATCTGTATATGCTAACACCAAGTTCGGTAGGCTGTTCGAACGTGGAGCCAGTGCTGTAGGATTGGACTTTTTGGCGCATCCGTTCTGGGATAAGTACGTCGAGTTCGAGGAGCGTCTTGAAGCGATCGATAAGATCTTTGCTATCCTCGGCCGTGTGATTCACATCCCAATGCATCAGTATGCAAGGTACTTTGAGCGGTACCGTCAACTCGCGCAGACACGTCCCGTGTCCGAACTAGCTTCTCCAGAGATCCTTACCCAATTCAGAGCAGAGATTGAAGCCACCTCGGCGCACCTCCCACCTGGAGCAAAGGCGGAGGCAGAGATCGAACGAGACCTTAGACTACGCCTGGACACGTACCATCTTGAGATCTTCTCCCGAACTCAGACGGAGACCACCAAGCGTTGGACGTATGAGTCCGAGATCAAGCGCCCTTACTTCCATGTGACGGAGCTGGATGAGGGTCAACTCTCAAACTGGAGGAAGTACCTCGACTTCGAGGAGGCTGAGGGTTCTTATCCCAGAATCCAATTCCTGTATGAGAGGTGTCTGGTGACTTGTGCTCACTATGAGGAGTTTTGGCTGCGATACGCACGGTGGATGTCTGCCCAGGAGGGCAAGGAAGAGGAAGTTCGTAACATCTACCAGCGCGCGAGCTGCTTCTACGTGCCTATTGCAAGCCCTACCACCCGTCTGCACTACGCCTACTTCGAGGAGAAGTGTGACCGCGTCGATGTTGCAAAGGACATCCACCACGCCATCCTCATCAACCTCCCTGGACATATCGAGACCATCGTCTCTTTGGCCAATCTGTCGCGCCGTCATGGTGGACTTGAGGCAGCCATCGAAGTGTACAAGGCTCAGCTGGACTCGCCGCAATGCGACCTTGCTACTAAAGCTGCTCTGGTTGCCGAGTGGGCCAGGCTTCTGTGGAAGATCAAAGGCTCGCCGGATGAGGCACGCCAGGTGTACCAGAAGAACGAGCAGTATTACCTCGATAGCCGCGCCTTCTGGACCAGCTACCTCATGTTCGAGCTGGAGCAGCCGACTAGTGCCGCCACCGAGGACGTCCAATATCAACGGATCAAGCAAGTCGTTGATGATGTCAAGTCGAAAAGCACTCTTTCGGCAGATGTTGTCAAGGAACTCGTGCAGACCTACATGGTTTACCTTCTGGAAAGGGGCACCAAGGATGCCGCAAAGGAATACATGACACTCGACCGTGAGATTCACGGCCCTGCCTCTGTTCAGGTCGCGATCAAGGGCAGGCCTTCCGAAAAGGCTTCTTCTCAAAATGGCAGCCAGGCGACCCCGGTTCCTGACCCAGCAGTTGCCGCAGCCGCAGCAGCTCAGGGAAGCCCCTATGCTGCCTACTATGGACAGACTCCAGTCAACGGCGCTGTAAGTATTCCTTGGTCACAGATCCCATTCCATTTTACTGATCCACTCCAGGTTCCAACACCCGCTGCCCGTTACCCTTGATTCCTCTTCTCCTTTAGTTGTATTCCTGGTGAATCGTGTTCCCTTGCGTGCGTGTAGAACAGACGATTTCTTGCAAGTACCCTGTTTCGGCGTGTTGAAAGGTGGGAGGCGAGTTTCTTGTTGGTAGCCGACAGCTTTCGCTGTGCTTTGAACGGCATCACTGCGCATCCATGGATGAAAATCTACAGGGTTTGGACAGTTATTGTATTCTAGGGCTTTGCGCCTATCAGTTACCCACTTCGTAATGAGTTCGGTTATCCTGGCACATCATCTGCCTTTCTATTTCAACATAGGAGAATTCCAGATATAATCCATCACTCAGTAATGCAACGACAATACAACAGTTATGATATCGAGTACATAGTCATCTTGTATAGTTACATTTCCACAAGTTTCTTACGTCATGTGACTGCGTATATGGCACGTGTGGCGATACGTATAAATTCAAGCTGGTGACCTTCTCCGCCAGCTTAGAGCTTATCTACATTTCTTGTCGCCATTACTCACAATGACAATGATGGACGGCATTGTCGCAACCGGGCGAGCACAGATATCTCCTCCTGCGCCTCCCCCAGATCCTGTTGAACGTCCTCCTACTCCGCCTCCTCCTCCGCCACCTGAACAGTCTCTTCCACCTCCTCCTGCGGACGCCGCCGCGCCTCCACCCCCGCCAGAAGCAACTGCTCCCCCTCCTCCACCGGAAGATGCACCGCCGCCTCCCCCAGCGCAGACGGTTGAGAAGAAGAAGAGGGCAGGATGGGGTTCGCAACGATCAACAACACCGTTGAGTGTGGAGGAACTGTTGCGTAAGAAGAGAGAGGCCGATGCTGCGGCTGCGAAGGTAGGTTTACTATAGACATCTCTGGTTTGTTTTATGAGAAGTTAAACTGACTGGATACTGTGATCTATAGCCTAAATTTCTTTCTAAAGCGGAGCGAGAGAGGCTTGCTCTCGAGAAACGAGCTAAAGAGATCGAGGCCGAGCGTCGAGCAAAAGCCGAGCATGCAACAAACGGCACGGATCGAAATGGGACGCGCTCCCCTTCAATTTCCGACAGATCAAATGGCATCTCAAAACCCGTCCCAACTAGACCGCGAGCCATGCGGAATGGACAGGTACCCACGGCGCCGGCCGCTATGCGCAACCCGCAGCCCAACAAGGACTACGACATGCAGCCGCCTCCTCCCCCAAAACCCATATCATTCGGACCTGGAGATTCGAAGGCAGAAAAGCGCCCGTTAGACGAAGAGGAGGCTCAAGCAGCTCTCGTCCGGCAGCGGTATATGGGCATGGACCAGACCTCAAACTTTTCGGCAAAGAAGAAGCGAAAGCGCACGACGGAAAAGAAGTTTAACTTCGAGTGGAGTGCAGAGGAGGATACCAGTGCAGACTACAATCCTCTGTATCAGAATCGGGCGGAAGTCAACTTCTTCGGGCGCGGTCGCCTAGCCGGTTTCGGTGACGATGTCACGGATAGCGTGGCGCGGAACTATGCTAAAGCTCTAGAGGAGCGTGATCGCGAGGCCGGAAGTGCAAGAGCCAGGGAGATGTTGGAGATGGAGCGAAGACGGAGGGAGGAGAGCAGCAAGGCCGCCCTCGACAAACATTGGAGCGAGAAGAGATTGGACCAGATGCGGGAGAGAGATTGGCGTATCTTCAAGGAGGACTTCAACATCAGCACCAAGGGTGGAAGTGTGCCGAATCCTATGCGGTCATGGGAGGAATCAGGGCTGCCCAGACGACTGCTCGAGCTCATTGACAAAGTCGGATATAAGGATCCATCGCCTATTCAGCGTGCGGCTATCCCTATCGCCCTTCAGAACCGAGATCTGATTGGTGTCGCCGTCACCGGTTCCGGTAAAACGGCCTCGTTTTTACTTCCCTTGCTGGTGTATATCGCGGAGCTGCCTCGAATAGACGAATTCGAGTGGAGAAAAGCCGATGGTCCCTACGCCATTATCCTGGCTCCCACTCGTGAGTTGGCTCAGCAAATCGAGATCGAAGCCAAGAAGTTCGCGGACCCTCTAGGATTTAATGTCGTGAGTATCGTCGGTGGTCACTCACTGGAAGAACAAGCATATAGCTTGCGGAACGGTGCAGAGATCGTCATCGCTACGCCAGGACGTCTGGTGGACTGTATCGAACGACGCATACTCGTCCTCAGCCAGTGTTGCTACGTCATCATGGATGAAGCAGATCGAATGATTGACCTTGGTTTCGAGGAGCCTGTCAACAAGATCCTAGACGCGCTTCCAGTCTCGAACGAGAAGCCAGATACGGATGAAGCAGAGGATTCCCGTGTGATGAGCCAGCACCTCGGGGGTAAGGACCGGTACAGGCAAACTATGATGTACACTGCAACTATGCCATCGGCTGTTGAGCGTATTGCAAGGAAGTATCTTCGCAGACCCGCTATTGTCACGATCGGTAGCGCTGGTGAGGCAGTCGATACTGTCGAACAGCGGGTCGAGTTCATTGCCGGCGAGGACAAGCGGAAGAAGCGTCTTGCGGACATCCTCATGTCGGGCGAGTTCCGTCCTCCAATCATTGTCTTCGTCAATATCAAGAGGAACTGCGATGCTGTCGCTCGCGATATTAAGTCATGGGGTTTCTCTTCGGTTACGCTACACGGAAGCAAGACTCAGGAGCAGCGAGAGGCAGCATTGGCCTCGGTGCGAAATGGCAATACAGATGTGCTGGTCGCTACCGATCTCGCCGGACGTGGTATCGATGTACCGGATGTCAGTTTGGTCGTCAACTTCAACATGGCTACGAACATCGAGAGTTACACTCATCGTATCGGTCGTACTGGTCGTGCCGGAAAGAGTGGTGTGGCAATCACCTTCCTCGGCAATGAAGATGCCGATGTGATGTACGTTTTCCCTTTCCTTTCTTCCTTTCTTTATCCTATCATCTTCATCGCGTCCTGGGCATTTCAGCTAACCAATTGATGCAGGTACGATCTCAAGCAAATGCTTATGAAATCCTCCATTTCGCGCGTTCCAGAAGAGCTGCGCAAGCACGAAGCTGCGCAGTCGAAGCCCACGCGAGGCGCACAGAAGAAGATCGAAGACAGCAGTGGATTTGGAGGAAAGGGCGGATGGGCATGATTAGAGCGACAATATTATTCCCAGATGTGTTGCATCTCACTCTTGAACTCTTGTATAGCGATCGTTACGACTACGGACCATTCTAGGCCAGGCGGGACTCGGAAAGGCGTTTTGATAAATCCATTTATATGTAACACCAGCAGGGAGGGCTGCGCAACGTACATTTGACAATAACAGATAATTATGAAGATGTTATAAGAATTCACTATAGAAACTATTATTGTTAAAGGGTGGGAGAATTGTTTGTCCTATCCGGCTTCAGTCTCCCGGTGTATCGACGCTGTCAGTTTTCTAGATTGGACACAAAATTTTACGGCCATTCTTTGTGTTGCCGGATGGATAGATTGGAATCGAAGATGTTAAACCTTCGTGACGACATGGATGGTAGGATGAACGATACCTGCAAGGAATTATCTACGAGTCGACATGAGGGTATATCCTATGGGCACAGTTGGAAGATATTCATAGTCACTTGAGAGGAGATCCGAACATTAGTTCGGTGATCTATTTCAATTTTTTCTATAGCTTCCTCTAATCCCGCAGGATATTTGAGAAAGAATCATCACAATCGAAACTAGACCGAAATAACCGCCGCAGCGTTCTGACGCCTATTTCAGGGTGTCAGGTCGGCTCGCCCTGGCAGTCTCACTCACCATGAGGCATGGTAGACTACATCTCTTATTTAATCGTGTACCCTGGTTCGCCAAGAACTCCACTGGCGCACAAGATCAGAGGGGCGTTCCAGCACAATCACAGCTTCTGCTCGTTGATGTATCCATTTGCCTTGAGCCAGTCCTCCACATCGCTCTGGTCACGCTTGAGCCAGTGGATCTTGGCTCGGATAGCGTCGAGACTCTGCTCGACGGCACGGTCATAACCCTGTGCAAGAACACATCAGCCAAATCCGAATCTGATCGTCTTACAAAAAGAATAACATCTTCAGCTTACCTTCGTGTCCTTGGCGGCAAAGAACTCCTCCACCTCTTTCAGCTGCTTCTCCGTGCAGAAGCTGGTGGTGCTGATCTGAACCACAGTGCCCAGCATTCCCAAAGATGGCGGCAGACGCTTGTAGATGGAGTCCCAGTTCGTCTTCAGCCACTCCCATCGCGCCTCGATACCGCTGACATGGTTTCTCAGACCGGCAAGCGGCATATAGATGTCCTGGTTCTTGACCTCGTCACCACTGGCAAGGCCCAATGTTCTCTGGATCAGAGCGGGATTTTCGGCAGCACCGAGGGAACGCAGTGCAGTGTTCTTCTCGTCCGAGGTGGGCGCGTTGCGGAACCGGTCCAAGATGACATCGTACTCCTTCTCGCCGCCGTTCTTCAGGACAATACTGAAGACGCTGCCACGGATGTTCGGGTGGATGGCGCTGTGGTCGCCCTCAGCGAAACGCTTGAACATATCCTTGGCGGCATTCACGACAACTGGGTCGTCGGACATACCAGCGCTACCGAACATCAAAGCCTTGAGCTGTTGCAGGATGTGTTCATCCTCGGGAGAGAACTGCCAGCCGAGCTGGTGCGCTTTCTCGCAGACGAGGGAGCGCTGGAAAGCCTTGAGGGCGTCCTTAACCTTCTGGTCCTCGAACAACCACGCGGCACGCAGGGTGCCAATACGGGTGAGCATCTCGTTCCAGACGACATACTCCGATTCAGTGTCAAGACCCTTCAGCAAAGACAGCAGACCGGAAGTTTTCTGGTACCCAGATGCTGCCAGCGCTCCGGAGTCAGCAATCATACCAGCACGGTCCTCGACAGTCAAAAGACCATCCTTGGCAGCCTTTCCCAGCTTCTCAAGTCGCTCCGGAGTGTATGAGGTCCGGTAGATGCTGGTGTGATCAGCGTTGAGCTTGAAGAAATCGAGATCAGGCACCTTGAACTCGCCCTCACGCTCGCTCAGGGTAAGGCCCTCGTCCACACCTTCTCGGGTACGAAGGCCCAGGAAGACCGGGTATATCGTCTTGTCTTCCTCCGGGCGGACATCTCCAGTGCGAAGGAAACGGTTCTGCTTCACGTGGATTGTGGACTTGCTAGGGTTCTCGGAGACAGTGACGACGGGGAAGCCGACATTCTTCGTCCAGATGTCCATCACTGATTCCACGGGCTTGCCACTAGCGTTGGCGAGAGCTGCCCACAGGTCACCCGTCTGCGTGTTTCCATAAGCATGTTTCTTGATGTAGTTCCGGACACCCTGGATGAAAGTGTCCTCGCCCAGATACTTGGAGATCATGCGAAGGACCGACGAGCCCTTCGAATAGGAGATGGCATCGAAGATCTGGTTGATCTCATCCGCCCGCTTCACGGGGACCTCGATGGGGTGACTGCTCCTCAGAGAGTCCAGGGACAACGCACTCTGCAGGTTGTCAATCACATAAGTCTGCCAGACCTTCCACTCCGGGTAGAAGGCGTTGCACGAATACCAGGACATCCAGGTAGCGAAACCCTCGTTGAGCCACAGGCCATCCCAGAAATCCATGGTGACAAGGTTTCCAAACCACTGGTGCGCAAGCTCGTGCTGGACGGTCTCTGCAATCCGCTCCTTCATCGAGGCACCACTGGTCTTCTCATCGAGAAGCACATCAACAATGCGGTACGTGATCAACCCCCAGTTTTCCATTGCACCGGCGCTGAAGTCCGGAATAGCGACCATGTCCATCTTAGGAAGAGGGAACTCGCTATCGAAGGCCTTCTCGTAGAAGGCAAGGGTCCTGGCGGCCAGGTCCAAGGAGAACCGTCCATGCTCAATGTCCTGGTCTGGAGTAGCATACACGCGGATGGGCACGCGGAAGTTCTTGGTCTCAATGTAGTTGAGATCACCCACAATGAAGGCCACCAGGTAGGTGGACATCACTGGAGAGGTTGTGAATTTGACCGCCTTCCTCTTGCCGCCAGTGATCTGGGAGTCGACCTCGAACTCCTTGTCTACATCCATGTTGCTGAGACAGGTCTTTTCCTTGTCTGCAACCAACGTGACCGTAAACTTGGCCTTCAGGGCTGGCTCATCGAAGCAGGGGAAGGCCCTCCGGGCATCCGTGGGCTCCATCTGAGTCGTGGCGATGTATTTCTTCTCGCCATTCTTGCCCTTGTAAGACGACCGATAGAAACCCGCCATGTTATCATTCAGGCGACCTGTGAACGTCTGCTTGATCTGAGCCTTTGATCCTGCGGGAATGGTCTCCTTGAACTTGACCGTCGTGACCTGGGCATCCTTGTTGTAGGACACTTCCGGGCTGGACGTCACCACCGCTCCTCCTGCGGAGATGGTGGTGGTGTGGATGTCAAGCTCATTCGTGTTCAGGGAAACGGAATTGGTATCCTCCATGACATCGAGACTATAGTAAAGAACAGATTAGAGACATTCGGGACATGTGAGTGCGACTCGTCTATGGGCTAGTTGTAGAGGGAACGTCTTCGAGAGTATTCTCAACTTGGAAGCCAGGAATTCCATGGATGCAGCCGCACGTACTCAATGATCACGGTTCCCTCGTAGGTGAACTTCTCAAAATCCGGTTCCAGAGTCAGGTCATAGTGCAATGGCTTGACATTGGTCGGCAACACCTCTCGGCCATGCGTAATGTTGGTCGAGCCCGAGGGCACGTCTGCATGTCTTGAGCGGCACATTCTGCGATATGAGCAATATCGTTTGGGAGTCTGATTTAGCGGTGCGAGACGAGCAGGGAGACGCGATGGCGGAGTTGAAGTCGTTCGGACAGTAGTGAGGTATCTGGAAGAGGGCTGCGAGAGAGATGTCCAGCGGATCCGGGAGATGGAGGTAGGCCTTTGAGGCTTTGCTGCGTTCCAGACCAGCGGTGGACTCTGAGAGAATCGACGCATGGACAAGTCGGGAGGGGGAGAGGGAGAGAAGAGAAGAGGAAGAGGGGCGGGCTAGAGGTCACAGATAGGCGGGAGGGGCAGACAACACGATTACGCCGTGGGAACTTTACTTGGGCTTCCTCACCAGTAGTAACTCACTCTAACTCACTATCCAACTCTCTTTATCCTCCGGGCGGTCAGCGGAGTTTGCGGTGGTGAGGTCGGCAGAATCCACGGCGGTGAAGATGAAACATCAGGTGATCGGATGCCCGTTTGGGATGCCTGTTAGGGCTTCTGCAGTACAAGTGTGACAGATTGAGTATTTTTAAACTGATGAAGATTCCTATAACTACTTTGTACAGTGCTACCAGACATACCTAAAGAACACAAAGGGAATCTCCTGAGTGAACAAGACTGGAACAAAAAAGCCAAAAAAAGCCAAAAAAAGATCTTGACAAGGCTGGGATTCGAACCCAGGATCCTTTACGGAACAGGGATCAGGTGCCATCGTTTACGATAGCCTGCTTAAATCTGTCGCCTTCAACCACTCGGCCACCTTGCCATCATGTCACTCCGTATATTTCTCTTTTTCTGAACAGTCATTCTTGAAGTTCAATGACATTAGTAATCCCTTACGTAACCCCATCTCCGCAAGAAAATCTCCCCATCTCACACCCATCCTTTCCTTCCTTCTTTCTCACCACGCAAGAATCACCCAGCAACCTGACCTCATGCATGGCAGGCTGCTGTAGTATCTAGTTATCCCTCGCTCGTCGGGACCGATAACATACTTATTACTTCCCTTGCTAGAAGGTTCACCAGCAAGTTTGAGGGGCCCAGTATTGACTGTTGAGAATTCTTGATGGGTCCGTTAGTGGGTTTCCATAGATGGCTGGGACATAACTATGTCTCTCTTTGAGTAGTAGTGTGGAGTTGATGAGGCTTTTGCGTGGAGAAGGAAGAGATCGAGATAATTGAGAATAGGATTGAGGGTTCCATCATTCAGGAAGCTAATAGGCTAGTGGGGATGGTGATGGTGGTGATGCTGATCGCTCGCATATTATATCATTTTTCTACCTACCTTTGTGCCCTAAGTATACTAGTGTCTCTCTTGACTCTTATACGTAACGCTCCAGAATGAATCGGGATTACTTATTATATTCTTTTCCGTACGAGAGATCGGAATTGAGTCTGAGTATCAAATAAAAAAATCTATATATACCGTCCGAAACACAAAATCAAATCATAATCCAACAAGCGTCATTATTCATCAAAACCTTGAACTCCCCTCTCCCGGACCTTCTTCATGGATTCTATCCTTCGGCACCTTCACAAACACGCTTCTTGACCACCCGTCCGAGTCGATAACCGTCTCCTTGACCAGCGTATACTTGCCCAGCCAGGGCAGGAGAATAGCCCAGAAGACATAATAGATGGCACCGCAGCCGAAGATGCCCAGCGCGACGACACAGTGCAGGTAGTACGGCAGGTTCTTGTAGACGCTCTGGCCGGCCGATGGCGGCACGTACGGTGCGACGGTGAGGTAGAGGTTGGAGAGGAAGAAGAAGAAGGTCACGGGCAGGGTGGCGCGGATGGATGGTGCCCAGTCGGGGAATTTCCCGCGGGATTTGGTGAGGTAGATGTAGATGAGACTGCCGGAGACGAAGACGTTGACGATCGAGAGGGGGTAGGAGATTAGGCTGAAATTGGCTGTTAGAGGCTGCAATGGGATGGGGTGGGGATGAGAAGGACTTACTTCAGGAGGAAGTTGTAGGCGTCTCCTGGTGGGGGAGCAAGCATGATGACCACGGAGACGATGTAGTGCTCAAAGAGACCTGCAGCCGGGGAGTTGAAGGGCCGATTGCTGGCCCAGATTTTGGAGAAGGGGAGAACGCCCTCACGGCCGAGTGCCTGCACAACTGTGGTTACAAAGTCAGTATCGATGATCTGCTGTAGTTCACAGGGGGGGAAAACGGTTCAACTTACTTCGACCCTGCGAGAACAGAACAGAAAGTACGTTTCCAAACGCAGACAGCGCCACAAAAACAGACATGGCTCGCTCTGCACGCTCACCGAACATGTTTTTGAAAAACGTAGCTGCCAGGATTTGGCCGGACGACAAGATCTCCTCCTTTGGAACGGCCGCGAAGTAAGCGATGTTGACCAGCATGTATAGAATTCCCACAGAGATGATCGCGACCGGGGCAGCAATCTTCAATGTACGCACGGGATTCTTGGTCTCGCTCAGAGCCTGCTTGTGTCAGAATAGTCCAGCCGTGGAATCACAAGGGCACTCACATAGTTGGCATTCGAATAGCCGATATACGACCAAATCACGTTATAAAGGGCAGTCACGATACCGTAAGCGCTGCCCTCCGTTCCCTCGAATGCGTTCTTGAAGTTATGCGGCCTGCCAGCCTTCACATGCCCAGCCAGTGCCACCCATCCAGTGACGACAATGATCAGGATGATAATCAGCTTGATAATTCCCAGAATGTTCTGGAGTCGGAGACCCCATTTCAGAGCCGTGGAGTGGATCAGGAATGCCGCGGAGACACATGCCAAGCCGACACCTCGCTGATTCCACCGAGTGACTTCGACCTGGGCTGCGTTGAGGATATACTCTCCGAAGACGACGCTGTTTCCAGCTGTCCAGCCAAGCAGAACAGCGTAGGCGGCAAACATAGCCGTCGCGAGGAACTTGGGTTTCGTATAAACATATTCCAAATAGTTCTTCTCTCCTCCGTTTCTACAGCAATAGATGTTAGTTCAGGACCAGTTCGATGATTGGCATATAGATCACGTACTTGGGAATCGCAGTGCCCCATTCGAGGTAGACCGCCGTTCCAGCGATGGCAATCACCATACCAGCAACCCAGATGAAAAGAGCCAGTCCAATACTGCCTGTCAACGCGAGAATAGTACTCGGGGTCGCGAAGATACCCGTTCCAATAACCCGGTTGAAGATCAGGAACGAGGCTGACACGGCACCAATCTGTCGCCTGCTATCAGGCGACTGGTCAAAGACATGTCCGTCATCTATGATGTATTAGCGGAACAGAACTCCATAAAAATTGAAACAACAGCAAATGAATGCAACAGGAGCTGATATACTACAGATCTGTGAAATGCCATCTGCCCTCCTTGGCGTTTCATCGAGATGTTTCACATCAGACGCCGTATTTTTGGCAAAGCCGCTCTCCTGTACTTGATCGTCCATGGAGAAGTGATCCCGTTCAGCAGCCGGGGGCTGTGTCAACACACTGCTATAGCGAGAGACAATATCAGATGCCCTCCGGGGGTGGATCTTCTTATACAATGATATTGTTCTCACACGTGCTAGACCCCGCGAAAAAAAAGTAAGACCTTGGGTTATACACTCAAGCTTCTCTGAAACGACGAGCCCCAAATAGAACCGACTTTAACCGCACGGTGACAGCGGACTGCGATGATGTGCTTGAGCTAAGTGTGGTGCAATGAAACCCGAACCTTCCAGCCCCAGCGCAGTAATTACTCTTAAAGTAAAACGGCAACGCCTGACTTCTCCGTGGCTTTGAGGCTTAAATTAAGCGCCCAAATTCAAAGAATAAGAATAATCTTGAGCAGGGATTGGCGAAGCCGATCAGTTAGTGATCCACACAAGTTCAGAAAGTCATCTCATAGCGGCGAGGATGTCGATATTCACCAAGACAATCACGCTCGGATGTGTAAGAATCTGCCAAACGCCACGAGACAGAAGTCAGCGCCTTTTTCTTTATTGAGACCCTAACGATGCAACATCACGAGTTGAGATTGACAGGCCCGATGGCGCAATCGAACAAACTTTCTAGAAATTCCCAGATCTATTAGATCTCCACTAACTTTAACTAACCTCAACTGTCCTAGAGGCACTTTGCTGGCCACAGCACTGCTGTCCATGTATGGGGGGCGAATCACATCGCCGAAATGGGATATAGATCCATGGTTAACCCCAGCGGGAATCCCTCGCGAGTCTTTCATAGACTGGATGACTTTTGGGTTAGCAAAGGTACCATGAAACGAGGACTGGCGCTCAACTTCAACCTCACTCGGCTCATTCTCCTCATCGCCGCTGTGCTTGAGGAGCTGCTTGAGGACATCAAACTTGACGCGATGACACACAGAAACTATAAGTGCAAATCACGCAATCGGTGTGGTGTGCTAAGCTTCCGTTCCATTCGGGATCCCGAACTACAATGCAGAACGTGGAAAATGAACAAAAAAGACACAAGAGGGCACATCCCCTGGACAGACAATGATCAGTCCATGTTCAATGTTTACATACATAGAGACCGCCCTGACAGATCAGAAAGCACCATGACAATCCCGAAGCAGAGAGCAAGGAAGCTTCTCTTCACCGATGCCAACGCCCGAACCGCCCGGACTGTGTCCTTTCCCAAAAGTATTTACACCAGATAATTCCGTATATCAAACAGACGGCCCTGCACGAACAATGTGAGGTCATGCCATGCCGTTATCATAACTGCTGCTGTGCAGCGTCATCCATAAGATGGGCCATCAACGAAAAGAAAGCAAAAACAAAAAAAACAAAAAAATTCAGCATAGGAGAGTCGAGTTAGCCAGTCTGGAGACCCATTCCCAACATGAAACGCCATCGTAACACACAAACTCCATCTTCTTCCCATTGGATATATGGTAAACCGGTTCAAAGACGTCGGTAGAAACAAACTGAGTGCGTGCGCACGACAACCCCAGAGAAGCATTATTGCAGCCGGGTATCCGACTCAAATGAAGTGAAACAAAAAGTTCAGCGTAGTATAGTAGTGGACTTTAGAGTAGGCCATAAGAGGCTGTGAAGAGATTGAGATTCGAGGCCAGAAAAGCGACATCGCAGGCGAGAACAATGAAAGTAGCCGTCGAGTGAACAAAGAAGATGTCGCGGGCCTAATCACCAGCCAGGGTACCGCCTCAGCATGGTGATGATATTTGCGTGGGTGATCCTCGCCACCCATGGTAGAATAGGGCAACACAATGGCATCACGTAGACGTGACAACTTCGGAAGTCCGAAATACGCACATTGTGATGCAAGAGATATCAATTTAGTAAGTGACTTGTGATTGGTATGGCTGCCATCTTATGGCAACTCATTTCGGGGGAGTAACTGCCATAGCGGGAGATACAGGCCGCAGGCTTGACGTGGGCACCTTTCCAACTGGAGGTGCAGTTGCCCGCTTTGCCATCAGGGCCATCTTCTTGCGGAGAGAGGCAAGGCGGCTGCGGATGCTGGAGACCACTGTATAATTGTCAGTTGATAATTCCATGCCCACGAAGAAGTTTACTTACGTTTCATCACAACTTTTCGATCCTCCACCTGCACACCATCAAGCACTAATCGGTCACCGTCTGATAAACTGGCCTTCTCCGCATCGCTGCCTTTCCTTGACCGCGGCAGCTCGTCGTCCTCCAGCACGGCTTCGAGCATTCTGATGGCAGTGATGTAGGCGATCTCACAGCCGGCCAGATCTTCACCCGTGAGTTCGTTAATTGCAGCGGCCCTGCTCATCTCCAACGCCCGGTCGTACATGAGCTTCTCGGCAGTTATGCCGGAGCCCACCACGACATTGTCAACCGAGGTGCCCAAAGCCGATCCGATCGAATGATTATTCGGGTGGCTAGGGTGATCGGGAGGAAGTCGCCTTTGGCCGTCGATCAACTTCAGTCGGACAAAGTCCGCCTTCTCCAGCACTTCGTTGAAGCGATTGCGGACCCATTGAACGACATTGTTGATGCGCGTACCGACGACGGCACTCGTCGCAGACATCCCCTCCGCCCTGGGCGGCGATTCTCCGAAGACTTCACCACGGTTCTTGCGGGCCCACCAGGCACCGGCGATATCCATCGACTTTGCCAGCAAGGCCAGGGCTTTGACATAGAGCACCAAGGCTTCTTCCGAGAGTGTCACGATCGCGTCGACAGTGAGACCGCCGTCGGCCGAATCTGAAGGATCTTGGTCGCTGCCTGGAAAGTTGGGTTTGATCGTCGTATCAGTCTGGACGGAAGGCGCCAGAGGAATCAGTTGCTTGTACTTGACTTCCGCGAATCCATAGACCACATCACTCCGAGTGGCACACTCCTCGATCACCTGCACAGTTCTGGTGTCCTCATCAACAGCAGCATTGGTCTTGGAACCATCCCCAACGGCCATGAGACTGGCTTGGGCTGTCGGATAGGCAGGGAAAGGGTTGTAGGCCAGCGGAGGGGAGCGACCGCCCTTGCCAATAGTCAATGGGGGAGAAAAGCCAACACCAAACAGCCTTCCACTGGCCATGTTGAGTGCTTTGGAGATGGCAGACGTTGCCGATGTCGGGCTCTGGCCGTACCTGCGCTCGTAGGAGCTCTGGCGATAATGCGTCGAGTCAGCTCGGGATCTCCCAGTGGCCACCTGCATGGCTCTGGATGACGCTGGTTGGGCTCCGGTAGTCGAAGTACCCTGGACGGTGGCTCGCCGGGTTAAGGCGCTTCCCTGGCGAGACGTCTGATTTATACGGGGGCTGTTGGCGAGCTCATCTGCAAACGCATTGACTTCCACGGCACGTTTCTCAACCACAACATAGTCTCGTTCAAAAGTAACTTCCTGGGCCGCACGCTCCCTCTCCTCCAGGGCTCGGTCCTCCTGTCCCTGGACATCCTCCATAGCTGGTGGGTACGTGGCTCGGCTCCTGGGGCGTTCCAGGCCTACCGCTGTACCACTGCGCTCCATGAGCTCCTGGCGTCCAGGAGCCGTTGCGTGTGTGACGAATCCCGGCCGTTGAGCAGTGACAGCAGCTCGTGGAAGAAGGTCCTTTCCTGACGACAGGGGTCGATCTCCGCTGGCCATGCGGCGCATCGGGCTGGGCTTGGGTGGAGTATCTGACTTCATCCGGGGTGTCATCGGTCGTTGGAGATTGTTCGGAATGGGCGACTCCCGACCTCGCGGGGAAGAGCGCTCGGCAGATATTTGCGCTGCGAGCTCTCCACGGGAGCTGGTCCGGGCCTGATCGATGGAAGTAACAGGGCCAATATCGGCAGAGGAACGACGGCTCACAGCAGGTCGGTCGTCACCGACCAACCCAGGAATCTCGCTTTGAATGACCTCGTGATCAAAGAAATCCTTGAACGTCATCCTCTCCACCGGATTACGTTTCAAAAGAGCCCTGATCAGCTGCTTGATCTCGGGGGATGCCTCATTGTCTTCCGGGAACCGGATTCGATCCTCGCCTCTCTCGATCTTCCTCAGCAGTTCGACGTGGTTCGTGGCCCTGAACGGAGGCTTTCCCACCACCATCTCGTAGAGCACCGTTCCTACCGACCAGAGGTCTGCTTTCGCATCGTATTTCTCGTATCGGAGGATCTCAGGGGCCATATAGAGCGGAGAGCCGCACAGCGTCTCGGCCAAGGAGGTGGACGGTAGAGATCGGGCAAACCCGAAGTCTGCGATCTTCAGCATGGGCAAAGACTCCAGCCCGGCCGCCGGGGTGAAGGAGTTCTCGCTTCCCTTGTAGGGGACGACCTGGGGCACGCCGTGCTTGTATGATGCGGGAGAAGGGCACAGGAGGAGATTTTGGGGCTTGATATCTCGGTGGATCAGATTCCGGTCTCGCAGAAACTTGAGAGCACTCGACAGCTGTTTCAGGAAATGCCGAACCACCACTTCATTGAGTGCACCGACGCGCGGGTTCGGGTACTTGGCGATCATGTCCCGTGTAAACCGGTGGTCTGCCAGCGTGTCTCGCCGCTTGATGAAGAGTGACAGGTCCCCCAGAGCACAATACTCCATCACGAGGTGGATGTGAGAAGTGGATTCATGGCAATCGATAAGAGCAACGATGTGGGGATGATGGAGGCCCTTGAGGATATCGATCTCCGAGGAGAGGTTATCTTTGAGTTTCTTGTTGAGCTTCCCCAAGTTGACGGACTTGATGGCTACGTAGGATCGGTATTTCTAAGTTGAGGAGCAGTCAGCAGAGACTCTTCAGAGCCAAAGTGATTGATCATCTCGATGTAGGCTCTCTGGAATGGGGTGACTCACCGAATGGACGCCCTGATAGACGGTAGCAAAGCTTCCTCTCCCGATCTCATCCAGCCTTGTGTATCGTCCTATGGGCAACTCCGTCCGAGAGCCCTCGCGGGACCTCCTCGAGGGTTGCTGCGCTGCCATCTTCGCAGATGGCGTGGACTGGCCGTCCGCCACCCAGCTCTCCGACTACGGGGCCCGACTATCTCTCCGTCACGACTACCTCGACAACGGCGGGTAAGAGGACGGAGTGCAGTGGTTGCCCATCAGGACACGACGCGGACTGCACTCTGTGCGGGATGGTAGAAGCAGACCGAGCGCTATCGACGGTCGAGAGATATGGTGACGATGCGGGTCGAGCTTTGAGATCGATACCGGGGAACCCGGCGCCACTAGACGGACTGGGGACCGTGATAACCAGAACCGGTCGACCCGTTGCAATGTCAGGCGGAGAAGGATGATGAAGATGGCGATGATGAAGGATGGATAGAAATGCGGTCGAGACCGTCTGATAGGGGGATTGGTCGATGGGGATTGGGGAATCGATGGCTGGATCGATACGGCGGAGCTGTCGGTTATCGGGGAGCTCGTCGATCAGGCCGGAGGGAAACGACAGGACACCGGGGATCACGGCTTGATGGGACGAAGAAGAGGAGAAGGAAGGATGATTGCGTGATGAGAAAGTTGAGCGGAGGGAGATGGAAGTCAAGCCAGCAGCAGACCCAAGGAACCCCAGAGAGGAGGAGGATGACTTCGTCTCAGAGAGAAGGTCCGTAAGGCGGTCAGCAGTTATCATGGAGTAGTAGTAAGTAGTTAGTTAACTAGTTAAGTTAGGAGCTGATAACTAGTTAGAGGCGAAACGAGTCGATCGGAGTGACGTTTACGGTCAACCAGCCTGAAGAATCCAAAGATTCGATCTCTATTCTGTTGGACCTGGAAATGGTGAGTTAGTTCGGATGAGCAGCAAGTGTCAGTGGTGCAGCGAATTCACCATCACGACTGGAGGGATTGCTGAAACGACTCCACGTCGACCAGCGTAGTTATCTTCCTGGATGATCTGTTGGGTCTGGTCTCTCTCCTGTTGTCCGATCCAGACCGTCATTTATTCAGTCACTTTGCTCTTCTATGCCTCTACAGTGTACTACTATTCTACATCGAAGACCACATCGAAAAATAGCAGTCATTACACGGCGATGAATCAGGGTCCTTTTTAACTAACTTAATAACCTCTTTGTGCTCGTCATCGCATTCAACTCCAAATCACGATAGCCAAACTTCACCATGACGCCATCCCTCTTATCTCTTGTTCATCCACAGCTCTCTCTCTCTCTCTCTCTCTCTCTCTCTCTATTTCGTGCTTTTCCCCTTTTCCACCAAAAGAGACACCTGATATGATCCTTCTGCTGCCGTCCGGTGACTGATCATCCATCCCGTGATATTCTGCCATCATGTAACTCATGAATTACCCTCATAACTCTCTCACTCTCTACCCAAACGCAACAAATCCCTTACGCGTCAGAAACCCCCTATCACCCTCTCCACCCGGATGTCCGCTTCTGCTGCAGCAACGAGAGGTTCAACGTGGCGCGTTCTCTGTACCAGGCAGAACCACCGGATTGACTCACACTCGTAGAGGAGACTCTGAGATGGCTCACAGCCACCGCTGGCGGACTAGTCACTGGTCCATCACAGTCGACAGATAGATAGTCCAACACGGGCCTGAGGATAGACCCGTCGGACACATCGATCCGAAGATCACACACAACACCTGTCTGGCGGCCTGACCGTGCAGAACACCGCTCGAGAGATGATATATCGTAGTTGTTGTACAGAACACTCCACCAGCAATAAAAATGCCATTCCTCCCTGTCCAGATCAACATGCATGCTCCCTTACATCAGTTATCCCCGTCCAGAACCGCATCCCCATCCACTTCCGCAGTGCCACGCCCGCCTATCCGATCTATCTATCACCGCCCACGAAACACTATCTCACTGTACTATCGTTTTACAGGTTACTCAACTACTCCATAGTTCCAATCAAATCGGTATAGTCATTCCCCACAGATCGTCTGACCGTGGTCGTGGGATCCACTTCGCTGGCCAGCAATGTGCCTTGGCTACGTGAGTATCTAATCTCTACTAGTAGTATGTAATAGTTCCCAGTCGACTACTACTACTACTACTACTACTACTACTACTACTACTACTACTACTACTACTACTACTACTACTACTACTACTACTACTACTACTACTACTACTACTACTGCCTTGGATCGCCAATATCCAGATCCCATGGTTCGATGCCCGTCCGATCCCGAGTTCCGGAAACGGATCTTTGCTTCAAGATGGAATGTTTTTTTTTCCCTTTCAGATAGATAAGGAATACCTATCTACTGATTCGATTTCGATCTTATCTTAACTAGTTATATACGAAGTACATAATGGCAGTTCAGATCCGTTAGGTCTCACCTTCCTTCTACTTATCTCAGCATCATCAACACCGCAATGGTGGTGGTCAGCTACAATAGGCACCAACATCTGGCCAGGCAACAATGTGACTAGTTATCTATCTTCCATTCGAACTAAGCTTGCTCTGTGCTGCGATATGACTGGGAGGTATTATTAGCTAGCTGTTTAGGCAGTAATGCTCGCGGCTTTTTTTTATCTTCGAGACGGAGGAGAATAGATCAAGACACGTGAGTTTCCTCATCTTGGTGGATAGATACATGGGATCGGAACTGTAATGTAAGCATGGCGGAAATCAGGGAATACTCTAGGAGTCGCAATGAGGTTCTATTTTATGTATGTACGTATCGATCCAGGCTCAAGTCTAGGATTCTATTTTTTTTTATCTATTCAGTCCGGTTGTTGTGTGTGTGTTTTTTTTTTTTTTTTTTTCTTCGCGCCGCGCTCCAGGGAACAGAAACAGGATATTGAAATGAAACAGAGGTACAAGCCTAGAAGGGCGAGGTTGAGATGAGCAGTGAAAAGAATACATGTGAGGAGAAAAAGAAAAAAAAAAATATAATGGTCCTATCATACACGTCAACGGTGCCCAGATATCCTCCATTCCCTTTTTTCCGGTCCAAGAAGCAGTAGAGTTAAAATGTGAAGATGGGAAGTGCTGTACATGTATAGAAATATCTTTGTCTCCTCCTCTGATTGGTATATCTGATTGCGGTGTTCTTTGTTCTTTAATACAGGAAGGCCGCCAATTCTCGATCGTCGTCAAGTCGTGTCTGCATGGAGCTCGTTATCGTACGGATCAAATGCCCAGGCCTCTCACGAGTAACCACAGCACGACAGGAACAATGACATTGTCGTTGCCTCCGGTGAGAACGGCCTCGGTTGCACTCGCGCCGCTAGCTGCGAGCATGGACTTGCCTACGACAAGTGGCCATGAAGGATCCGTGGAAGGATGCCAACCACCAAGGACAAGCCAAGCGCGTGCAGAGATCAAGCCAACAGAGACGGCAGCTGCAAATGCTAAGCTACCTTCCAGGGACTTGCCTCCACCCCAGAACCATTTGTGACGGCCGAAACGTCGTCCGATGAGCGAGGCCGCTGCGTCCCCCATGCCCACGCAGATTACTCCACTGACCATACTGACGTCCCGAGAAAGTACCTCCCAGCCCTCCCATGGTGCGCTTCCGCCCCGCGGCATGCCAGCGAGGGACAGCCACAGCGGGATCGCACAGCCGATGAGAAGGAAAATGTGGGATACGATGACAGGCCCACGGTGATCGCGACCGTCGACATAAGGGGCGAGAAAATAGGTGAGTGGCCGTGAGATAGGAGGTAATTGAGAAGCACGGAATAGATCCAACAGTAAGAAAACCGAGAGAACGAGAATCAGCGCCAGGGCGCAGAACGCAGGGTCAACATATATCGTCGGAACGAACATGACCACCATCATCCCATGGAAGACTTTCCGTCTGGTGTCCACTTCGACGACAGAGCTCAGACGAAGTACAATAGCTATTCCGGTGATGAGTACGAGAAGACAATATGCGGATAGAAGGAGTCGCGTATTAGCTGGCCCGAAGGTATCCTGGCGGAGATGCTCCATCCAGCCTTGATGACATGCCCCGGTTGAGTCCGGGTCAAGACGAGGCGGGATACGGATCCAGCCCTCCTGATTCAGCAGGACCGTCCAGAATCGGAACCAAGACTGGTTGCCCAAGAGATAACCCAGGGCCCATCCGAATGGTTCATTCCCATGGAGTGCTTGCTCCGCGACATACTTCCTCACCGGTCCCATGATGATTAGGGAAACCGCTGCATATGTATACAGAGCGTACACCCACTTGCGGACTTGTGCTTGGGCAACCGTCAGCGAGAGGAATGACGCCAAGCCTGGCGCTATAGATCTTTTTCGGCGACCACTCGGTGTGGTTCTCACTCGATGCGTGTTGGTGTAGATTGTCTCTTCGGGAGTCGAAATAGTATGTCGTCTTTTAGGCCCCAGGTTGAAAGGCGCCTGAAAGAAGTCTTCGATTCTGTAACTGTCAATAGCGGACACCGGCTCACCGGCTCCAGCACGGCCATTACGACGCTCAGGCAGGCTTCCGTGACATCCCTCTGGCTGCTTCACGAACCGATCATCCTCGCTATCATCGCCAGACATCTGGGCATCACTAGAGCCAATTTGGCTCAACTTCTGACAGATCTTTTCATCCAAGACGTTCAGAATATATCTGCGCGATCGAGTGCCGCCGTTAAATCGGCGGAACTTCCAGGTAGGCACTCTGGCCAAGGCAACCTCCCATCGTAGGACATGACGACATGAAATGAAGACACAAACACCGCCGAGCCACAGGAGTGCTTTTAGGATCTCCGCCTGAGGCGACACCGAAAACATATATAAGTTTATTAGAGCAGTAGCCAGAAGCTGAAGTTCAGCTGGCAGGAGGCTGCTTGTCAAAAGGAAATCGAGTGTGGGTATCAATGCTTCATGCAGAGGAAATAACAAAAAGAGCAGCTCGGAACTGAGGTCTCTGATGACTAGAGGTCTGGGTAAGCCGCCTAGGGCCAACGGGTCTTCTGAGGCGATTATAGGAATCATCGCAGTCAACCAACCCGTGAGACTGAATCCATGGCCATAGCTGTGGAGTGGAACAACCTGGGGCGGGAGACATGAGAGGCCCAGGATAATATTCGGCAGGACCAGTGCAGGTTGATGCTGTGACACCGAAAGCGACACGAAGACGGGTATTAAAACAGGATATAGCAACGGAGCAGGGTCGAAACTGGAGGGAATCGAGAACGAAAAAACCGACAACGATCGAGAACGTCTAAGGTGTAAACTCCATGCGCATAAGCGTAGAGGATAGAGTCCATAAAGTCCAATGACGAGAAGAGCATACGTGACGAGTTCTAACGACACATCAGCAAGGAACCAGACTCGCGCAACGCATTCGCAAGCATCAACTTACCTCTCTGCCAGGATAGAGCCAGTCGACGAGCATCTTCTCTCCAAAGGACAATGTAACCCACGGACAGCAGCAACGCCGTTTCTGACAGTCTGCGCAGCACCTCCACTCGTGTTTTCCGGGTCGATCTCTCCTTCTTCTTCTCCGCAGCCTCCGCTTCTGGGTCTTCACTCGAGCTCAGTCTCGAACTCCGAGATTGTGACCGGAACTCAGATGGTTTCCGATAGCCTGCAGAAAACCACAAGCGCGAATCCTCCTCGCCATTCGATCTTGTCCGTAGACCCTTCCGCGGTCTCGCCGGCGGTGCGGGAAGGCCCTTGAGGACACATGTGCTCTCATCATCCGCCTCTGTCCCACTGTCACTCGATGTCCTGGGCGTCCTTCCGTACGACGAAGCGTGGTCGTCGATACCGTTCAATTCTGCGGAGGGCGATTCCGAATCGCGGAGTGTCTGGCTCTTGCGGTGATAGGGGTGGGGAGAGCGTGCGAACAATCGCAACTCCTCAATTTCCGGCTGTGGAACATCGAGCTTTGGGGGCTCTGGCGCTAGGTCCTCCTCATGATCCTTCCGCGATGCCATAGCACCACAATCTGCGATATCTGCGCTACGTCAAACAGACAGCCATGCCGCGGAATCTGGGGAGGAGAGGACAATGCACGAGGTTCCACCCCGAGCGGGCCAGTTCAGCCCACAGCACGAAAGGGTATCGGTTTCAGGTGGTCCAAAGAGAGAGGTTGAATCTGAAGATATTTCCCAGGTTAGCAGACAATTGTATATGTACTTGTTCAAACAGAGTCGGAGCGGCTGAGAGGGAACCGTGGTAGCTTCAAGTTCCGGAGCGTTCAGTCAGGTTGGAGATCATACTAAGTAAATGTTTATTCTGCTTCCGTCATCACCCAACGTCAACTCCGCCCGCGCCACTTGTCTCGATGCGATTTCGGTGTTGGCAAGTTCGTTTGACGCGCTTAATTTGCGCAGCTTGCGCGTTTTGCTTTCCGAGATCGTGGCAGCCTACCGGTTTGACTTCGTCGGAGCGCCCGCGAGTGATGTTTGAAACGTGCCTGGAAGCTCGAAGATGAAAGTGAACGGCGTCTTCGGATTTCCAAGGACAACTGGTAATTATGAGAATCCTGGGTCTTAAGATAATACTAGTACTATTCACTCATACCGGGGGAAGGCTGAGTGAAGATTGAGGGGCCACCGTATACTGTGGAAGGTGGTCGATCTCCGATGTGGTGGGCCTGGATATCTCACCACACGAGATCATACCATAACTACCCCTCGTCTCGAAACCAATTCAGGTAATCGATGTTGGTCGGCTGGGGAAGATATGGTCCCCCTTCTCTACAATCCTACAACGCTGTAGACATTGGTCGCAGGGTCCGAACAATCGCCATAGCCCAAGCCGACCTATCCGCAACTGAGATGAATGTACCCTCCGCGTCTGTTTTGTATCTATTCTGATCTAACTGCGGCGCTGCGCATGGACAGTGATTCCTGCGGCTAGCTTTCGCCCTTGAGAACCCCAGACAGACTTGCATGGGACGATTTGGCCCGGCCACAGACCCTGCGGCACAGGATACGCTGTGTATATCACCGCCTGAGTCATGTCCATGTTGGCACAATAATCCTGGATTATGTGCTGCAAACATTCACCAAAGCCAGGTCCAGACTGCTCCAGGTCGATTTCGATAGTGGAAAAGACGTTTCCGTCCTTCGTAGCACTGGACTGGCTTCTCCTTCCGTCGTCAACTCGCTCGCTGAGTGTCACTTGCTCGCATCGTAGCCCTAGGCCTTGCCATTCGACATCACTGCTTCGAGGGAGTTCATCTACCTGCACTGCGAGAAAAGGGGGCGTTTTCAACTCCCCTTCAACTACCTCAAAGTTGGGTAGGGTTGGTTTGTCAGCCTTCGCGCTTCCCAGGGCCTCTTGACGTCCGTATTTGAGATCCCAGACATCCAATGTCGGTTCGTCTTCTTCATCTTCATCATTGATGGTCCGTTGATGGATCTTTTCCCACAAGTCCCACGCAATGCGAACCTTGGCATCTATATCCTCCTTCCCTGCCAGGAAGGCGATTGCCCCCAGCCACCAGTCCACCTGGGTTGCCAACCCGATTCGCCAGAGGTGTTGCAATGATAGTACAGCATGTAGTGCGTAGTTCTCAACCCACTTCTCTCCAGCCTGGGACAAACCACCTGCAATCTCCATGGACGCTGGCTCCAGTGGGATCTGTCCAGCAATGTATACCAAGCCACCGCAGGACTCGATTCTTGCACCGGAGTCCAATGGGACAGCGATCGCCTGCGAATATGGCCCGATGTTGGCTGGTGCCCAGTACGAGCGTGATTGAACGTGAAGACCCTCCCTCCGATCTCTAGGTCCCAGATCGACGACTACGGAGACCATGACTTCCACGCCGTCTGGGAGACTGTCGCCGCATGCAACGCAAACTCTGGCGGGAGGATTCGGTTTTTTGAACAGCCGCATATATACGCTGTTCATCGAGGCGAAATCCTTCATGGATCGAAGGAGTACAGTCGCAAAGACGATATCGTCTGTCGTCCGCTGGTCAGATTCCACCTCCGCCGCAGACTTCAGAATTTCCTCCAGTTTCAAGACGATGCCTTTCATCTGTTCCCCAGCTTCAGCGCCTGCTTCGGGTGCTGCAATATTCGAGATTGGCCATGCACCTTTGCTTTTCAAGCGAGTCGACTCCAGTATCCAGTTAGGCCCTCTGTTTTCTCTGGCTAAATCGGAGCCAGGTGGAATCGTTTCGTAGTCCTGCGACTGTAGCCCATCTAGTAGACTTTCAAACTGCGCATCCAGCAACGAAGGCTGTCTAACTGCCTGCGGCGTAATGCTGTTGGTGGTGTCCGCCTCCTTAGGCAAGCACTTGGCAGTTTTAATCCTCACATATCCCACACCTCCCTCCCCAGACCTCTCTTCCTTCTCCTCAATCACTATCCTCTGCTTCCAAAGGAAATCCGGCCCATCAATCGCCAACGTCTCATACTCACCACCTTCTCCCAAGACCGCCCCTCCGAGACTCTCGCCCGCAAACCGCCTCATCGCCTTCACGATCCGCCGCCGCACGTCCCCCGAAGACGACGCGACATTCCCCCACAGAAAGCTGTCATCCAAGCCGCCAGAGGCGACTTTGATGATCCGAGCATCGCAGCCACATGCAGCCATGTCTTCGAGTAACCCCGCATCTGACACCGACCCGTCGGGTTCCCGCTTCCTTCTCGCCTCTGGCGGAGGCAGAATTGGATACATCCACAGCCAAGCGAGCGGGACAAGGCCCAAACGGCCCGCAACGTTCTCGATCCGCGTCCGTTGGTACGTGGAGAGAATGGCGCCCGCTGAAAGGGCGTTGGCTTCAGGATGGGCTTCAATGATCCGTTGAAGGAGCGGGATCAGAGATTCCGTCTCATCCGCGTCCTCTTCGTGAGTCTCACCCTGTGCCTGAGCTTCGGTTCTCGCGTCGTAGCGATAGACTCGCGACGTGTCGACAGCTCCGCCGGTGATGGGGGCCCTGTACAGAGGGATTCCCAGAGCGGTTTCGTAGAGGGGAATCACTCCATGTCCGATGGTCTGGTACATGAAGCTGTCCATGTCTTCTTCCTGGCCCGGTTCTGAGCCAGTAGCATCCTGGCTCTGGCTCGGGGGCAGCGGCGGATGAAGATTCGCTAATGCGATGACCCGATGTCCATGCTTGATGCAATGTAGAATCGAGTACAGAGAGTCCTTCCCGCCAGATATAAGCGCGATGACATTGAGCCCTGGGGTGGATGTCGTTGACGACATGGTTGTGTGTAGTTATGAAAGACGGTGGATGAATTCACCCAGCGCCGTAGAGAAAAAGGAAACACAGCTTCAAAAACGAAGCCTTGTCTTCGTCAACAAGGAATAAGATTGAATAAACTCGACCAAATCAATAAAATAAGCCAGGGTAACGAAATTGCCTATCTGCTCGCGCCCTATGAGGGGCATAAAAAAAAAGAGAGAAGCAAACGGATAAGGGTATGTGATCTGCTAGTTAAGCAAGCATGCTTTGTAAGAAACAAGAGATTAATTTCTCAGAAATTAAATCTGGGAAATGAAAGTGGGAATATTTTTCAACATGTGTGATCTTTTCATTCGGAGAGGCGTAAGTGGACGAATGTCGCGGGGAAAAGTGAGGGCTTGGCGGATCCAGACGATGAGAAGTTTTGTGTTATCAACACGGTCGCGGTTTCAACTTCGTTTATATCACCCATCGGCTACACGAGAGAGGACAATTTTTCATAAACATCTTTTACCCTTTGATTTCAACTCACACTAGCTATATATATCACCCACAAACAAGGTTCGCTCAGAGGCCAATGCAAAAAAGGTGCAATTAAAAGCATGTGCTTAGAATGACAACTGAGGATTAGTTGCAAAAGGGGTATGTAACGACGATGGGAAAGGTAAAATGTACACACAAATGTGGCCAGCACCGAAGGAAAAGTGGTGGGGAATCAAATGATTATAATAAGTGACATCGAATGCGCAGTCGCAATAGGTATTGAATCAAAACAAAGGGGGTACATGAAGCGGAGATGAAAAGAACAAACAAAAAGTATTCAGGCTTGTGGATGGTGTCGTCTCGACAAGTACAATCCGTTCGCCATCTCGCAGATCTGATCGTGACAGAATATAAAGATCAAACCTCCAATTCCGAATTTGGATCATGTTTCACACGCCTCTGCCCTCGCCCGAGGGAATATAGTCATCATCGCTCTAAATCCCAGTCCTATCAACTCCTTTTCGCCCGGTCCTGGAAATCCCACCCTGATGGAGGACCTTCGTGGAAGGAGTGATTTCTCCGTGACCACCAGTACTGTTTGCCCGGACGCCAGAACAAGAAAAAACCGTCCAAGCCAACCCCACCGAAGAAGAAAAATTTTTTTCAAGATCTTTTAACTCTTATTATGCAAAATTAAAAGTATCTCTTGGTCGCGTGTCGTCATTATCGGCTCGAAAGAGACGTCCGGTGTTTTACGCCGACTCGTCACGCTTGCGCTTCTTCAGAGGTCGTCGGTCGTTGGATGACTCGGACACACTGCCGTCGGAGGACTCACTGGTCGTGGACTTGTTTGCTGCAGCATGAGCAGCCTCGTAAAGGACAGCACCCAGAGCCCCAGCGTCGCTTTCGTCGAAAGAAGGGGTGGCGGGTGAGGCGTCACTGGTGTCGAGAACACCCATGACAATGGCACCGCCACCATGAGTCCTGGCATGCTGAGCCAGGTTGTCACTGCGAGAGAACTTCTTTCCGCACTCATGGCACTCGAAGGGCTTGTCCTGAGTGTGAAGGGAACGGTAGTGACGCTTGAGGTGCTCCTGGCGGCGGAAGCGACGAGAGCAGAGAGTGCACACGAAGGTCTTGGATGGGTCATCTGTGAGAGACTGCTTGCGACCGCGGCGGGCAACTGGCATTGGCGCAGAAGGAGCCTCAGAAGAAGAGCTAGAAACTGTAGCGTCTGCCTGCGACTTCTCCTGCTTCTGGGTCGTCTGCTGGGTGGAAGGGGTCTCTGTGCTGTTGCCACGGCTGGTGACGTTGGGCTGGCCCTTGACCACCGATCCGACACTGTCAGAATCGCTGTCAGAGAAGGACTTCTTGATTGACTTGCGAGAAGCCACACGCTTCTTGACCCTCATATCTTCAGTCGTGTCTTCAGGGTTTCCCAACAGGAGGTCAGAGGATCCAAAAGGCAAACCAGACTGGTTGAAGGTGTCGTCTTCGTCTTCGAAAGCGTGTTCGCTGAAGAACTCCTCCTCTTCAAAAGCATAAGCTCCGACGCGCTGTCTCTTATCGCCGAAGTAGTAGGCGTTCTCGTTGGGGACGAAGTCAACCAGGCGGTTGAATTCGTCGTCGGAGTCCAGGTCAGAGAAGCTGTCAAAGGCAGGGAGACTGGTGAGCGTCTGCTCCGTGGGGTTAGGGAAGGCAGACTCCGCACTGCCGTTGGCGGGCAGCGTCGCAGAGAGGCCTCCAAGGATCAGCTTGTGTTCCTCGTCATCCCCCGAGCAGAGAGTTGGGAGAGGCGGGAAGTCGGTCGCGGTAGTGGTCACAGAAGCGCCCACTGTCAGCTGTCGAGGATCACAAAAGTCGGAAGTCGATGGCTCTGCGGATGTTGGAGATTGAGATGAGATCACCGCAGTGGGAACAGGTGAAGGAGATGGTGAAAGGGATGGACAGGATCCGTTGACGGACAAGAGCTCGGAAGCTTGGCTGGCGGTAAGCGAAGCCGGGTGGATAAACACTTTGAAGCCACTGGGTTAGCGCCTTTGCCGTTTCGGTACAACAAGAGAACAACATCCAAACATCAACAATGCCAACACACAAAAAAAAAGAAGAAGAAGAAAGAGATGAGATGAGGAAATCTTCAGATCAATGAAAGTCGGGAAAAAGAACTTACAAGGCGTCATGGGAGGAGAGCCGGCCCGCGACCAGTCCGGGTTGGTAAGACTCTCCGCGTGCACCTCGATCTCGCAACCTTCCTTCACGCCTTCGACCTTCTCCATAGGGAAGAAAGAGCCATTGACGGGAGTGTGCAGCGTTCCACAGCTAGAGGGAGGACTACTGATGGTGCTTCCGGTAGTGGAGAGTGGGGGCGTCGAAGGGAATCCATAGAAATCGGCACTGACAAACCTCGTGTCCAATGGCATAAGCCCTGGCGAGCTCTGCTGGATGAGGATTGTGGGCTTGAGGTGCGATGGCTGTGGTGAAGCGATGGGAGTCAGGTTCATGGCACCTTGGAAGGGACTCTTATTGGGCATCCCGTGGTGAATGTTCATCGCGTGTGCGGCGTAGATGGGCTGTTGTTCCGGCATGCAGTGCTGCTGGAAAGTTGGCATCTGCCCGTTGAACGGCATCTCGGATGGAGCAAAGTGACCATGGTGTCGCTGCTGTGACTCGGCATCGTGTGTGTAGAAGTAGTATGGCTGTCCCGACATGGGATGCATAGCGTATGTGGCTTCCATGGCGAAGCGCAACGTCGAATCTGTTGATGTGTGTCAGTTTCTTGATTGCACTTCCCAGTTTTGCCAGGAGACTTACTCTTCAGAGTCTTTATTATAGAGTTGGTATCAGATGTCTCTTGGGATACCCCGTGAGGTCAAATGAAGCGATATTAGAAACTAATTGTGTACTCGAGGGGACAAATGTATTGTCAGACACGAGTAGCGTTGTCGAAATGGTATATAGATAGTAATATAGCACGCTGATATTATGCAACCGCCGCTGAATGAATGTGTGGTGGTTGAAGGGAATGACTGATCAGCAGAGTCCGGAATACCGAGAACTGATCCTGCTGATGATGATGATGATGATGATGATGATGATGATGATGATTATAATAGTTGATGCAACACAATTGGTTTGGTCTCTGATGAAGGTTGTCGATGTTTGTAGGTCGCCGGATTAATCCTTTCTATACAGGAGGGGTTGGTCGCGACTCTAAAAGGAAGGACAGGACCTAGTCGAGACGAACCTGGTTTGACCTCGATTAGGATCCGGAAGTGATCAAATAATAAGAAAATGGCGAAGGATAATGGAATTAAAAACGACGGCCGCGGGGAACGAGAGACAGGGCCTGTATGATGAAGGAAATGACAGACAGACCGGGTGGGCACCGGATAAAAGAGTGATCTGCCAGGTTGCGAGACCTCCAGAGTATCGACAAGCCAGCCGACCAGGAACCGAACGGACGAGGACCACCCAGACTAAACTCTAGTCTGGGGCGGGATTCGGGACGATGGCGCAGTGCGCATCCCACTTGTCTACGATATGAGGCCCACGGTGGACTTCGAAAGTCAATGTCCCATCGGTGTCAGATCCGCAGACTAAGGGCAGGCACACGGCTACTAGAGGCTGGGATGGAGGGTTTAGCGCATGAAGCTTCCAGCATCCACCGGGGAACCAAAAAGAGCGCAAGTCAAGTCGGTGGATCCTAACTAGCACGAGTGGGAGATTGCGCCTGTCGATGGTATTGCGAAGCTCGCGATGCACATTGGGTCGAATGCGGAGGTTCGACATGGGTAACTTCTCGTAGTCTGGTCGTCCTACCGTATCATTCTCTCTTTTTTCTGACTGACTTGAGCACACTAGGAGCAATCAGTACAGTACACCGCCGGGGACCAAGACAGCACAGACGCCGCTTGGATGGCTGCCATCGCCACGCTGTATCCGGCCACGCTGTATCCGGCCACTCGTTGGCGCATGAAACCGTCTCGTTAGACTTGCTCTCCATACTATGAAGTTGGAAGAGCCGTGGACGTGGACGTGGGTTGTCCGTCTTCCCAGCTCGGTGGGAAAGCGTTGGATATCGCTGATCCAAGAGACACACACACTCACCATCATGAGGGACCAGGTGACCCGGTATGGTGAGACGGAGACGCCATAACTTACTGTTGGATGCGCTCTGCACCGCCATGAACTGAACTGAATGTACAGAATAACTACTCGAACCTATGGATGGCCACCCTGGCCTCTCGTCGCTGTAGGAGTGTGCACCGCATATGCAACAGCGCCAGTGCCAATCAACAAGTCAAGACCCGGCGTGATCGACTTGCTCGCTCAGGGCTGGCGCCGGTTCCACCACGAATCCCGTCCACCAGCGCATTGGAGTGTTGCCATCGTCTCCAGACGGCCATGGCCACAATGCAATTTGTTTTCGATCATGACTCGGTTTCAAAAATCTCCGAGAAGGTCTCATTCTTCCCCGACATGTGTCGCAAATGGCGGTGGTGGCAACAGTTCCTCTAAAAATGGTGAAACTGTTCCTCCAGGTCTGGTTTGGTCCTTAACTGACCCTATATTATTATCTGCATGTGGCCTGCAAGGCTTTGTCCTTCGCCACACCAACGGCTCTGAGGTGATATACCCCGCGTCAACTTCAGCTGTGGACTACATCCACCACGATCCCCAGCAATTAGAATACAGTACTCCGTAGTCCGCATACAATTGTGGATGTGATGTTCAGCTCGGTTGCTCTGTCGGTATTAGACGGGACCATCCTTGCATGCATGTGAAGGGCAGTGTGATCTACTCTACTGCAGGAACAGCACAAAAGAAAAGCCTTCGGGATGTATTCCCCTCTGCATAAATTGGTCCATCGATATGCCAAGTTCTCTTTGTTCATGCTGACCACCACTGCTGGGGAGGGTCGCTCTGCCCTCTGGGTGGAGCAAAAGCGTTTCACCGCCATCATTCCATCTGCAGTGTGTATCTGCACCAGGATGCGAAAGAAGCATAGGGTGGTCTTTTATCCCTGCTCTATATTCAAAAGCAAGGATTGTTCCCGGACGGGGATCCATGCTAAAAAGATATGATCCATCACTCCTCCTTCTGGACCACAAACAGACAAGCAAATGCAAAAATCAGACATCGAGAGCAGGGCAGAGCAAGAAATCATGGGTGCGTTATCAATGACGAATGATAAGGTAACAGCTCAGTTGACAGATCTTACAAGGTGTCCTGTCACATCGTCACTGCATGTGAGGTATGCAATCTCCAGACTAGAGTATGAGTATGACCGCCCATCACCGTCACCACCCAGCGAATAGCTTTTGCGGGATGACAAGCCAAGGCAAGCCCTGACTGGACGGTAAAGATTCGGGCCACCCAATAATTTAATTCTCAGCCCGCTGTGGAATACGCCATTGACTTTTGTGTACCGTCTGTTCACGGTCAAACTGCCATTGGTTGATCTAAAGATAGAAGAGTCTCTGCGCTCGAAGGACTACTCTACGGAACCCATACCCGCGCGACGGTCGACCCCAGTTCGCATCATGGCGGATATTCCAAGTGGGAGACTATAGATGACACCAAACATCCAGGTCGTATGCTCTCTGCGGTTAGACGCGTCATGCTGGGCCAGTACGCATAAACACACTATCGACCTTCCAGAATCCCAAGCGTGATTCGATACAGGGGTTGGTTTCGACTACGAATCCATTGTTGCGGTCAGAGAATCGGTCCGTTCCTGCCTTATCGCCAGACAAAAAGTGGACAGCTCGCAGCACTAGGATTGTTTTTTTTTTTTTCTCTCCTTCTTCTTCTTTTTCGCCGCCGGCTGATTCCCACCCTAACGCAGGAACCACGCAGGCACGAGTTTTTATCTCATAATGGACCGTTTGATCGAAGAGCACGTTCTCAAGACAAATGAATGCGTGATCGATACCGCACTTGTGATTGGGCGATGTTGGACTCTGATAATAACCTCATTAGCGTGCCAGAACGGACAGTCCCCATAGTCCCCGTCGATTAGTATTATCGAGACCCAGTCGACTAATGGACTAGGATACTACTAATTTAGAATTGGCGCCAGACGTTTCGGTCTCGTGTGGACGACGGTTCTAGTGGAGATAGCGCATCCGCGATGGTGGACGAGCTAAGACACGACTAGGAGGAAGAGCAACAAGACTACTGGTAACTGGTCTGGTGAACCGGCGCCGCGGAAGTCCTTCCCATAGCAAGCGTGCGGCCCTGATAAGTCTCGCGCGACACCAAACGGTAAGCGCTTTGCTTGGACATACTGCTCCGACGAATCCGTGCTTATCATAGGGACGTGAAGCGGAGAAATGGCGACAAGGTCCAAAATCTGGTCATTCGACTCGAGGCTTCCAGATCTCTTAGTAGACTTCACGGTAGATTCTAGCTTTGCCGCCACTCTCCGAGGCAAGACACTAATTGGCATCGCTTGTCCACTGAAACATAGTGTTTGGAGTCTCGGCGCGGAAACCCTCCGTTCAGGTCGATAGTTTTAGCCCACGTTACATCAGAAACCACAAGGTGCATCCCGCCACGCAAGATGATCTGAATGCTGAGAGAAGACAGCACGAGGGGCCTTCTAGAAGATCATGCCCCCGCAACTGAAATCACGACTGTCGCGAGGAATGCATGATTGATGCGCCCAAGGTTAACTAATTGGGATCCAGTCAGCCCGGGAACTGAAAGGGCGAAACCGTCATGCTGCAGAGCAATTAGTAGAAACAGACCGCGAATCTCTTTCGATTACCACCTACGGAATAGTGCAAGAAATACCATATTGTTCTCTTAATCTGAATACTTAGTCGAACTTCAGTGACCCGCGACTCCGCTGCTTCCTGCCGCTGATCCTATCCGCAGTTGGCCGAGCCGCGTTGATCATTGATACGATGTCGGCAGGCAGTATCTCGACCTCATAGTGCAATCGATAACTATCAAACGGCAATCGTTCGCATCATACCCCTCCAGGGTCCTTCCTCCCAGCAGAAGTCGTGACCATCAGTCCGTTGTTGCGCGACGTCTGGAGGGTTAAATTGCGACTCCGCCACAGCGTGTTTAGCACGATCTCTTGCAACGAAACTGAGACAATCCCAAGATGAAATGAAAAATGGCCTGCCTCGATTGAGCAACCACTGAGAAAGGCATGATGCCAGCAGGATAGCGTGACGTAGATCGCCCACGAGAAAGGTGGCGTGCGATCGGAAAAACGACCATCAGGGTTCGCTTCGGAGTTCTAGCCATCATGCTATCGGGACACCAGTCTTCTTCGTCCAGAGCAACCTTTCAACTAGCGCCTCTAGTCAACGCTTTAGGATTCCACTAGGGGTCCAGGATATGCATCGAAGACCGTCCTTCCCAGTAAGGATGAAACGGCCTACGATGAGGCTTAATCTTTGCGGCTAGTTACTCGGGTCTCTATTGGTCGGGGATGGACTCGATTTTCGAATGCCGACATGCTTTCTGTACGTGGCGGGCGAACAAACGTTATTCAAGCCGCAAGCGAGCTGCCAACATCTGCTGTCGGTAGTACTTGCGTCTCAACAGCACGTTCTCCACGATCACGATTGCCTATGTACTTGCTTATTACGTACTGGGTCGAATGGGTCCCCTCTTGAGTTCGGGTTAACTAGATCGTGGCAGAGAAATGGATCCGAGACGTTCCAAGATCATCCTTTGATGCACGTTCCGGCAGGCTTTCAGATTTGACCTATGCCTCACTGCTTGAACTTGGACGGATTGAGACCGAGGATCCTCCACCAGCTTCCTGTCATAATAAGTCAGAAGATATTTGGCGTCCACTGTCGACTTATTCGAGGGATCCTGGCACAGTAGATGTATAATATGGTCTCCAGCATAGCAATTTCCGGGAGACACCATGTCCACAGCCCCATGAGATCTCTTGGCGGCATGATGATTTTCTCTATCGGACCTGGCTGGTGATCACAACGAGTTACCGGACTATCTATTACTTGCGCACATTGATTCGAAAGGCCGTGATCTCCAAGGTCGGCATTCGATTGACTTTCTCGAACTATGATCGCCTAAAGCCGTCGTGGGCTAGAGCATAATAGCCACTACCCAGATACGAATCCTGGTAAACGTGCAAAGATAGTCTACACGCCGTCCACGACTAACTTTCTGACCATGTATCATCATTCCCCGCAATTATGGAAGTCCCCAAAAGTCCAGTCCAGATGTTTATCGACGACGATCCACTGCCGGAGCGACCAATAGTACCCGTGGCCCTCGTCAACCACCGTTATTGGTATTCAGTATTCCCCAGACCAGACCACGGACGATTGCCGATGCGAGATTTACGTAAAGGATAATCTGATTGTGAAAGACGGACTATAGAGTCCGATGATAATAATGCGGAGATAGCTTCGATGCTCAGCTCGAGACTCGGCCCATCCAGGACGGCAGGGAAGGATCGGATCCTCTTCCCTAGTGAAAGGCCAGAACAGCCCAAGCCACGAACAAGAGAGCAGATATAAATATCATAGAAGAGTTCTCAATCAAATGACCGGACATCGCATGGAGCATAGTTATCAGCAGTGGCGTGAGGTTTCCGTGGCTCCGACATCGCAGACACCACATTTCAATTACTCTATCGTGATCCTATTAGAGTATATCACGATATCGCAGGACACAATAATGGGTAATGATTAATTGGGACCTACCAAAGAACTGTTTCTCTCACGACCAGTTAATGTGGGTGATTGTCGACCAGGAATCTTCTCCGCAAGAAAGCTTTTGTGGTCCCTCGCCCAATACGGTCCCTCGATCGCAATATCACGATCGACAGACCGGCTCTTTCAAGCGCCGACAATCCAATCCTAGCTAACTAGCGGAGGCCCAATATATGATGCCAGATGGCCAGCCTTTGACGCTATCGGAACGCAAAAGCGTTAACTAAGACATAGATTGATCCTGCCAAGTCCATGCATCGCAGCCACGAGAGTACTTCTGATCCCGGAACTGCGATAAGGCGAAATGAAATCCCTGCTTGCTGGCTAGCTATTTCCCGTTACGCAGTAGTTAAATTAATTAATTTCGCCACAGTTCTCAATAACCCTCACAGTTTATGCTTCGACCGCTGCAAATCAACCCTAGAACTATTCCCACTATAGTTGCCCTCGGCAAAGCCCAGCCGTGTACAGTTCCCCGAGGACTACTTCTCGTACTTCCCGTACCTACCTATCGTACTTCCGAGCTCCTCCCGCATAGACGCGGATGGAATCGAATCATGATTCCCCGAAGCACTAACTAGCAAAGATATCAAAAGTGAGGCTTCACTAAAAGTGACAAGAAGAAAAATCCTCGTCAGGTCACGGACACACAGACACACACATAGTCGCATATACTGTACGAAGTACTGTATTGGTGCATCATGAGCACGTGTACATTCATGCGAGCGAGAAAAAAGTCCTTCCGGATGACCCGAATTCTGCTGGCATTGATGAAACAAAAGACTACTAAGTAGTAAGTACTCTGTACTTATATACGTAGTTAAGTTGAAAGGACCATCGAGTTCAGTTCCACTCGCAGCTGGCAGCTCAGTGTGTGAACCTGGCCGGCAGGTATGGGAGGTACCAGTCCATCCACAACTCAAAAAAAAGAACTTTTGCGACTGCAAACTTCTCAACTTCAGGAATTTTGGCCAAAATAATAAACAAAAAAAACCAAAAAAGGGCTTCAGAGAAATGTCTTATTGAGATCAATCTCCGCGATCAAACAGAGTCATTCTCTTCCTATCTTTCAAACACAGATGCTTCCCTCCATAGAAGGGGGGAACACATCCCTCATCACCAGCCCATGAATAAAAAGAAAAAGAAGAAAAAAAAGCAGGAAGGATATTTCAAATCCCAATGCCAACCCACATTCAGAATTTTCCCCACTAACCCAACTCAGTTAATTTCACCATCTCCGAACCCTCCCTCAACCTTCTGGGAGGGGTATAAATTCCTTCTCCAACCCCAATCCTTTGTGATTTTTTTTCTTCTTTCTTTTCCTCGTGCGGCGACGCAACTATTATTTCACCCGTGTTGCCTAAACATCTTATTTCATGTTGTCTTAGGTGTCGGTTGCGTCACAGAACGATGGAATTGCAACGCCGGTTCTACTTTATTGGCCCTTCTTCGTGGGTGAGGTTCTGAACCTCGTCTGCTTGCTTCTAAGGGTGTGGCCATTTGGTTTGGGATCGGACACTATTCATTATAGAGTATTATTGCTTTTTAAGCCGTGAGTAATGAGAGCAATAGCTTCCTTTTCATAATCATAATGAGAGGAGGCTTTGGATTTTTAAAGTCGATGAGCGTCTTGATGCAGATGGCTTTTTTTTCGCACTGTTCTCGCTGGATGGTGCGTATCGCGACCGACCTTGCTACGTAGAAAGTGAAAATGAATTAAGAATTGTGTGCTTTCATCATCTCTATCGTATCTACCATTTTCAATACTCGTTTTCTACTCGTTTCTACTCGTACTCTACTTATTCGCCCGGCTCGTCTCCAATCTTCTCGAGCTTACCCATCTCCCTCTTCTCACCAGCCTCACCCAGGATCCTGAGCCGGTCTACGCGAATCTTGTCGCTGTCACCGTCCCCATCGACAAAGAAGATCACCAGCGACGTAACGTTCTGGAACTTGACGAAGCGCAGCTCAACCGTCGCCGTTCCCGTCTTCGAATCCCACTCACTGGGTTCGATGGTCACCTCCTGCACGGGCGGGATGTCCTCTGCTTCCTCGAAACCCAGCACATGTGAACGGTTCGTGTAGAGTCGTAAAGTCTTGGGCCGCATCGGCACGTCATCGTCGTCAGAGCTCGGAGGCAGTGAGGTGACATGTAGCGAGCGAATCTTCAACGACGACTGGAACGGGATGTAGAGCATCAGCTGCTCGTCGGTATCGCTCTCGACCCAATCTGCAGATGATCCAGACTTGCCCTTGTCGCCGTTGAGACTGGATGGCTTCGACGAGTCGAAGAGCACTTTCGGTGCCCCCACCTCGCTGTCGCAGTTCAACAGGTCGATTCCGTTGATTTGGACCTGGTCCGTTATGTCCGTGTATCCCTTGGGAGCAGCTGCGCCCAGCCAGCCGCCAGAAGATCCTCCGCTCGATTCTCCAAATCCTTCTCCGGCTCCTGTTTCTGTCGCGCTGGCTTCGGAGGCGAGTTTGCGGACGGCTTCCGAGAGCTTCTTGGGATCCGCGCCACGGACGGTGCTGACGGTTCGGGCGTTCTTGAATATCATGAAGGTGGGCATCCTGTTCGCGCATCATCGAGCTGTCAGCATCTGCCTTGCATCCCATGTAGCTGAAGAGGAGATGGGGCATATCCATCAGGATAGATAGACACGTACGCAGTAATTCCATAAGCCTTCGCGATATCTTGCTGCTCATCAACATTGACCTTCGTGAACGTGATCCGGTTCGGGCGAGACAGCTGGTTCGCCAGCTGCTCGTACATGGGCGCTATAGCCTTGCATGGTCCGCACCAATCTGCGTAAACTGCAGGATATCACGGAGGATCAAGTTAGCCATTTTTTCCTCGGAATAGTGCTACTGTTTTTCCTTCAAGTCGCTGTAGCGGGGTATTGCCTGGAACACGCGCAAAGCAACATGGGGGCCGCACTCACAGTCTGTCACGACGATTGTAGAGGACGACAACAAGGAGCTAAACTGCTCCTTGGAGGAGATATGGACGAGACTCGACATGCTTGATGTCGGGGCTGTGCGCGGGGTTGGAGGTTGTGGCCGATGGATGAGATGGTTCCGCGCGGAGGTTTGTTTGATGATGCAGCGCTGCGCGGAAGCAACGATATGTCATCAACGTCAGGTTCGAGCTATCACTAACTTGAAGGAAAGTGCACAACACAGTGGTGGGTAGAAATGAGGGATGATTTCTGCGGATTTCTAGCGCATTGTTTCGCTCTTGGCTCCAGATTTCAGCAGTTGTGACAGATCTCCGTGGTATTTCGAGGTTTATATATATTTATTCACCTCAAGTACTTAGCATCTGGGGCTAAATATTGTTGCTATTGTTGCTAGCACGGTTAAAACATACATCAGAACACGTAGATGTTTAATATATACATTCTCTACATAACAATTACACATGGCTAGAATCAAATAATTCTTAAACACCGTTGCAAGCAACTAATTCATTCTTGCCAGGTCAACCCCCCAGCAAGAGGATGATACTAGAGTGTCCACAGCTGTCCCATTAAAGGGATAGCTCGTTTATAACCGTGTCTCATGCGGAAAAGAGGCTCGATCCATGCCATATCCTATGGCGAAGCGTACCGTAGGGACAGGACAGGTCTATATGGTATGACTCATATCGGACCACCTGCTCTTCGCCTATATCGACAAGCGGAGGGACAGACATGGACCCTGGCCTGTAGAGCAGGAGGACTCGACGAGTTCAACCGGTGCTCCTAGACGAACACTGTGTCTGTTCGTCGGTGGAAGTCTCATGCTGCCCAGGTCTCAGACATGCCCGTCTATCTCGACTGGGAGATTCAAGAAGAAAACAAAACCAGTCCCTGCACGGCTCTCACGTATTCTCCTTCTCCCCAGCATCCTCACTACCATCAGCCTCAACCGCAAACAAAACCTTCATCCAAAGACTACAGCCTCGGCAACCGATGATGATTTCACCATGCTCTGCCTCCCTCTCTAGGTCCTGTTCCGTGACCAGAAACCCTTTTTCATCGCCGCACCTGCAGCTGCGATACCAGTGTGAACCAGCGCCATCTTCTCCCTGCTCATTATCTCCCCCGTGGGTTTCATCTCCCTCTTCGTAGACCAGATCTTCAAGATCAACTACCTCCAGACCCGTGTGAAAGACATCCGCATTTCCATGCTTCTCCCCCGCCTTCTCCCGGCTCAGTCGTAGTGAGCGATCATAATCGGCGCGGAGGAATGGATCGGATAGTGTCTTGTAGGCGGTTGTGATCTCGTCTACCGTGTATGTTCCTCGTGTCTCGTCTCGAGAGGATATGGATGCCTTGGCGGTTCCGGTCGCTTTGTCAGGATGGTATTTCAGCAGAGCGCGATGATATGCGACCTTGATCTGTTGCTTCGAGAAAGGCGTCGAAGTGCCTGTGAAGGGGAGGTCCAATATGGCGTAGAAATCTTGCTCGATGGGGTTGGGCTTCATTTTTTTTCCTTTCCTTTCACCGCTTCACTGGTACATCTCCTGTTGGATGAGGGAACCTCAAGTGTTAGAGAGGTTGGCGCCTCTGAATTTCAGCCGACTATTCGACATCAGTTTTTTTTTTTCTCTGCTCGCGGGGCGCGTGCGGAGTTAGTTCTATGGAAACTCCGGTATCGCCTAAGGGTCGGAGTACTTTCCACTGACGAAACTTGCTGGTCATCACAACAAAGACGACATCTCAACATGACCACTTCTTCACATTGGTGAAAACTTCTGGGGACTACTGACATTCCGATCATCACCTACTCAGGACATACAACGGATTGACATTGGAAAAACATGCTGACTTGCAGCTCAGTCCCAGAGCTATCACGGCTACGACTCGATTTGAATCTACCATACTCTCACACGAGCAATGATCACGCTGATGTTGTGTTGATAATTGTGTCTCTAATTGTGCTCATGTAACATGCTCAATCCCTCGGGAATTCCACCTTAGAGAAAGAAAAGACTTGAGCCAAAACATGGACCGCCGAATTTCTGCCCAATAGGAAACAGAAATATCGGACGCCAAACGCCGATGAAGCGGCGGGCAGAGAAACAACTGGAATGCCGGAAAAGACGGGGGGAATCAATCAATACGAAATTATATACCACATGCAACATCCACATCGTTCACTTCTTTATGCGTCCGAGGTCTTGAAGACAAATCGGTCCTCAGCCTTGCTGGTAAAGGGGACACCGAGCTCGAGGAGCTTGACGAAGGCGTCGGAGAAGTCCTTGAAGAAGGCATCGCTGTCTCTGGCATACTTCTCGGCGTACTTCTTGAATTCCTTGTCCTTGATGATGGCCATGTCGGCGGGAAGCATCATCAGAGTCTTAGTAGTATTGTCGGTATACTGGGCCGGGCCGTTCCACTACTCGAGTCAGCTTTTATGATGTCCAGGACAATTGGGAAGCGAAGGCTCTGAACTCACCTTTCTCCACGACCACTTCTCGTCAAGGAGCAGCCTGAAGAACTCGTTGCTGAAGGTGGTGGGGCTGAAGGTCCAAGGACCGTCGTATCCAGAGCGGTCCGGGTGGCAGCGGCCCAAAGCATGCGCACCGATCAGGGCAACCATCTCCTGGTCATTGAAACCCATGCGTCCGAAGATAGCACGGATGTGCTTCTGGTCCTTTGAGGCATCGGGCAGACGTCCATCAGGAGTGCAGGCAGCAACGTCCTTGTCCGAGCGGCCAGGTCTCCACGGGATGGCAGGGCCTCCCGCCTCCTGGATGGCGGTGACTCCAGCAAGGGTCCAAAGGTCGGAGTAGGTGATCCAGGGGAACTTCTCTGCAGTTTCATGTTAGAACGGCACTGACATGGTCCGGGGGAATAGATGCGCTCGTACCCTTGATGGGCTCCAGGAAGTCCCGGGCGGCCTTCAGGCCAGCATTGGCACCGTGATCCGACTCAGGTGAGAACCTCATCGTGGCACCGTTGCTGCCACCGGTGCCGGTCTCCTTGTCATAGGTACCACTTGCGTGCCACGCCAAACGGACAACAACCTGAATCCGTGTCAGCATTTGCGTTCCTTGGAGGCCAATTGTCGGAAATCCTTACGGGTCCATAGCTGCCATCGTCATAGTCCTCGCTGTCCAAGCGACTGGCGATCTCATTATAGACCTTCTGGTAGTCCTCCTTGGTGGGCACGAAGGGGCCGCTGTTGGCTTTTGCCTTGCCATCCGCGCCGTTCAGGTAGATGTACGCGCCCACACCGACGGCGGCGAGACCAGCACCCCAGAGGAGAGCATTCGACGACTTTCCTGACTCGGCCTCGGAGGCATATCCTCGACGGAAGGTGGTACGGAAGGTCTGAGCAGGGAGGGCCAGACGGGAGCCGCGCACCGCAGGTCTGACGGAGGAGCGAGCGATCACTCGCGAGAAGGTCCTGGCAGCCGAGGCCATGTTGTGTCTTTGGAGTTGTATGTATGTATGGGAGTGAAAGAATGTACGTAGAACGATGCTGGTCCCAGCTGCGAAAGAGAGGTAGGTTAGACGAAGAAGAAAGAAGCTGAAGAAAGGATCTAGAAAAGAAAAGAAACGAAGGGCTACGAAGATAAGCCGAATGAAGGCGAAACGCTGTATTACTTCTTACAAGCTCCTCGGACTATACACGTACTCTGGATTGGGTGACCAATGAATGCGCTATTATTGGTGAGCTTCTGGACCGACGTCTCCTGACTCAGCAACTCCGCATTCTTTTTCCCTCGGTCATCTTCCTAGTTTGATGCTGTTCGTTGACTAGTTGGCGATGAGTTTGAAATCGTCGACCGTCTAGACCGGTACTGATTATTCATCCCGTATTCTCGGAGTCTTTCTCTGTTTCACTAGAGGTTCAAGAAGCGAGGTCGCCGTCTACTTTGCTGTGCCGGCGATTCTGGATGCGATCGTAGTCAGCTTTCAATCACAATGATTATATATCGTTTCTAGAACGTCTACAGGAATCGCCACCAGCGAAGTCTCTGACCTAAAGTGACTACTAGTGTTGTCTTGTCATAAAATCGGAAGAGGTTAATGGGATATGACATCTATATCCGTCGTCGCCATCTTGCTCATTTTCGACTCGATCATGACCAAGCCTGCGCTCCTCAAACTTCGACACTGCTCCATATAGGTAACGTAAAACCGTAATCTTGACTAGCATGGTTCTTGATCGGCTGTTTTAACTAGTGCTCCTATCGTATGATCAGTCCTCAGCGTTCCAGGATGCGGTAGATGGTCCCGGCGCTACTTTTATCGACAAGAGCTGCCGAGGACGATTAAATCCGGCTGCTTCATGAAGGAAAATCCAAATATGCAGTGCATTCATCCGCTTCATCAGAGATTGGGCAATGGTACTATAAACGAAGACTGGATCGTAGTTTAAGCGTAAAAAAAAAGCAAGTTGGCACAGTGCATCCATCTAGTAGTCTGCGACTTAAGCGCAGGCTGATCATAAGTTGCTTCGCACTCAAGATTCAAATTTGACGATCGAACACGACATTAGAGTGTTACAGTCTTCGATGATGCTATGCTTGTCAGTTACAGCACTTCACAGATTTGAAATGCTATTCTCGTGGGCGAGGCGAATTCACAAACTGTACATTCGTATTCCACACCATTATAAATAACAGAAGGCGGAGGTAGTGTCAAATCCTAGGGCATGGAAGCATAAGGAAATACCAAACGGCGATATGACAAGTCACCTATGCAGGTAACCTCCTGGCGCCAGCAGGCAGTCTCTAACCTGTCTCAATAAAAGGCGGGCTTTTTTGTTGTATCTTGAACTTTCAAACTCAAAATGAATAATTAATAATTGCTTTAAGGATCAGACTACTGTACTTGCATCAGATACGACTGCATGTTTTCTGCGCTGCATAAATCTTCTTTCTTCTAGCCAAGTTTCGATCTGAGAATAATTCGTTAGCCGTACAGAAAGTAGATCCATTGAAGGTATGGGAACTCACTGGAACATATTTGAAGACGATCCAAATGCAGGCAGTTAGGAGAAGTGAAGAACCTCCGAATAACAGATACCACCTCCAATCCGGATTGTTCTGTAGCAAGTCTATATTCATACCGAAGAGACTCTTCATGGATATTGGCATCAGTCCCGGGAATTGTGCAATAATGCAAAGACTCGAGGGTTTTACTTACTGAGACAAACATCAAAGGAAGGAAAATGAACTGAAGAAATAGACTCAAGTTAAATACTGCATATATGATGGATCGTCATAACCTAACTCCGCTGCGTATGACAACAGCGTTCGGTTATCAAGGTCTCGATGGTCCACATTAACAGTATCGATTGACAGCAAATCGAGGACGATATTTTCATGTCCATTCAGGATCGCCCATGTCAATGGAGTGCGCCCATTTGTATCTTGTGAATTGATATCTGCCCCTGATCCAACAAGAAGTTGTAAGGAGGGATAGAAAACAAAATGTCACAAATAAACGAGTTACCTCTTTAAAGGATTTTGGCACTGTTCGGGAGATAGCCGATTTCCTTGTCCCGGCTATACTATTTAACTAGAATATGCATTTTCCTTCCGGCGACCTACAAAGAGTTCTCGGAAGATACGCGGGACGTTCATGGCATTGTGCGCGAGTCTGTCCTCCAGGTAGTTGCAGATTTCGTAGGCCTTTGCTAATTTCGCCTGGGACCACTCCTGTAGAGCAGCGGCTCTGGCTTCGTCCAATTCATCAAAGTCATCTGGGAGCTTCGGGTGCACGAGACCTCTGACAGAATCGTAACCAGGTGGAGGCTTCAGGAATATCGGCCACCGGGCCTGCAAAAACGCCGGAAGTACTAAGACTGACTGGAAATCGATCAGAGAGACTATCCGCGAGTTGACGTCGTAGGCGACATAGATACTGCCCATGTGTAGGTCAGTGTGCCAGTGGGCTGTCCAAACTGCGTTGATATCGGGTGAGAGTCTAGAAGCTCCATGAGACATAGTGGCCTCCAGAATGTGGGTTGTTCCTCAATGATGCCTTGAGGGAAACTTGGTCTTCTGCCTAGACGCCCTCTGGAGATTTGGAATAATTGCCACTTTGCGATAGATATGCCGTAACTCGATAAAGTGTTCCCTAGATTTTGCTTAGATTGAGATAGCTGTCTAGCCTGGCAGACAGTAGATACCCACAAAGAGCGCCTACTTCACAGGCCGTGGTCAGGGATGCAGGCCCAGCGATGTTGCATGGAATCTTTGCAATGACTTCCATCCCATTTTCCTTCGTCATCAGAAGAGCCTTACTGAATGCGCCCTCCATTTCTTCGATATGATAGTTAGTATTTACTCTCTTGGCCGGGTAATAATTCGACCGGTCCGAAACTAGTCTCGCCTGTACTTTAAGTCAATTGGCTGAGGATCGGAGGACCTCATTATCACATCAAATAGTACTAGGTAGTCACTCCCTGTACACAAAGGTAAACCTCTCCTCTCACTTCGATCGTTTCAAGGCATGAGATATGCCGTTCAGGCAATGCTGTGCGATCTGTAGTCACCAGTTGCTTCATCAGGATCAACCTGCTGTTCTGGAATGCTGCCAATATGTCCATTGACCCGTCACCCCGTTTGACGGGGAGTTCAACCGGGCATCTGAGATCAAGATGGGGATGCAAAACATGCAAGTAGGTGCTTGCCTTCTAGGTTCTTTTCATATAAAGGGTACGATATATTAAGCGCCTTCTAGAATTAGAAGAGTCAAGTGCGGAGAAGAAAAGCCACACTGTGCCCGTTGCACTACCACAGGTCGCAAGTGCGAGTACGTGGGTACAATCTCCATCTTCGACAACCCCCTTTCATTATCACCGAACACAGTGTGGCGAGAACGTCGGTCTTTTGCCTACTATTTTCAACACGTCGCAGCGTCCGTTGGTGGTGGACTGGATATTGATTTCTGGAACACCATCGTCCCGCAGGTTTGCCGGAGTGAACCTGCCGTGTGGGATGCCATCATTTCCATCAGTGCGCTGTTTGAGAGTCCTGAGCCATGCCCGGACCTCGTCTTCCTACGCCGGGAGGATTCTCGCACTCTCAACCAAAATCACCGAGACGCGCTGGCTTGGTATTCGCGCTCGGTGTCTGCTATTCGTCAGCGAATTGAGCGTGGTCGCTTAGACATCTTTATCGGACTGATTAGTTGTATACTATTTATCTGCATTGAGGCCCTCCACGGAGGTGTGGATGAAGCCTCGCAGCTTTATAGTCAGGGTGTGCGTCTCATTGTCGCTTCACGCGCCCAAATAGCTGGCGGGGTCCTGCCAGCAGCCAAAGCCTCCTTATTAGAGGATACAATCGTCCCCATCTTCGTCCGTCTAGGAGCAATTGCTCTCCCTATTTCTGGAGTTCCAGTGAGCGCTTTATTGCAGGACTCTGAACATGCATTGACGCAAGAATTTGTCTCCCTCAAGTCTGCTCGGGAAGCCATGGTTCTCCTAGGCGCAGAGGCCCAGCTCTTTCAAGATATATGCAAAGAGCATCTACGAAATTCTCATGCCTCTCACGTACCCCAGGAATTGACAAATCAACAAAAGGCCCTATCAGCTAAGCAAAGGAGGTGGCACACTGCCTTTACCAATTTGATGGAATCCTTACGCACCAAAGACGTCTTGACACCACAACAGATCGGCATCGGCGCCCTTCTCTTCACTTACCACGAAATGGTATTTATAATAGTCCAGACCTGCGTATCGCTATCAGAAGTCATAACCGACGCTTATCTGCCGAACTTCCAAAATATAGTCGAACAGTCTAACATCGCTCTTGATGCTTCAGCACGATCAGACGGCACACAACCACCGTTTACGTTTGAAATCAGCGTCGGTGTTCCACTTTGGTTCACCTGCCTCAGGTGTCGCGAACCTATAATCCGACGCACGGCACTAGCCCTATTACGCCGAGCGCCTCAGATACAGGGGTTCTACAAGTGCCACTCCGCGGTAACCTTCGGCGAACGGATCATGGCGCTAGAAGAAAGATACGGGATGGCAATGAACGCAGCTCAAGGAACGACCAATTCTACGACACTAAAATCAACGAATGCATCCAGTGAATATCAATCCCATAGCCGAGGCAAGAGTAGCGACATTTCCAGATTCGACCTTACCAGCTTTCTCGCCATTCCGGACCCTGAATATGCCGCAAGCCTGGGTCCTGTGCTTACGGACTTGGGAACCAGAATACCGACAGCAGTTCTCATCCCAGAAGAGGCCCGCGTTGGACGCATCGGTATCTTTCGGCCACGAGATGGGCTTCCTCCAGGAACGACTGAAAAAGACATCGCGAAGTGGAACCGAACCCGTGATCAAATCTTTTTGCGATTCTCATGGAACCAGCGCGATCTGGCCAGCGACACTTGGCGGATAGTCCACGAACACATCCCCATTACTCTTTGATCTTAGCATAAATTGTTCTGATTTCAACTGAAAGAATTATCGACCAAGTATGCCGATATGATAATGTCACTAGAGTTTGTCTGTCACAGTTTAGTCTCCCTGTTGGAAAGCTATAACCAAGCTTCAACGGCCTGATCTCACACCAAGAGCAGAGCCAGCAGAGCTCGGTGCACTGAGAAAAGCGTCGGTTCAGCAGTCTTGCAGCCCCTGATAGTGCGGCTTCACTACCACCCCCAATTTGTGAGTCCCAACGGGGCCAAGGTCTTCTGTGATGGCTACTGTTGATACTCGATTAATTAACCACAGTTTCTATTACTGTATTTGATGGGACTGAACGCACTGGTCCTAGAGACATAAAGGGCCGTTTAACTGTGTGTTCAACGCGAAGGAGTACTCCCTTTGCAACCTACCTTATGTCACGTGCAGTCCCTGGTAAGAATTATTTCAACCTGCTAGAAAGATGGGCTTGGCGAGGCCACTGTCCGGAACAGCATGCAGTGGAAGTCACAAGATGACCCAGAATATGCTCCTTAAGACAAATAATGACATGCACGCTGCGGAAAATCAAGCCAGGAGAAGGCGACCCTATTTAGCATTTACTCTCATCCCAGGAAGTTTCCGGTGCTGGAAGTAGTGGCATTCCTTCCATTCATCCACTTTGGCCTGTTGTGTGAAACCAAAGGCCAGATGGATGTAATCATATATTCTTTGATTTTGTCAGTATTCACCAACTTTGGAGTTACAAAATACAGTACTATGGCACCTTTGGATGCACCCTGTCGGGGCGGCATATGTTCCAAGATAACTAATAATCCGAAGAATCAAAGCTCACATTTTTTTCCTATCGCTTGGGTTGAGACCTTGGGCTTGCTTACGGAGAATGATTCAAAGAAATCACAAATGACATGCTTCATACGCTCCGTCGAGCGGGATACAAATTCGTCATAGTAACACTCATGAGAATAGCCTGGATAACAAAAAGGAAACAAGTAAAATCGCCAAACCTTTACCAGTAAAGTCCAGGGAAACATTAGCGAAATAACCTCACGCATTTCACGACTGCTCGTAGCAAAATTGGCTACTCCTTTCCTCTCACCGCGAGCTCCTTGGCCGGTTCAGGAGGACTGAGAATCCATTTCAGAACGTCAAAGGCTACCTCCTTGTCGTAGTTGTCCTCGCCGAGGTTGTACATAGCCCTCAGCGTTAAGGTAAGCGTTGGGTATTTTTCCGATGGATTGCAGGTGGCTTGGAGTATGCGTACTTTCCCGCAGATGAATGTCACGACTGTGGCCTTGGGGTGCTGTCAGCATTCGCACAATCCTGTGGATAATGGGAAGCAAGTGCAAAGTAGAGAAAAAGTGAACATACTATCAAGAAACCTTCCTTGTATATTGGCTTGGCCATATACCGGTCCTTCTCAGGAAGCCAAACCATCTCGTTCATCTGACGGTAGAAGATTGAAGTAACTGCCAGTAGTTCACTTTTCAGAAGATAATCTCTGCGATCTTCTTGCTGTTTTGTGTCAAATGCGCTTGAGTGATCCCGAACCATACAGCTCCAGTGATTATGACGCAGTTGGAGAAGCTGGACCCCTTTAATGCGGGGGTAGGAATCGATTATAATGCTGACGTATAGCGTGTCGAAGAGTGGGCCATAAAACCTGGTAAAACGTCAGAGGAGGCGAGCAAAAATAAATAAAGGCGCATCAAAAATGTATCATCTTACTCTCGAGCCTTGATAAAGGGAACTTCCTCTAGAACTTGGTGGACAGCGGTCTTCATGAAGCCAGAGAAACCCCAGTCGCTGGGGAGGCCGTGAGATTTCTCCGGCGCAATAATTCTCTCGCATTTGTGGATAGCATTTAGGAGATCTGGAGGTGTTGGAAAAGCTACCTCCTCTCCAGTGGTGTCCCTACAACGCACTTCGAGATCCTTGGTCTTTTGCAGCCACTCAAAGGGGAATGAGTCTGACGAATAGGAGAGATACAGAAAAAAAAGTTCGGCCATGAGCTGGCCAACCTTCTCCGGGCGATCAAATGAATACCTTTCTGATTGCATGATGGGTTATGAGTGGAAAATGCGTGCTGCTCTGCTGGTCTGATGGGTACTTGATGTTGATGGTAAAGGCGAGAAAAGCAGCAGCAGGCAGGGCACATGACTGTCCACCAACGGGAAGCCCTTTACCCCTCCTGCTGCCTGTCTCTCTTGTTTTCTTCCTTATTATCGTCGTCTTCTTCCTCTTGATATCTATAGTTCAGTCGCTTTTTGAAGCCATCTCTCTCCCGGCATATCCTCTCTTTTCTCTATATCCTGCATATATAGCTTAAGGTTAAATTCACCTTAGCTCGTCCCCACCCAACAAAGTTTCGTGTGGACATGGCAGCTCCTCGTCGGACGGCCGCTCAAGGCCTGGACAAAATCCCATCCAACAAAAATGAGTGGCATGAAGCCATACAAAAATATGGCCTTCAACAGCGTACCCTTGAACAACTGTGTATGGAAGGTAGCTGCTCCCTGACCAACCTTGGTTCTAAGTACCTGCTTCTAATGTCCGGAGTGCCGAACAGGGCGTTTCTCCGCATCGACCGTTTCAAAAGAAGCATTCCTTACCGTCCGATGCATTTGGCCCCAAAAGAAAGGGCCCGAGCGCACCTTGACAGATATTGCCAATCTAGAATATTTCTTCAATGAAGACCATTCCGATGATGCCAAAAAACTTATGAACACAAACCTCCTTGGACTTGACAAGCTTAAGACCTTGTATCGCATTATATGCGCTCCAAAGGTACCCCGCAAGCGCACCCCTCCTGAATATTCTGGTACACTTGGAGATGGGCTAGGCCCCTTCTCGATGCTGGTGAATTTGTACAACCAACTCCTGGATAGATCAATTCAGGCCTCGATCGACGAACGTCAATTGAGCGGGCCTCCCAAAAGAACGGGATTCTATGACGCTACGCGGCCCTCAGCATGGGTAGATCCTACAAGTCCAACCCCCGGGGTTTTCTCTCAGAAGCGTTTGACGTGGAGGATATCGAGATGACAGATATAGGATATCAGCCGGCAGCCCGTTCTCCCCTTCGTACTCTTCCTCCTCCTTCTGCCGCACCTCCAGTGACAGGACCGGCAGAGGAGGAACCACCTCGTCGAACCCCAACTGAGACTCTTGTTGCGGATTTTCTGGTTACTCTGCTCGGGGGCTTAGCAAGCCTTGTACAGGCTCTCAACCCCAGGCCCCTCTGCATGGCAAACTCCTTTGAGGCGACCTATACATTTGGCCCTGTCCGTAACACTTCTCAGCAACAATGCGACGTTCAGTTCCGAGCTCGTATCGATGGGAGCATCCCATTCGGTCTATCTCAGGTTAGGATGCCGCGTGAAGCCGCGATATTCGAAGTAAAACGCGCTGCGCGTAGGGACGACGTGCCTAGCATCTCCGTTCTGGCCCAGCAGTCGATGGAGCATGTCGCGTACATCTGGAAACGTCATGAGGATGATTCGACGGTGATACCGCCCCTTACCTTTGCATGTTCCTGTATATCTGGTCAGGGAACCTCTTACTGACAAGAGTTCTATTACAGTGGAAGAAAAAAGGCAAGACGTACCATACCTTCATGGTAGCTCAAGACCACTTGCATTTCCACATTAGCATCGGGACCTATGACAATACATATCTCGAATACATTTTCGGGCCAGGTGCCCAGCCAGTGCTTCCAGCGCAAGGTGAAATCCCATTTCTTGAGATCCAGGAATTCGGGCCCTTTGATGTTACCGATGAGGAAGAGCTTCGCAAATTCCTGCACGTCATGCTTTCCTTCATACTCTGGCAACTTGAACGAACAAACGCTGGGGCCACTTTTAAAAAGGCGCTCAGCTAAAGTTTTTTGTAACAGTGAATATGAACGTTGTTTTGCCTGTCTGATATCTCAAAGAACCATTTGCCTTGTAGACCAAGGAACAGATGGGTTATGACTACGGGTCTGGGTCTTTACTTCCTTTTTAGGATTCCTTTCATCAGGAATATATGATGGTAGTAGGAGAATCCTATTTCATGTTTTGCTCATGTAAAACGTTTTATTCAAAGTGACAACATTTCGTTGATCGATTCAAACTAGTGTTTGAACCATCGGATAACATCTAAAGTGAGGAGAGATTGTCCCAAAATCATGCCTCCAAAGAACTACCTCGTAAGCTCCACTAAGAGGCCCCTGCGGGTTCGACTTCCGATGCTGAATGTTCTGAGAGAGGCCGCCATTCAAAGCCTGCTAGGCGTACTTTGCAAGTCACACCATCAAGTTAAGTGAGCCCCAAATATACCTCTGGGCGGTTTCCGCACATGAAAAAGACTGATTCCTTAATCTCTCAATCGGGATATGACGGTCAATTGGCGTTTGATCTTGGTAGCTCTTGCTACAAGAGCTAATCAATCACCAGCTTCCGAACTGTATTTTCCTTTTCGGCCCTTGGAGAAGGTGTCTGCTTGTCCGTTTCCCCTACCCTGCTTGGGCAGCATCTGCCTTGGCCCACCAAGGCCCATTGCAATTTCTCCGCGGCGCCTTTGCTAACCGCTGTCAACCCTTCGCGCGGAGCTGTGGGGGCGTCTTCATGCTAGATCGTAGGAATGGCACGAGAAATTGTTCCAGCTCTTTGTTGATGGTTGGAAATTAACAATGCGGATGATATGCAGATGTGAATATCATCTTTGGGCACATCTCTTGCCCTTAAGTCCTACCTTGCCACAGAATAAATACGGTTCTATCCTTTTCATAACCTAAAACTGACAGTTGGCCATCTAGTTAGTCAATCTAGAGGTGATCAATCTGATTGAGATGAATGATTTAATGGCAACTAATCTTCTTCAAGTATTACTTATTTAGAAAGATCTCATCCAAACACGCTGATATCTATGTGGAATCTGTCTTATATGTTATGGAACCTGGGTCGACACTCTGTGGCTTTCTCTATGTTGGAATCATGTGTGCAGGCAGCTCCAACACTGAAAATTGGGTCTGACTCATCCATTGATACTAGAACCACGTTTATATACTGACACTCTGGAAACATGTGGCGAATCCTAGTGCACGGAAGCATAGCAAATTGCATTAACTATCTGAAGTGCTAGATAGAAGCTTGCTTTCTTGCTTGAAGACTAGAATACAACCGTAAACGGCGATATGACAGATCACCTATGCAGGTAAACTCCTGGCGCCGATAACATGGCAAGCTGAAGATCTTTACGCAGATCTATCTTCTTTTGAGAAAATTTTAACAAATTCTGATAAATCTCTTCCCTCCAATGATGATATTACTTTGGAAACATACTCAGCGCACACACTCCGCAAACTACACAGCTCGTCCGCCCGAAAGAAACCTTTTCTCTGGATTTCATCGCCGATTCTTATTTAAAAACAATCCCAGCAGAGCCTAAAACAATTTTAGAGTTATATGGTTGGAGAGACTGTGTCGTTACTTATTCCATGCCGCTAATCAATGTGTAGCCATCAAGTTATTATAAACGGATCGGGTCTTGGAACTAGAAATCTCGAGAATCTGCATTATCAAGAAGTCTGTTTCACCGGGATGCGGGTTAGGACTAAACAATAGTACCCGAATCGGGTAGTTGATACTTCGTAACAGGTTGGATGCTTTTACCATAAGATAGATTTCCGTTGCTCAAGGCTTTGGCCGATATGCAGAAGGCCATGTCCCATGTTCTTGGAGAACAGAGATGTTGAGATACGACTAGTTTACTTCTGGCACAGGATGATATGCAAATAGGAAACACAACATCTTGATTGCTACAGAGAAGAATGTCCGTCATATAAATAGTCCTACTGCTCGATGGAATCGCGAACAGCAGGGTGGAGTAGACGCGGTCCTGCTAAAAACCGTATGGGGTTTGATCTTCCACTCGAACGAACGTCATAAAAAGTAGGCCTCTATGCCATTGAGAGGCTGTAGAGGCGGACTATGGTGGTTGTCGCTTTGCGAGCTGTTTTCTACGCTGGGGAGATATGCCTACCTCCTCCGAGAAGGTCGTCTATCTCGACTTGATGGGACGGACAATCATCGGTGTAGACGATCTATTGATGCACCAAGATTGTGACCTCTGTGATCATGAATATATTGAGCACTCATCACTCTCGTCTGGCTGTTTTCGTTGCCATTGCCACAGCGTGATTCATTCTGAGCAGATGTAGCCAGTCAATCGTAGTGTGCAGCGTGATCCGTCACTCATCTGTGGCGGTCCGCTGGTTGGACGATCCATCTTCTCTCGAAGTTGTTGAGAAGTATGGATACCTGCTGCTCGAAGAAGGAGTATCTGTGTGATGATGATGATGCAGGTTGATGCGTGTTGATGAAGAAACGCAGCGGGTCAGCGAAGAAGATATATTTTCGAAATCGCGCTTTGTGGACGGGGGAAGGTAAATCCGGAACCCGAGTCACGTGTAAAAAGTCGGCGCACGGATTAAAAAAAAAAAAACAACAAAACTCTCTGATTCTCCTTTTCTTTTTTTTTTCTCACACTTCATGAAAATGAAACGAACGCATAATCAACCTCCAGCTCCTGCCGCGCCTCTTCTGGCGCGACTATACCTACAGGATGGCAGGTCATATTGGCGTACTAGAAGAACTCCGGGCAAATATTAATTGGCTCCTCCGCCGTGCCGGATTCTTTCAACGAAAGGATCTGAGTGCCATGGTGGGCGTCGAGTCACCTGCTGCTCGTACACTATTATTATTCGAGCCTACTATATATGGATCCAAAGAGTGCACTCATAGTCGCTGTGCTGATCTGGGGATGCTGTCGTACTTCGCCAGGAGTAGGAAGGATTAACGGCGAGAATGCTGATTTCCCGCAAGGGTCCTAGTTACTGGACACCTGCTGGGACTGGGTCCTTGCTGCTTCAGAGCTGAGAGTCCACCTTCTAGCAAAACCCCTCTACCGTTCACTAGTGAAGCCTCTCGAAGCCTGAAGGTGCTCTTGGGTTGATATGTCTGAATCTCTAAGCAGGACGTGGGTCCGGCTCCTCGTGGCTTTCTCCTTAGGGGAATGTTATCAGTGATGGCCGGTTGCGGGACCTATGATAGTGCCCAAGTAGCCATATCGAACAGCAGTCGTAAGATCCAACAGTAGCATTGATCTATTTGATATAATTCAGTCGATGGACATGACTAGGCGGACCACATCCGGTTGTCACTTACCGAACTATTTTTGGTACGATCCCGGGGACGCCATAAGCAACGGTCTATCAAGCCATCTGCCGCCAGACATTATTGCCCCTTTTTTGCCTCGAGGTTCCAGCTCCACTGCAATGAATCCGCAGGGGACATTAGAGATCCCCGCCAGTAGGTTAGTTAGTGTCTTGTCTTGCAAGCAGTGAGGAGGTCGCACTGTCGGTTTCTCCAGGAACGCCAGGGTGGAAGGTTCGGGCGACCAAGCTAAACCGGGTTGAACTCCCCATCTCCGAAACACCACGGTCCATTACTATTATTCTCCTTGATGGGACACCACTTCCATCGCAGAGGAAGACTGGGACAAAACTTTTCTGCGCATTGTCCCAATGATCAGATCCAGTCTGGTGTTCTCTTTTTGACCGCTGCATCCCGTCGCCACCGAACCCGGCCTCTCCGCCCAAACATTTCTCAGAGACCGAGTCCAAACTCACCACGCTTCTTGTGACTGTCCACACCAGGCGTTTGCTATCCTAGGATTCGAAATCCCGTCCAGTCATGGTGGCAGGACTGAGCAAGCGCCAGCAGGCACGCAATGAAAGAGCCTTGCAGGATCTCGTGAAATCCATCCCGGGCAATGACCGGTGTGCGGATTGTCAGGCATATAACCCAGGTTAGTCACTCTCCAATGTCCAATAAAGAGAGATATTTGTCCTGACATTTGTTTTCTCGATCAGGATGGGCCAGTTGGAATGTAAGCAGACCGAACTTGAGAAGTGGAAGCAACTTTTCGCTACCCCAGTTACAACGATGACGACGCTAATACTTGGGAAAATGGTAACAGTTGGGAGTCTTTCTCTGTATGCGTTGTGCAGCTCTGCACCGGAAGCTGGGAACCCATGTATCCAAGGTCAAGTCTTTGACCATGGATACCTGGACAGCGGAGCAGGTTGATGTGAGTACTAGTCGAGTCCCTACCGCTGCAAGCAACGGCTAACACTGCAAAGAATATGAAATCGCATGGCAACACCATCGTCAATCAGATCTACAATCCCAAAAATATAAAGCCGCCGATTCCAGTCGACATTGACGAATCCGACTCTGCGATGGCACGGTTTATCCGACAGAAATATGAACAGAGATCATTGGAAGATGGAAAACCGAAGCCTCCGAGTAGACATGACTCTGGTTACACGAGGTCTCCGGAGGGTTCGCCTCCTCCTCTACCTCCTAAGACCGGTAAAATGTTTGGAATCGGACTCCGTTCATCCTCGTCCCATTCGCAGCTCCCCCGGTCTTCAGGGAGGTCATCGGACCCAAGCTCTCCCCGGTCCCCCACGTATGGTTCTCGGTCTCCTCCAATCTCGATAAACAAACAGTCTCGGGTGTTTGGAGCGAGTGTCGGTGAAATGAGTGCGTCTTTTGAACAGAAGTTGGGTATCCTGAAAGACATGGGCTTCCCGGATGACAGGAGGAATGCGACAGTTCTGAAGGGCCTCAGTGGAAATCTCGAGAAAACGATTGAATGTCTATCGAGACTAGGAGAGGGCAGCCACCCTGGATCTCGCGCTCGAACTCCAGTTCCAAAAAGCACGCCCACCAGCGCTGATTTCGGGGGGTCGTTGTCGAGCCCCAAGGCTACAGTCTCTACGAATCCCTTCGACCAGCTTGATGTGAAACCTCAAACAAGTGGACAGTCGACTGCCACCAAGTCGTATAATCCATTCGATGTTCCCGATACGCAGTCAGCGTCCACACTCGAGAATTCTTTCCAGAATTTGCAGGTGTCTCAGCCCTTGTTCCCCCATTCGACCGGTGGATATCCAAATCAACAAAGCCACGCTCAGACATTCTTTCAGCAACCTATGACTCCGCCAGTGATTATGCCGTCTTCTCATTCTCAGTTTGTGGCTTCACCTCAGCCCCTGAATGGCAATTACAATCCTTTCTTCCAGTCAGCCCCTCAGCCGCAGTGCAATATGTCAAATCCTTATGCCGGCCAACCTCAAAACGTCCCTCAAGGCAATCCATTCTTCAGTCAAGTATCGCCACAAAATACTTCGGCGCAACCCCAGGCTCAGCAGTCTCTGGGTCCCTCTCCTTTTCAAATTCAGAACCAATCTGCCCAGCCACAATACACGGGCACGGTGTCGTCTTTTGGCTCTTTACAGCAACCTCAATCTCAACCACAGCAGCCACAGCTACAGCAGCAGCAAGGCCAATTTTCATCTTCATATAACCCCTTTGGACCCATGACTGCAACGGCGAACACAGCAAACCCCTATTCGCAACAGCAGATGCCACAGATGCAGCCGCAAACAAATTTCCAGTCCCAGTCCCAGCCACAGTACCTCGCCCCACAGCAAACTGGCCGAGTCGATAAAAACAGTATCCTTTCTCTTTACAACATGCCTCCGCCAGTACCTCCGATGAGTGCACAGTTGCAGCAGCAACAGCAGCAGCAACAACAGCAGCAACCGATATACTCTCAATCGACACCTGGTCTTAGCCCTGCGCCTTCATTGCTGACGAACTCAATTGGTTCCACGCCCCAGACGCAGTCCTCATTCACCCCACAGCGCAGCGTTACGATGCCCGCTTCATTCGAATCACCGTCTGCAGGGGCACGAAATCCATTCTTTACATCGTCACCCTTCGGTGGACAGATGAACCCTGGGGCTAATCTCACTGCGACTTCAGCTGCATCATCCGGTCTTGGGATCGGGATGGGTTTAAAAGCCCAGCAGCCTATCAGTCCATTTGCACGAACACACGTCAGCCAGGAAAGTGTTGATATTAGCGGGCTACAGAACGGCCGGCACAGCCCCGATGCTTTTGCAAATTTGAGTGCTCGATACGCCTAATAAAGCAGTGAGAATTGGAGTCTATATCTGATTTGACGTCGTTTTGTCAGTTGCATAGTCGGCGGAGTTTCCGTTGAAGTGTCTCGGAGTCACATAATGGATTTGATCTTTGCATTGTGGTCCGGCGTTCAAGGGATTCTAATCTATCGTTTCCGACGAAGCCTATCATCAGCCGGTTAACCAGAGCTTCGGAGAAACAGTAATCAAGACCTTGAAAGTGCGGGTGCAAATATGGGAATGTACAGAACTGGCCGACTAATCAGCTTCGGATCTATGATACCCACCAGGAAGATGCAGACAGAACAGCATGGTGTCGTCACGGTTGTTGCGTCCTTTTGAAAGGGAAGCATGCTCGTGCAGTACAGTACGTACGGGCTTGTATATACTTATGTACTCTCATTAAATAGAATTCTCGTATGTACCATATTGTGTCATTTCTGTCTTCTTGTATTTATAATTTATATGGTGTAACCCAGTCGGAGTTTGGTGTCTATTATTTTCATCTTCTACCGGTTTATCTTATGGAATTTCTGTTCTCTAGTTGCTTTATAAGTAATCTTATAGTGGAAGAACATTCTGTTCTCGAGAAACTCTCAGCGGCTTCATCTGTGAAAGAGAAGATTTATGAAAACTGAATGAGCTCTTTGTCTTGCTACGCAGTCTACTACATATTGAGACTTAACGTCTGTGAAAGAAACTGCGTTTCATTCAACTCCATTATCACGTATCTTCAACTCGATTGCTTCCTTCGAATATGTTCCGCCTAAAGATTCTGTTTCGTTAATTCCATCATTACTCATAATTGTAGATGCGTCGCAACGTCATAAGAAGATTATCAACATGACAAGATGATCTTAATACCAAACAAGCCAATTACCAGACCGTAGCCTATATTACACGCTGTTAAAGTCATAGTCATGTCCCATTATTACCAGCATCGCAAACCTCGACGGCAGTCACCCATTCAGATCTCAGAACTTGAGATGCAGTGATCCGACGTTCCCAATTAGGATCTAGCATCGCGTAGATCACATTGCGGCAGCATTCCTAGAGCAAAGAGTCAGATGTGAGCCAAAATCTTGAGAGAAGTAGACCAAATTACTTCTATTGAGGCTTATAAGATAGGTTGAGACATACCCTATGAAAAGACTCAATAGGTTCATACCCCTCCGTCTGTCGTCTCCCCTCGAGATATTCCGCATATAGCTCGTCTTCATGCTTCAAGGCTGTTCTCCAGGGAAGTCTCCCGACGCGCATCGCGATATACGTAATCCCCGCAGCCCACACGTCGACTGCTCTCGGGTCGAATTCCTCCTGGGTAAATTCCTCGGGAGCGATATAGGGAATGGTCCCGGACAATCGCTTCGTGAAATGAGGATGCTGTTCCCATGGCGCACGGAAACATTCGGCAGTGCCGAAGTCGATGATCTTGATCGAGCCGTGGAGAGTCAAGAGGATGTTTTCCGGCTTGATGTTGCGATGAGCGACTCCTTCCTCGTGCATGTAGTTGATGCCGCGCAGGAGTTGCTTGAAGAAACAGTCCGCTTCGTACGTCGCGAGCTTTCCTCTCGACGTGATCAGGTGGTAGAGGTCGCCGCCGTCACAGAATTCCATCACTTGGCTGAGAAAGCCTCTCTCGTCGTGGAGGAGATCGTACGTATGGATGATATTGGGATGTTGGAGACATGATGCGATGCAGTATTCGGAACTGGCGCGATGCGCGACCTTTGGTCGAGATGAGCGATGAAATACCTTGATGGCATATAGCTGTATCTTCGAGCGAGTGGTTGTGGGTGATCGCCTTTCGTGTACCCGAATCGTTGATGTCTCTCCGTAGTAGATGACGTCTTTGACCTTGCCGTACTTTTCGGTCAGAGATTGCGCCTCCGGTGGTGATGGGCTGGTGATCAGAGGATTGTGCTCGTCAGATTGATCTTTGCATCGCCAGATTGGAAGAGCGTTGATAACTGCATCGAAAAATCTCCTTTTGTCGACATTCTTGATCTGATGGTGATGGATCTTATGATGCGGAAGACTGAGAGATGGAGCTTCGTAGACGCTCTCTCCCGCCGTGTCGCTGTTGGTAATGGCAGTCGTAGATCGGAAGCTATTATGATTGCTTCTACTCAATTGCTTGGAGACAGGGATCGGCATAAGTTGCAGATCGGATGTTCAACATAGGGTAGTTTAACTGGGAGATGAACTGGGGGAAGTATATATGCTTGGCGGTTGCGATCTGAGAAGACAATGGCGTTTCAAAAGCATCAATTATATTCAGAGCCCACAGCTAGAGATTTATCTTTTTTTTAAGCTCATACTTACTCCTCGGCTCGAAGGGGCCCGTGGTTTAAAAAAAAAGAGCGGTATTTGATCCGACAAATAGAATCGAGACTCTACCACTTTATCCCTAGTGGCTGGATATATCCCTCAGAACACATTCAAAATACCTCATACGGTAACTATGGCTCTGAACCATGCGGATGACTTTTGCAATGTACGTGGCCGATATTTCGCATTGCAGAGGAATGGTCCGTATGATTGTGCCTGCGCACATTAATACGGATTAGTTCTGTTGTTGTGAGCTTCCTGACTCACATGAAGAACGGCGAAATAATTCGGCATATCTGGAGCCATGACCCTCAGTCCATCAGAAGCCCATCGTTTGCCCAGGTCCACGCCATTCTTGCCAATGGGTGGAAATAGTGGCAGAAATTCATTTTTGAACCCGGTGGCTGCAGGTACTTTGTCATCTAATATAAATTAACTAAACCGTCCTATAGCTTTCTAGCTTGTCCGTGTTCGTTCTAACACCAATATCTATCTTTTAGAGGTGGAATTTCTAGTTGGTTCTTATGTTGGTAGCTGGAGTAAGATCTTATAAGTCAGTTATTGGTGACTGGCTGATGAATATTACTCGGTTGCCCACTGCGAGCGTGTTCTGAGTGTATAAGACTTCTGCATCTATACAATTCTGCCTTTCAACAACATGTTTCAATTCATAAATTCTATTCTATTCGAAGCATAAGTTCGACTTCATGCTCAGAAGTTGATGTGCATATATTATATCTTCAATATCAAGTATCACCGAGGATATCTTCTCTTCTCTTACCAATCCAAGCATGTTAACTACCTTAGGGAAGAGCACAGGAGGTAAAGAAAACGCATCCCTATACAAAGCTTGATCATCCTCATAGAATAAGGAGTCGAAAGAAGTTAGGTATTAGGAACAAGCAAAAAAAAGTTAAATATCACATAACTCTCATGTTCAGATACTGCCCCCAACCACCCAGCTTCCATCAAGCAACAGGATCAAGATTCATAATCGGCTATGTAGCTATAGCCCTCTTGACCGGAGCAGGACCAGTTGTAGTAGTTAACTACCAAGGTTGAGTCAGGAACAACTACACTGTACGTAAATCACAAGACACTCCAAGCAGCGTGGGAATAACCCGCGGAAAAAAAAAGAAAAAAAGAAAAGAAAAGATAAACACTTGCAGCGAGGATTTCAGCATTCGACTATTCTATGAATGGAGATACCGAATCTTTATTTACTATTCATATTGTAGATCAGATCAGATCATATGATTCTATTCTATTCAAAACCCCAGAATGCACCTATCGGATTATTGCTGATTTCTACCGTATTATCGCCACCTCCAAGAACGAACTTGAAACTTGGCACAGCCTTTAATAAAGCTTAGCTTAACCTTGCTACTACTACACTACACTATAGTTATACTAGAGGTATATCGAACCCTCCATACAGTACGTACCAGAAACAACCTTGGGCTTATTACAAGCCCACCACAAATTAAACTCCGCAACGAGCTGTTTCTTCTTCTTCGTAGCCTATTATTTAATATTCCATTCCCGTAGTCTTTCTCACCGATGGTAAGTTGTGTCGTTCCCGCAGTGAGCGACTTATCTTATCCAATAGAATTGCGGGCCGAGATACGACCGTATCTGTACCGCGAGGGATTTATGTGGCGAACCAAAACACAAATAAAATTGAAGGCTGTGATATGGGGAGGAATGGGTAAGATGGAATTTTTTTTTTTACTGACAAGTGCAGTTAGAAAGTGCGGTAGAGGGGTCAAAGCTAGGTATGGTTTGAGGGATTTACCATATCCAGTCCCTTTTTTATACCTTTCTGAGCTATTTTTTTCTCCTTGGAACCCTACTTCTACTATAGGACACGCCACTACGACGCAACATACAAACAGTATAGTAATATATTTAATCAGCTTTGCATGGCAGGTAGAGAGAGTGAGAAGAATATTGATTCTACGTAGAAGAATCTTAAGGATTTTCTTTCTTGCTGATTTACGTGATGGTCGGCGGTTCCTCAGGTGCTGATTGTCTAGTGTTTGTTTGTGGCCAAGAAAAATCCCTCATAGACCAGTATTAATGCTGTATGGATGGCGTATTCTCGTCAGTATGCCACCCTCCGTTCGTGGCAAGTCTCCGTAATTTTACGGAGCGGATACCGTCATTTGGTACCTTATAGATGTAGATGTGAGGAACGGGATCGACCAGTTCCAAACCCACGCGGTATTGCCGCCAAATGCAAGTAAGCTTTAGCTGTATCATGATGGGGGATGCAGAACGTTACATGACCGTAATCCACATGGAGATCTGGTGCAGCTTTGGTTCGGTTAACGTGATAGATCCTAGATTGGTGGAGGGGTTATACATGTAGTCAGCATGTGTGGGTGGCCAAGTACTTTTTCTTTCATTTCTTTTTCTCTGGACCCTTTGAGCCCTTCTCATCCTATATATTGAACCTCCCGTTGTTCGGATAGAGAGACAGGGCTCAGTTTGTTTCGATCTCGTCTCATCCAAGGGATGCCTTCGTCTCCGCCTCTTCCCAACCCTGCCCCTGAAGACTATTCACTCAAGTCAGAGGCAGACCTCGAAGCGGGGACTAGCAGTGATGGCCTCGAGAGAGAGGAATCCCAGGAGGAATATGATGAGAAGGCGCTAGCACAACAGAGTTCACAGCACATTTTCTTTGAACCGTCTATCGCCGAGCCGCGATCAGAGAATGGCCGCTCTCGCAGCAGCAGGCATCTCCGCTCGATTTCGCGAACCAAAAGTGTCGACACAGTCCGGACCAGTCGCAGTGCCAGGGATAATGGCTCCGCGGCCATTGCACCGGGGATCCCAATCGAATTCCGGACGCTCTCGATTCAGATCTCCGAATCGCATAATGTCCCCGAAGAGGCGCTCAAGGAGAGAAAGGAAAAGAAAGACAAGAGTCTCTTGAATCAAGACTATTTTGAACAACTTGACTTTCATATCCTCAGTACAGATCAACTCTGCCAGCAGTTCAACGTCCATGCGGAGCAGGGGCTCAGCGCCGCAGCGGCAGCAACACGACTGCAGCGAGATGGCAAGAACGTCGTCGCTCAGCGTCGGGAGAACTATCTGCGAAAAATTTTCATGTACGTCTTCGGAGGATTCTGCTCGATTCTATGGGTCGGTGTCGTTATCTTCTTCATCTGTTGGCGACCGCTGAGCAATCCTCCGTCTGCGACCAATCTCGCCTTGGCCATTCTGATAATCATAGTCATTGTCCTCCAAGCGCTCTTCTCCGCTTTCCAGGACTGGTCGACAAAGAAGGTGATGAATTCAATTCTTGGCTTACTTCCGTCCGACACAATGGTGCTGCGTGACGGGAAGCTTGTCAAGATCCCAACGTCGGACCTCGTGGCCGGCGATATTGTGCATATTTCCATTGGGAATAAGGTACCGGCAGATATGCGGCTTCTCAGGACTTCCGGAGACGTACGCTTCGATCGCGCCGTACTGACAGGCGAATCAGATGAAGTTGAAGGAGCCATTGATATGACGGACAAGAACTTCCTCGAAACAAGGAATATCGCCTTGATGGGAACAAGCGTCACCAACGGCAATGCAGTCGGTTTGGTCGTCCTCACAGGCTCGCGGTCCGTCATGGGTCGTATTGCTAGCCTGACAGCAGGCGTCAAGGAGAAACCGACCCTCATCCAAAAGGAGATTACACGCTTCGTGATAATTATCATCTGCCTCACCATCATCTTGGCTCTTTCCATCTTGTTTAGCTGGATTGGATGGCTGCATGTTGACCATCGTGCTTACATGAACGTTGCCGCTATGTTGGACAATGTGATGGGATGTGTTGTAGCCTTCATCCCGGAAGGCATGCCGGTTGCGGTTGCGCTCACACTCATGATTGTTGCGAAGAGGATGAAAGCCGCACACATTCTACCGAAGGGCCTTTCGACGGTCGAGACCCTTGGCGCTGTCAGTGTCATCTGCTCAGACAAGACTGGAACGTTAACGCAGAACAAGATGCTCGTCAGATCAGTTGGGTTTGTCGATAAGCGGTATGATGTCGATGGCTTTACCCAAGAGATGCAGAAAGACCAAGTTCCTGCGCCTGTCAAAACGCTGCTTCAAGGATCAATTCTCTGCAATGACGGTTTCTTCGATTCTGAGACGTTACACTTGCCAGTAAACGAACGGGAAATCCAGGGAAATGCTACCGATGCAGCCGTCCTGCGCTTCGCAGAAACGGTCGACGCGGGAAGTTCGACTAAATTCAAAGAATATGAGAGGGTCTATCAGATTCCCTTCAACTCCAAGAACAAATGGATGCTCACTTTACACAAAACCACTGAGAAACCTCGAGATGTGGAACTGAAGGATTCCCGCGAGACATATCTTGTATATGTGAAAGGGGCTCCCGATGTACTCCTGCCGAAATGCACGTCATACTGGTCAGGTGTCGATAACGAAGTGAGACAACTAGACGAGACGGCAAAGCACATGTTCTCCTCTTTCCAAGAGGAGATGTCAAAGAAAGCTGAAAGAGTCATTGTCCTCTGCGAACGATATTATAGTCCTCGGGCAGCTCTTGGATCCAACGACTTTGCGGATGAAATCCTGGCCGAATGTGCTCAGAACCTGACAATCGTCGGTCTGTTCGGTATAATAGATCCTCCCCGCCCGGAGACCGCTCACACCGTTGAATCTTGCCGCAGGGCTGGCATACGGTTCTTCATGGTCACCGGAGACTTTGGCTTGACCGCGGCAGCGATTGCCCGCGATATAGGAATCTTCACCGGGACGGCGGAGCCAGACACTGTGGCGGATCTCGAATATTCTGCGGCCGATCCGGATAATAAGCAATTTTCGAGGCAGAGCCTTCTTGTCGACGGATCCCAGATCTCCGCACTGAGGGACGAAGATTGGGATGTGATCTGTCAATACAAGGAAATAGTATTCGGGCGCACGACGCCGGAACAAAAGCTCCGCATCGTCAACGAGCTCAGGAAACGTGATAACGTTGTCGCCGTCACTGGTGATGGCGTCAACGACGCGCCAGCATTGCGCGCTGCGGACGTTGGTATAGCAGTTGTCTCCGGAAGCGACGTAGCAATCGAAGCAGCAGACTTGGTTTTAATGGAAAAATTCGATTCCATCGTCCCGGCGATCAGACTGGGTCGGCTGGTGTTCCAGAATCTCCAGAAAGTCATCACATATCTCCTGCCGGCCGGCAGCTGGTCTGAAATCTGGCCGGTGATCATGAATGTCTGGTTCGGGGTGCCTTCACCCCTGAGCTCCTTCCTGATGATTATCATCTGTGTCTTCACGGATCTATTCCTGTCTTTATCTCTCATCATGGAGAAAGAGGAGTTTGATCTTCTGAGCGTACCGCCGAGAAACCATAAGAAGGATCATCTGATCAACCTCAAGATCTATGGTCAGTCCTACCTGTTCATCGGTGTGATGGAAGCATTCTGCGCACACTCAATGTTCTTCCTATACATGTGGAAGAAAGCCGGCATCCCGTTCCACGCCCTCGTTTTCGCTTTCGAAAAGTACTCGGACGGCTTCTACGGCTATACGGGCGATGAACTCACGCACTTCAACAATGTCGGGCAGTGCGTGTATTTCGTCACCCTGGTCATCCTGCAATGGGGAAACATCATGTCTGTCCGTAATAAGCGGATGTCCATCTTGCAGGCTGACCCGGTCCGAAAAGAGCGACGCAACCCCTGGCTTCCGCTGGCGATGGTGATTTCACTCATAATAGCCATCTTCGTCACTGAGGAACCTGGACTTCAAAGAATCTTTCAGACCGCGTCCGTGCCGATTGAATTCTGGTTCATACCTATCGGACTGTCCTTCGGCATCCTCCTGATGGATGAAATCCGGAAGGTCTTCGTTCGGATGTTTCCTAAGGGACCGATTGCCCGGATATCTTGGTAGCGCTGCAGAAGCTCGCTCATTTAGCAAAAGATATTATTGACTCCTAGAGGAAAGTGGTGCAAGGGGTATAATATACCGTGACGACTATATATGATATGGTTTCCAAGGAATAATGATGTCAATGTCATAATTTTGAAGATAACGATGATTGTACCAAACTCTTATAGAACTTAAAATTCCTGGTCATTCAGCAATGTAGCTGCATGTTCGGTCCTCTGAAATAGATGATAATGGTTGGATTGCTAATTATTAGACATGGCGACGGTCCAGGCCACGGCGTGCAGGAATCGATTTCTTTTCGGCCTTGCAGTCGGAGGCACAAATTGAAGACCAGAGTCGCGACAGTATAGACAGCAAAAATCGAATAGAGTGTAGGAGAGACGAATTCAGCCCTGCAACAGCTAGTGTTTGTCATTACGAAGAGAGATGAAAAAAAAAAAAAAAAAA
>JAPVCG010000027.1:364291-421940 GCA_029606305.1 Paecilomyces fulvus
AAATAAGAAAATGAAGAGGAATAGTGCGGCTAATAGTACAGTTATGGAACTTCTAGAGAGTGTCAACAGTAGGCAATTTGAATCGTCCAATCCATCAGTTCGAATATTCGTCACTGGTCTGCCCAAGCAGCCGATGTATAAAATGAAAATAGTGATAGTGAATGGAACGCTTGGAATCAGCAGTGGATATGCTCACCCATCTGAACGATCAGGTGAAAGAGAGATAATAGACGCAGAGAACGGGCCAGGAATCATGGTTGCGCCTTGCCGGCCTCCCTGACTTGATGCATGAAACCATCCTCATCCCCTGCGGAGTCTAGAAGCCAGTATTTACCAACGCCTGCATTGGGGATATGTCCGCCACCAAACCCAGTCAGGGCAGACTGAGAGCTCTGGGCGCCTTTGTTTTTGGTGCCTGTATCACGGGGACCCCATCCAAGGATGTCTCTGACGGCTGCGCGGCCAATTTCATCAGGCCCAAAACCAAACAGCTGCGCCTGCAAGCAGCCAAGGATAGCGACCGCAGCACGGATCATGATGCGATCGCCTTCAAACACCCAACAGTCCCAGACACGGCTCACACGCTCAAGGTCGAGACCATTGGTGAAGAGAGAGCGGAACATAGGCTCCCAGATCTCCTCGTCCGAGAGGCACATATTCTCGCACAGGTGAGTAGAGAGACGCGGGAACTTGTAGCGAAGGGTCGCGGAGGCGAGGGAATATGTCCGGCCCTTGGCACCCGGATCTGACGTCAAAAAAGCGAGCGGCAGCGATCGGTTCAACGCATTGGCCATAACCATGAATGCCGCCGCTGGTGTGGGCATCTGGAGGACGAGTAACGCAGCAATGGACTATTCAAACCTTATCAGCACGGCCCCTGGTCACGAACGTCAGGATCACTTACATGAAGACCGTAAACATATCCCACATCGCTTCGATACATGGAATACGCTTCCAAGACATCAATCAAGGTCTCGCGTAACGGACCTCCTTCTTGAAAGAGGCTCAAGTCGGGAAAGGCGCTGGAAACATCGTTCCTGATCGCAGCAAACCATTCCCGCATCCTCCTATTGCTTTCTCCCATGTCACCTGCAGACCGCACCTCTTTGGCCCTCTTCAGGGCCTTTTTGTAGGTCTCCTCGGTCAGAGCGAGTTCATTGCCAATGGCTCGCTGCCACACCGCACCTCGAGAACGAGGCGTGACCCCACGCCACCACAACTCTCGTGTACGATGCTCCGACACCACGCGGTCCCAATCCGGAGTGACACATTCGTCCCAGATCCGCTGGAGCGTCTCGCGGGTGTTGTCTTTCTCGCACTGCGCCGACGCAGCTTTAGCAGCCCGTCGCTTGTCTGGAACTCAGTCAGCTTAAAATCCCCAAGATGTGAGAGATGTGAGAAAGGATGAAGAAGACCTACCAGCTTCCCGGGCCTGGGCCATCATCTTCTTGTATTCCCTCAGATGCTTCTTTTCCTCCTTTTGATCCTTGGGAGGGAGCCAACTGGGTCGGGTCCGGCTCAGGACTTTCTCCTTCTCCTTGCTGATCGGTAAGGGATCGATCATGATGTTCGATTTCTGGAGCGGCGGCAGCTCGATGATGCCGCTTGATCCTCGCTTCGACTCCATACTGGTCCTGAGCGAGGACCTGCCGCTCCGGCCGCCATCCTCACGTCTCCGTTCGGAATCATCGGCATGGTACTCGAGGGCTTCCGTCAAGATCTTCGCTTCCTCGGACAGTTCCGACATTACAACATTATATGAATTAGTGCGTTTGCGGGGCGAGATCTGGCCCCTTTCCGGTCCAGCGGAAGTTGACCTGGAGAGCCTTGGTTTCGATCGAGGAAGCGAAGGTGATGTTCGCGGAGAAGGCCTGGGGGACACGGGGGTTGCTGACAGCGCATGAGACAGCGGGAGAGGTCTTGGGGCCGCCGCCCTGCCGTCCGGGCTTGCACTCCGGGATGCCGCTCGCTCCTGGTAGGGCCGGGGAGAGATGGGGACATTCCACAGGCTGGCGTCGTCAGGCAGGTCTTCATCGGAATCATGGTACTCGTCCTCCAACTCCTTGACGGACTTGCGATGCGGCTGCCATGATCCTCTGCGGCCGTTCCGAGCTGAGAGGGGAGAAAGTGTCGGCGCACTGCTGGCCGGGGATGGAGATAGTGCTCGCGCCGGATGGCTGGGAGAGGGTGACCGTGATCGATGACGCCTTGATGGTTGAAGTGGCAGCGATGGAGCAGATGGACTGCTCAAATCTCTGCGGCTATTCTTCCGTGGGGGGTTGAGGGATTCGAAGGTCTTATGGGGAAATACCCCATTAACTTGGCCCTGCAGCGGTGGGTAGTCTTTTTTCGTCTTTTGACCGGAGGTCAATTCTCGACCGCAGGAGAGCATGGGCGTGCTATGCATGCGGTTGGCCGTAGGGGTTGCCCGCGTCGAGGATCGCGGTAGCATGGTGGTATAGGAATCTATATAGGGCACGTCTGCGTCGTCTTCCAGACCGATATCCTCAAAATTGGAAATATCCGTAAACAAGCCATCCGGGTTTGAGAATTGGGAAGAAGACTGGAAGGAGGACGATTTGGATGATTTCGACCCAGACAATTCGGGGGGTGAGTTGGGCGTACAGACCGTCGCCATCTCCACTAGGACCGGCACCAAATGTGAAGCCGTCGAAACGAGGGGATCGAGGTAATTTCTGCTGCGGACTATCGACCGCGACTGCGCGGGAACGATGAAAGGATCGTTCTAGGGAGGCTCGATCGACGAACCTGGCTCAATAATGGACGCTCCGGTCATCCGCCGCGACGCCGTATTCTATAAACGAATGGAAGGGGAGTCAGTCGATTGCTGACTTTCTGGGAGGGTTGGACGCTGGCCACTGCTCGCAGCAGCCCTAAGCAGGAAGAGAGAGCACCAAGGGCGCTCAGAAACGAGAGTCTGAAGTTAAGTTAAGTCCCAATGGAGGACATGGGGAGAAGAGACATGAACGATGGCAGAGGATAACGAGAAGAACGAAAAACGTCTCGAGAGAAGAGACGAGTGGAGAGGGATGATGATACGGTCTGGAAGTCTGGAATGGTGGACGGGGATGGATGATGGCGTTGGTGAACTAAACTAATTATGCCTGAGGCCACCAGATCAGGGATGGTCTGCTTTTTTGGCTTCGTTTAGTCTGGCAGCCACGTCCGACGATTTGATCGTTTCGTGAATTATAATTATTTTAGTGACATCCACCAGGGCTATCCTGCTGCTAACTCGAGTCGTCCTAGAGCCGTTCTGGACTCCTTAACTCTGTCAGATTCCGTTGGCAGATTAGGGACTCTCTCCGTGTTATTTCCTGTCTCCGTTTTGTCAGGCTGTCTCCGTCTGCCATGGTCGTATACTGGTATAGACTCATATCCTCCAGCACCGCTCTCAGGAGACAAGAGCTGTCCGCATCCAGCAATGTGCTTTCAGCTAGTTATAGTGTTTTCCACGCGGCCCCTGACCCAAACTCGGTTGGTGATCTTATCAGACTGTCGGACGATGCAACCGTGGCTCGCACGTCCCTCTGCCCTGTGTTTGAACCAATATGATTAGTTAGCGGCCCTATTATTATTAAGTATCATTAGTATTCCACTCAGCTGAGCCACTGTGGCTGAAACCAGGAACAACCCCCATTTCGTTCTCCAAAATCTCCATGCTGGAAACAGCGGGTCTTTCAAGTCAACACGCTAGACGCTCACGGAAAATTCTGGAGCCTGGATTCCCTACGAATGAAACCGGCGGAAAGGGGGGGGGACACAAGGGTGGACGAGTTCGTGGAGTCTTTGTCGTCATGGACAAGGAGGATTTTCCTTCCACAGTCTTCTCCGCACAATGTGATCTCAATCCGCCTCAACCCACAAGGAACATGCTGAGCACCCGTCCGGTATCTGATTATCAAGGGAGAATATTCAGTGAGAGCCGGTGAAACCCGACCAGCATAACCGCCAAATAACGATCGCTGTCATGGCCCATTCCACGACCTTCCTCACATACTGCGAGGTGGTCTCTGATGTCAGGACCACACAACGTCTTTTTTTTTGTTATACTCATTTGGCCTCGTGAGGACCAGGATGTGTTGCCAGAAGCGAAGATACTGGGCGATAGCACAATTTGTGATGTCCTTTCCTCCAGATGCATTGACAGTTGACCACTAAGTAGAGCGATTGCGGACCGCTCTCCAGCAGCTTGGTTCCTCCTGTTGACACCCCTGGATCAATCTTCATCATGTTTGAACAAATGAATATTCGCTCGTGAAATTCAACCCACTCGCATACTTCTCTTCGTGTCTTCTGTCGCCCTGACGCGTTCGCGGGAGCGCTGAATCTCTGACGGGCCATTTTCAGATTCATATATATATATACAATCAGTGAAATAACCAAAGAAGAAATAGCAACAAAAACATTACAATGGCGCCGTACAATCCAGGATTTAAATCATCCGCGAGCACCCTGAAAGTCTAAACGTAAGACTTAATCCATCTATATCCCATTCCCCCCCTCCCCTTCCCTTACTACCCAAAAACAACACCCACCCATCCCTAATCACCATTCCTCCTCTGCGCAGCGACCCCAGAAACAGACCTTTTCCAATCGAAATGCATAACCGTCCCAAACACTCCCAGCGATCCACACGTCATGAGCACCGGCCCCCAGATCCCCGGGACGAACCGTCCACGCATCAAGTTCCGTCTTACGGAAACATAGCGATACAGTCCATACCCGAAGCACCAAATACTGATGGCCTGACAGACGCGACTGGCGAGGATGTCGGTTCCGGCTCCGTTTCTAGGCAAGGATTGCGTTGTAGAATTCGACTTCTCTGGGCTTTGTGCTTTCGCGGGTATCTGTTTCATGGATTGTGGTGGTTCGGACGACTGGAGGAGATTATTCCTCTTGAACATATGATCGATAAGGCTCAGACGACCGAGAGCAAGTGCCATCGCTGCGAAGGCGAGGCCCATACGCGTCCAGGAGAGAAAGGTCCGCTCATTGGCTAGGTGGTCGCGTAGCTCGGAGCCTGAGTTCGGGATTGGTTTGGGAAGTAAGCGGCGGAAGAGGGAGATCATGTTTTTTGTTGCTGATGCGGAGTGGAAATTGGAGATGATATGGCGTTGTACAGTAATTAGTTAGATGTAGTGACGGGCGGGCAGCTGGGAGAGGTAAGTAGTACGTGTTCTATATAGGGCTCCGGAGGTGGAGTTGGTTGATATGACTTCGCCGAAGTCACGAAACTTTCAACATGCGCTAGTTAGTGGAACCGACCTGCTACATAAAATGTTACTTGGACGTTAAAACATAAGGTAGAGTAGAACTTAAAATTTGGGGAGTCTGGCTGAATGTTAAATAAAAATTTATGAATGTTCTTGCTTCAGACTGAGGGTATAGTTATTACACCTGGCGATCGTATGTTAGTCCAGTTGTCATAGATTGTATTGTACTGGTTGCAATGGAGTTGTCAGTACAGGAAACGGATACGTATATCTTGGCCGTCATGCTGGTTTTCTCGCATGTAATCTGAGGATCATGGGGCAATATATTTATTTTTCTTTTTAGATTGATTATCATACTCTCATTAATTACCAAGGGCGGGCAGTGGTATCGTAGGCCAAAACGCGATATCACAACTAGAACCTCCAACCATCAAATATCTTCTCGCCGTTTCTTATTGCCTTCCTCATCAGAACCGCCTCCCGATCGATCGTCGGTCGAGCTGACTTCCCCACAAGCTCCAACCAGTGTAAGACCGCCGCGAATTGCGTTTGCTTGCGGCCCAGCACGAAGCGAAAGGCAGCAGCGGCGATGTATTCGACCTGCGCTCGCTTGATATCGCATCCGGACCCGCTTCTTGTATCTGGTTGCACTGACTGGCTCGGATGCCTCGTTTGAAGAAGTTTCGCGGCCAAAGTCATCACGTCCCGGATGGTCCTGATTACCACGTTCGAGGAGGGGCGCGTACGTGCGCTGAGACTCTTCAGATACCGATACATCCTCATTGCCAAATCGGCGAAAGCAGCGTAGAGACTGGAAAGCACGACGGGAAGCGAATTATGTGCTGTGTCCATAATTGTGTTCCGGAATAGGAGAGGAAACGCCTTCAGAATCTTCTTGTTGAATGAGTGGCCAGGGGCCTGGTTCGCTTCAATTGTGAGTGAATCTGCTATCACAGTGCCAGCAGGATCGCGGGTGCTGAGGAGACGATCCCGATCCCTTTGTATTTCCAGAGTGTGAGTGTCGATAAGTATTCCGCAGTATGGAAATGTAGACCCCACAAGACGCGGAATCAGGATACCGTCTATAACAGCCTCAAAGTTGACGAGACTCTTCTCTGGATTCACTGTAATACCATAATCTGGTTGGCCTTGGATCATGATCTCCAGAAACCGCATTGCGAGCTTAGGATCCCACGTGATAAGTAGAAAGTCATCAACAAGCCGAAGGAGCACTGCCTCCGGGCAGGCAAGGAATCCCAGTACTTCCTGCTCTAGCTTCCCGTAGAAGAAGTTGCATAAAAGACTCGACAAAACAGAGCCTTGCGGTATACCGTTCTTTTGTCTGAAGTACCTCTTTCCAATCTTGATTATGTTGCGCCTTATATGCTCTTCCAGCAAATCCAGGAGATCTTCCTTTGTGTGTTCTCTGAGAACACCCGTGTCGACGAAGACAGTGTTGCTTCTGGTCATCTTTCCGCTGGTGACAGTCTCCGTTGAGCCTGTGCTATTACCTATCGGAGCAGCTCTTGCACTGAATTTCTTGGTGGGTTTGCTCCGCCGAAGGTCCCTGGCTGGTGTGAATTCAACGTGTTTCGTTACACAGTACACGTCTTCGGAAACAAGTTGCTCAATCAATGCAATTAAGCTGTTCTGCGGGATCGTGTCGAAGCAAGACTGGATGTCCAGCTTGGCGAAGTACAGAGGTTTGTTCCCAGACATTAACCCTTCCGCTTGACTCTGACTGCTGAAATTGTCTTTGAAAACCTTCAGTCTAGGGAGGATGTCCTCCACGGAGTTCATGCCTGCCCCCAGCACTCCCGGACGCGCCGCCTTTTCGTAGTTAAGCACGTTATAGACAGGCGCCAGGAGAGAATTTATGCTCGGCGCCAAGAGCGCTTTCCTTCCCGATTGCTCTTTTGCCGTCCTTTTTCGAAGATTAATGATAGGACGAGCCCCTAAACTCTTTGGGAGGAGTCTCATAGTGCTGTATCCCAGTGATCTTCTTGCCAAGACCCGTTGTGCTTTGTCTCGTTTCATCTCCTCAAACAGCGAGGATTTCAGCTGGCCTAGGGGTTCCGCCGAAAGCATACGCCAGGTATCATGGCGGAAGTAGAATAGCCGATTGCGGTGCATCTGTGATTCTGTCACATAGAAATGGCCCCTGACTATTGGAACCAGCAATGAGTCGAATATGTAGTACACAAGCTCGTGAAGAAGTTCAGTACGCTTCTGCACATCAGTGAGGCAGAGCTTTGGGTGCGTGGAGCGAAAACCTTTCTGTTGTCTTCCAGGTTCTGTCCAAGGCAGACATGTGACCTAAGTCGGGGTTAGCTTCACCTGTATTGCAAGAAATAGCAACGATGCAGACCTTCAAGCCGACGCACACTTGGTGAAGACTAAGGCTCTCAAATCTACGCATGCGTATGAATCTGTCCACATTCTTCATTATTATCTGTCGGTTCCACTGGCCTTCCTGACCAACGCCGTAGAATTCATTGGGAACCAGCTTCTGTAAAACAGCCCGGCAGAAGGCGGAGACGGAAGAAGGTGGGATGGCATAGTCAGTCAAGCAGAGCTTCTGTTTCTTCTGGTCCACCTTCGGATTCAATGGCGAATGTAGCCCAGACTCCAGTTTCCCCCCTTCTGTGGACAAATCGTGGCCTCTCATCTGGGTAGCCAGCTGCTCCGAAACCTGAGAGGTGGAATCATGACTAGGGTCAGGAGGAAAACACGGGGGGCAGCTGCGCTGTAGATCAGTTAGCTTTTCCTGCGGCGAACCAATGGATGAAGAAGACTTGCTTCTATAGGACAATAATGGTTAAGAAGCTCAGTATATGAACAGCGCTGATTCCTCCTCTGTAGATTCTGCACCAATTCCACGGCCTTCCCACGGAGCCTTTTAGGAATTTTCGAGGACGGTTTATGTTGGCTGATCTCACCCTCCTGCCCAGTTGTCGATGTGTGGACGTGACGTGATTTCCGTCCCTCTATCCAACCGATCTCATCCTCTCGAAAAGTATAGTCCTTGAATGGATAGGCCGTCTCCCGTGGATCTACTGATGAGGTAAAGACGTTGTGCAAACCGAACTGCCTTGGAAATATGTATTTCATCACGTGCACCGTATGATTCAAGTCCGCTGCTGGGAAACGGTTGAGGACATCTGCGCGAAGGGTGAGTTCAGAAAGCTAGAGATTGAAACGAAAAGTTCCACGTACGGGTATGCTTCAGACCGAAACGCACACGACCTTGCGCCTTTAATGCGGCGCGTGCGTATAGCATACGTCGACGGAAAAATACGATGGTGTTCGGCTTCTGAAGGACGGAAGCCCCTCGAGCCTGCTTGGACGTTCCTTCATGGTCTTGACGCTGTCCCCTCAATTGTTTTGAATCCAATTCTAACTCCGAAAGCGGCACACCTGTGATCGTCAGTCATAAGTTCACAAGCCCCTCGTGTAACAGCCGTTGACCTACCGCTGATCTGATAGAATGTTCCCTTCTTGTGGTCCAGACAACTGAAAATACCACAGTCCAGCAGCAGTTTGAGCATGATCTCTTCACCATTCTCTCCCAGGAGGCCTAGGACTTCTGTCCATGGTGCACGCTTCAATGCCAACACGTTTGGATTTGGATACCGAGCTACTATACCCGGAATGCTGCTGGCCAGAGCGCCCAGTTCGGTGGAGTCAAGGTTATGAGTTGCGGTACGTTGAAATCCATGAGCAAGAACATGCTGAGGTTTGTGATGCGAAAAGCACACTCGATTGAACAGGGTGAGGATTACAAAATCAACAATCTGTTTCCTAATTAGATATTATCTCGACTATATATGCGTCGAGCTATTGTCATGCATATCAGGCTTCCTGGCAATAGACTTGCTTTCACCCAAGTGGAGAGAAGCGACTGAAGGATTCTATATGATGCGGACAGAACATACCTCTGATTGTGGACAGGTGGGCCCCGTGTCCGTGCTGGTTACAGACGATCTGTACTGCGACTGGGTGAAGGCAGCAAAATGCTTCTGTCGCTCTTGATCGCTCTTTTGGTTAGGTTCCCGGAGAATACCCACCAGGGTTGAATCTAATAGGAGTGCAAGGTCCTGGATGTTCTGATCTCGCAAACTGTCTCCGCCTTGCAGTCCCAGCGAGGCGATCCGGCGTCGTCGTGACTTGGACGATGAGGGCAACTGTTCCAACAGATACCGCCTCAAAGTCAACACCCGCGGATAATATCTTGAGATCACTGGATGGGTGGCTTCATTTTCCTCGCGGGACCCTTTGGAGACCACCCGGACACGCTTTTGCGAACGCGTCTCCTTCTCTCTCACGGGCCGCTTCCTCTTCTTGCCCATGGTATTGCGGATCACGCGGCTGACCTTGCCCTGGATTTCACAATTCACTCAAAGGATGCCATATTTCCTCGAAAGTGTCCTGTGAGACTCGAATCTTGATTAGCCCCTGGGATCCGTGCGGGCTTCTGTTTTGGTGATGCTGACAGGGATCAACGTTCCCTCACAGACACGCGTGTCCAAGTGTCGCAAACCTACCGTAGTAGCTCGACCGCACGTCAATTTGTCAAATCCTCGGACATTTGCAGTCTCTCCTTCACCTAGATCAGATTCGAAAGCCGGTTGCAATGGCGGCTCGCGGTTGGACGCGCTAATGAGCATCGGAGACGGAAAGTCGAAACTCTATTGCGACTGGCCAGGAACCGCCTTACAATTAGAAAATTGGAAAGTTAGTTAAGGAACAGACTGAACAGCGTCGGCTCCAGCACAGACCAAGACGCCTCACAAGGCGCGGAGCCACTTTTTTGTTTGCGTGGAAGTCCGGACGAGGCTGGTCCAGAACGTCTGAGACACTGGGATAGCTGAAGGTCCTGAGGGACAAAAAAAAAAGAGAGAAAAAAAAAAGAATTGTATCCGAGAAATGATGAGTCTCCAGAGAGTCTTTCAGCTCATCCGGGAGCTAGTATTTAGCTACAGGGCCACTATCATTGGGATCCTGATGATCCGAAGCACTGTCCCTACAGACTATTTAGTAACTATCAGCCCCAGCAGTCGATGAGCAAAAGAAAAATCCGTTCAATCAGCCGTGTGGACGCCAAACTAGACCTCGAAGCAGCAGAGACAGGGGGTTCTCATCGTTTGTCAATGCCTGTTCTTTGTGTGCGAGGGATAAAACACAGCTCGATCATGTCTTGAAACCTGTCGCAGCGGATACTGGAAGGCTGGTCAAGTTGCCTGAGGAGCGCTACGCGTTCATCAAGTAGCTCTTGGAATAGTGAGACCGGCAGGGTCGGTAGATGAAACAGTTTTAATTTCTTACAATAGCCATTCTTGTCTGATCTCTGGTCCTTTCAGACTTTTCCAGCCACTGATTGTGAGTAGATAACTTACGTACTGTTGCTGCTCCACTTGTATCCTCATTTTCGGTGGTGTTCATTAAAGTAAGCGGTCCTCTCAAAGCGTGAGACTCCGCCTCAACACCCACTTTTTTCAGGAACAAAAAATAGAAAGAAGATCGACGACAGCAACAAGACAGCACCCGGGCCATCGCGACTGGTCAATTGATCCAACTGATAGAAACTGATAAGGATCTCTCTGAAACTATAATAGACCTTGAGAGCACACTACTGCAGCGTCACATTTCCCACGGACTCCAAGCACCTCTTGAGTTCGATCGAGAACTCCCCACATTGACTAACTAGCGACGACACTATACTTACCAGCGATCCGGATCGCCCGCCGCCCAGTCCCCTCATCTCGATCGATCAGCCACATCCACATTCTTTCTGGGCCTCCGTCCAGCAGCGGACAAAAGTCTTCAGGAGATTGCGTGGCTGCGAATCAGTCTACTACTTCGTTCCCTCTTCCTCCGCGGGTGCTTCGCTGGTCAGAAACGCACATCGAGCCAGCACGACCATCTGTCCGACGTGGGAGTTGAATTCGCACTAGTATTGGCTTCGTGATAGAATAAAGAGGGCCGTGGACGGAGACTATTCTACTCTAGTGGTGATCCAGTTGTCATCCTCGCAAGAATAGCACGGCCAGAAGTCTAATTCTCACTTTCTCTCCACTTCCGGTCCGCCAGTGGGGGAAAGACAAGCAAGGCTCAGTGGGTTGGGGAGAAAACGAATAATTAATTAAATCGACTCCTCCGCTGTTCCCTTCCCTCGGGTATCGACCAGAGCAGATAAAAAGAGAGTCAGAGACGCTGTTGACGGGGGTGTTTTGCTCTGTCTGCTCAAACGAAACGAACCGCCTCTCCCAGTCACAAAGACGAACAAGATCATCGAACCAAAAGTGGTTATCGATTCCATCCCACGGCACCGGTTTGTGGTTTCATCGCCCTCCCCCGGTCTGCACATCCGTACGACAGCGTTCCTCGTCATTCGATTCCCTATCACCACCTGAGACTGGCTGGTTTCCTGTCCAACGACGACGGGCTTCCCGGTAACAGCAGGGCCATTTATAGCTGCTGACCAGGATTGTGACAAGACCTTCCCACTGACGGTACCGTCTGTCCTGTCACCGCGGCTTTGATTCCGTCTAAATTAATCCTTCGCAGATAAGACAGTTAGACAGACTGGGGCGGTGCAACAAGACCAGGGCCACAGCGCTTCGACACCCAGCGCATCCATCTAGCTAGATACTCCAACGGTTCTCAAGTCTTTTGATCCGCTCTGGAATCAAACAACAGAACCTTGGCTGGGCCGCGGTTATAGCGTCTTTCCGTTGCCTTGGAATACCATGACGCTGGACTGAGGCGCCACCGGGATGAAAGCCTCGTAGTCCAAAAGTAGTCGGTCAACCTGCGACATCGTCGTCGGCCTACCAGCCGTGAACAACGCAGCACAACCCCCGACCAGTTTACTCAGTGGATCCTCCTCCAACCGCACGGGCCTGACGAGTCCACGCCAGCTGCTCGTCCAAGATGTCCAGCAGCGATGTGGAAAACGTCTATGACTCCAGAAATCCACCTCAGAACCATTGTCAACACTCCTCCCAACAGTCGGACCAGCATTCGCACAACAGCTTTCAGAGTCATCCCGACGTTGCCACCTCGTCTCCTTTCCTCTCGATCCTCCCCGCGGACACATACTCTCGCTATCCGGCGGCGGGTTCACATGCACAGTTGTCGATCGATCTCCCGAACAAGCATCGCGATCCACACGCCGCCGCAAATCACCTATCATCCGATCCTCACGAATACTATAAGCAATATCTCAAGTCATCACTTCAGCTGCAGGATGGTCTCCTGAGCCATCACATCGAGCCCTCGATCTCGTTTCATGACGGCATGAACGTTGCCACATATTCGAAGCCTGTTGTGCCCGTGCAGTCGGAAACAACCATATCGGGACATTCTCGACAGCATCTTCCTGTCGCCAGCACTCTGAGTAGGACTGTAAGTGACGGTCCGAGGTCACTACCCAGACAACCGCGATCCAGGCAACCGTCGTTCAAAGATCTGATCGAGAAGTTCAACAAAACTGTTGACGAAGCGCCTCCTGTTCCCCTGGTATCGAGTTCGCGAGGGACGTCTAGAGCTAGGAGTCCAGTTAGTGTCAGAGGGGGTTCTCGATCCCGCGCCCCATCGGTTACCAAATCCGGAACACATCTGCGCAACAGGCAAGAAAATTTCACTCAGCGTAAACCAGTCCTGAAGACGGAGGACAGTGTACTGGCAGTTTCGAAGTCGCGCACGTATTCCGAGCGCCTTGCCAGCCCCGGTGTATCTCCAGCAGCGAACGGCGTTTCCAACCAGTCCTTGGGAGACCTGCATCGATCGGACCAACCGAGTCGTCGACCTTTGTTTGGGGAGTTGCTGGTTGATACTACTGTCAACGATCCAGGATATGGGATACCGTCGTATTCACGGCGCAGAGGTTCTGAGGGGAGTTTATACCGTCCGCGTTCGGGGTTCCTAGACAGTCATCTCGAGCAAGGAACCGGTATATCACCTTCGTCGCCCACAGCGTGGTACCTGGGATACACGCCGTCTCTCGAGGCCGTCAGGATCGGCGCCGATACACACAGTCATCGAAGAACGAGAAGTGACATCTCAGGTAGTGGTGCGATTGCAAGTTCCTTGAGTGCGCACATGGCGGTCGCCTCGCCCCAGGAGTCCGCGGCTGCGTCCACCGCGTACACCCCACATTCCAAATCTCGTATCCCTATATCCTCTAACCGACTCAGCCATGCCTCCGATTCAGGCAACTCATCTCCGACAAGAGCAAACTCATCTATAGGTCTACGTTCTCCTACCTCGCCCAACCGTTCGGGTCTGCCTCCTAAGGGTAGTAGCCGGCTGCCCAAGCCTGCTTCAAGGTCTCCCACTCAGGTGCGGAGCACCTCCTCAAAGCCTCCTCCTCTCGCTTCTCCTGAAAGGCGCGAGAAGACGCACGGCTATAGCCGTCACCAGCAGCAGCGTGTGAAGAGCCCTCTTCTACAGGCATACATAAGTGCCCCTCCCCCCAAGAAGTCCCCCCCGTTGCGCAGCTCGAGACCCCGCCAGCCGGTATCCGCAGCGTCTACATCGGCATCTCGAGCCAAAATAGTGGATAGGCAGAATGGCTATGATAGAGATGGCAGAGTCCCTCGACAGAGAACCCGAATGCTCCCGGAACTGGGTAATGTTGACTTTGCGGCTAGACGACAAAAGATTCAGCAAGCATTCAACAAGACCGTCGAGGAAAATGCAAAAAGAGAAGAAGCCGCCGAGCTTCGTCGCCGAGAGAGAGCCAAGGAGGGGGAGGAGGAAAAACAGAGAAAACTCCGAGAGGAAAAAGAAAAGGAAAAGTCGCCTGCCGTAGGTTCAGCACCGCATGATTCAGAACCTCAGGCGCCAGATGTGGGTAATAAACAAGGAGAAGCTAGCTCCATACAGAAACGAGCGACGCCAGCGCCCCAACTCACCGTTGATGCATCTAGTCCTCTGTTGGAACAGAGTCGGTTCGACTCCGGGGATTCTCCTACCTTGGGTCTGACGCTAAAGATCAATCATGGAGATGAAGCAGGTCGCTTGGAGACTCATAGTGACACCGATACCACCAGTTTTGACCCCGAGCCTCAAGCAGGGTTGCCCTACGCAACTACTTCGCACAGGACCGTGTTGAGTCAGATCATGCAGATGCGAGAATCCAGCCCGAGCAGTCCGACATCCTCAGAGGATGGTGGGTATTTATCTTCTGACCGTGACGATAAGGAATCTATACAGATCATGTTGAGAGATTCCACGTACTTTGAGAACCATGGGCGGCCGGGAATCTATGACGAGCATGACCATCTGAGCGAAGAACTACAGAACAGGTGGAGCATGAGCTCGTGGTCTTCATCGGCACGTCATCGACATTTCACGGACGATCCGCTTGAAGACACAGGGGATGAGTGTCGTTCCGATATGCAACAAAGCATTGAAGTCGCGTTTGTCGCAGAAGAGGTTGACAAAACTCCCCAACAGTGGTCTTTGCAGGAAATCCCGCATTCAAACATCGATCTCCGGACAGGTAATTCTCAGGCGGTTAACCAAGCACCAGAGACATGCAATGGAGCCGTCGCCTATCACACTCCAAGTGGCTCCAATCGACATAGTTTAGCTAGACAAGGTGGATGGGACTCGAGGCGTGTGTCCCAGCTGTATCTGGAAGAGTTGACTAGGGGAAAGATCCATATATCTGCTCGCTCGGTTTCTAAGTTCTCCGAGGACTCACCGGAACTGTCCTATCAAGGAGAATCCACAGACAGAACCGACAGTCTCACCGATGATCCAGTTTTGGTGTCGAAGGCTGATGGCATGCCGGAATTCGATCACATAGACCATAGGGCGAGCCTGGTTCTGCGGGATGACTGGGAAAATGCCTCGCCATCGATCGCAGATTGGATGCAAATTGCTGCAGAGGATAGGCCGCTGTTGTCAGCGACAAATGATCGAGAGGAGGGCCTGCTCAAAGGGACCCCGGTGCCGTATCCTACGACTTCCGGGCAACGGTTTTCTACTCTCGGCGAAGACGGGGAAGCTCTTGGATTAGCAATCCATGTGCACTCACCCCAAGAAGGTGATGTATCGACCGTACCCCCTCCACCTCCGCTCCCCGATTACTCGCCTCCGCCGCCTCCTTCAGTACCTCAGGTGGCGCAACAGCTCGCTCAGCCGTCGCCCGGTATTGATTCGAGCCACCCGCCGTCGAGTGTTTTCTCCAGCGTTCCGCCTGAGGCTGCCAACTACTATCGGAGTGCAAGGAATAGCGAAGTGTCTTTGCATTACCCTGGACACGCCCGGTTGTCTCAGAACCTGAGGTCTGCTACACCCCAACCTCCATCCAACGTCGATCTCGCCAAAACCGAAGTTAAACGAGCTACACCGTCCCCGGAGCAGCGTCGTCTAAAGAAGCGTCGCCATGTCATCAAGGAGCTTGTGGACACGGAGTATACATTCGGACGTGACATGAAGGTCGTTGATGATATCTACAAGGGAACGTCAAGTTCATGTTTGGATCTGTCTGCAGAGGATGTTAAGACCCTCTTCATCAATTCCGACCAGATAGTGCAGTTCTCCATGGCCTTCCAAGATGCGCTGAAGAATGCTGCGAGAAGCGTCTACGTCATGCCGAAATCCCAACGCTGGAGCAGCAAGCGTCGCAGCAGAGCGACTCAGGCGAGTACGCCATCAGATGAGCAGTCTGGAGGAGACTTAGATACGTCCGATGCCGATAAAGACCGTCAGACTTTCATCGGTGAAGCTTTCATGGCCCATATGTCCCAGATGGAGAAGGTCTACTCCGATTACTTGAAGAACCATGATGCCGCAAACAAAAAGCTGGAGGCTCTTCAGCGAAACCCAAAGGTTGCAATCTGGCTGACAGAGTGTCGTGAGTGGGCCTCAGATCTAACGTCTGCCTGGAATCTGGATTCTCTACTGGTCAAGCCAGTGCAGCGGATACTTAAATATCCTCTCCTCCTGACCGAACTTCTGAATGCGACACCGGAAGGCCATCCTGGTCGAGCAGCTATCGTCGCTGCCCTCGAGGGGGTGACGAATATCTCTGTGCGGATCAACGAAATGAAAAAGCGCGCGGATGTTGTTGGTCAGGTGGTTGGTCGCAAACGAAAAGAGTCCGATGTGAGGGTTGGTCTATCAAAGGCTTTCGGTCGTCGTACGGAGAAGTTCAGACAGCAAGTTGGTCTCTCGGATATGTTTGAAGACAAGGAGTATGATGTCCTGGCACAAAAGTTCGGTGACAGCTTCTTTCAGCTTCAGCTGGTTATGCGAGACGTGGAAATGTACACGCGAGAAGTCCAGACCTCAATGGAACGGTTCAGCGATTTCATTGTGGCCATTGAAGGATATATCGACGTGGCCCAATCGAACTATACGGAGCTTGAGAGTAAATGGCGACGATTTAGGCTGGCTGTCCGAGAGATCATGGCAGTTGCGTTACCGGACCATGTAAGTCCTAAATCCATCTTAACTGAGTTGGTGCTCATCTAACAATGTTCGCAGATCGGGACTGTTCGAAAGAGCGTTATCGAGCCCATGATCACTCTGCTTAAACTTCACGATGGCCCGCAGCGTGTCATGCATAAACGCAACAAGCGACTAATGGACTACACTCGATTCAAAGCTCTCAAAGATCGCGGTGACAAACCCGACAAGAAAACGACCGAGCAGGGAGAACAGTTTGTTGCGCTCAACGAGGCTCTTAAAGATGAACTGCCGAAGCTTTTCTCGCTGACGGCTAAACTGATCGAATCATGCCTGACCAATTTCGTCCAGATACAGACAACATGGTTCAGTCTTCTACAAAAGAAACTTGGATACCTGATTGATCGATTCCCCGAGGACTTGCATCAGATCATCAACGACTGGGCTAGTGATTTCGACTTTTCCGAGGCACAGGTCCTTTCGCTCGGTATCTGCAACGGCTCCATGCTTGCCGATGCTGTCAACCTTGTCAACTTCAACACTCCATCAACAGGAGCGGATGCAACTTCACCGCGGCGGCCTTCAACTATCAACAGCTCCAAGACCCGCTCAACCTCATTAACTATGGATGGTTCACCCCAAGGTCTTCATGATCATACCGGTGGCCGAGACTCCATTCAGTCTCCACCTACCTCTATTCAGTCTCCACCTACAGATGGCTTATCGCAGCATTCGAGTGGTTCACAGACGTATCTTCTCAACGGTGCCTGCAATCGGGCCAATTCTACTGTTTCAGGACGCGTTGTGGTCCCTGGAGCTCCGGAGATGTCCACTGCACAAGCACTGCGGTCTGTGTCCTCACCGTCGGCTGCATCGACACGACCCGGTACGGGCACCGACCAGGGTGCGGAGCCTTTCCCTTCTCTTCCGAGACTTAGCCTGGATACTCCATTCTTGCATGATATCCTCGTCAACTCCGCGGAGACTCATGAAAGAACAGCAACTGCTGATGATCCTTCTTCTCCCGGGGGTCGTTATTCTGGATTCTTCTCCTCCGCCATGCCCATGTCGGACTCTCCGCGCCAGGAGAATACTCCCGATCCGGGCCAAGCAAGAGATCCTAAGGTCCTCTTCCTAGCCGCGAGTATCTATGAATTCAACATTGATCGCGCGAGAAGAGAAGCTGGTTACCCTTATCTAACCTATGTCGCTGGTGAGATATTTGACGTCATTGCTGAGAAAGGCGAGCTGTGGCTCGCAAGAAATCAGGATGATCCTACTCATCAAGTCGGATGGATCTGGAACAAACACTTTGCGAAGCTCGCCACCTAGTTTGGGTTCCCCGATGCGTGTCAACATTCCGGCCACGTACTGCAACATCACAACAAATCCACCTCCCATGTGGTATCCTTTGACTCCTCATTTGAGGCCAGTCTGTACAGTTTCCATATTGTCTACTAATGGTAGATAAAGTGATGAGAGATGTGATTCTCAATTTTTTTTTTTCTCAAGGCATTTCTAGGCGCATGGCATGGGTATGATGAGAGCGTCAAATGTCTTTCCTGTTTATTCCCTATACACCATTCAGTCCTATCGATTGTCTCTGGTTGTCACGTTGTCTGTTTCCTAGCGCTTTGTGTTTTATGCGATGCTCTGTGCACCGATGGACTGGGGTCATCCTGTCTGTAATTAGGTTGAGCACAGGGCTGTTTATGTCCGTCTATGAGTTTATGGAATTGTTCGAAGACATCAGCACCATCATTCGGTCTGGCACAGGCACGCATGGTTTTCCCTGATCCTGTGTCGCCCACAGGTGAATGGAGCACCGATGGAGGCCAAAGATGTCATTGCACAACAGCTCTCCTTTCGGACCGTGTCCCGTCATAGTACAGTATGAGATGCTTGAACATGCTTTGCCCAGGCTCTCCCTCTCTATTTGTCTTCAATCCTGACATGTGAATGTACATGTATACTAGATACCCCATCATGCGGCTAGGCAGCCGAAGAAGATAACATGATATATTCCTTCATTTTCCGTTTCTACAGAGTTCTTCGTCAAATCAGGTATAATCAGCATAATCGATCTGCTATTGTATCATATATCAGCAGCAAACTGTAGTTATGAACTAAATAGATACTAGTATATAATCATCCAGAGATTGGGCCCAGTTTAGTGAGTGCTCGACGCAACCGGTGCCCAAATCGCCACCTTCAAAGGCGAGGACAACAGTATTCCACCTATTGCTATGGGAAGTCACCTGGACACTGTTGCCACTGGAAGTAGATTATGGTCCTCTGGGAGTAAGTCAAGCCATGAGCCATGCATACTGGTTCCCCCCTGGTAATCATGTTAGTACGTGGTGGGTATGGTCCACATATGGCAGTGGGGTGACCGCCTGTTCAATCTTGAAGCTATTCACACCTAGCTTCTATGTGGACCATCCAATTCGTCTCTTCACCATATGGTTCGGTTCGTCTTTCGTCTCTATATTCTGACTTGTCTTTCTCATTGACCACACTTCAGGATTGAAGTACGCCTTGTTGCATCGACCACTGGATAAATGACATCATAGATGATACTGGATCCGACTTCAGTACGAGTTCTTGGGGCAAATGCTCCATTCCCAATTCGTGACGGATATACAGAAGGCAGATTAAATAGTTCGTTATTGGCAGAAGGTTTTGAGAACTGTACTTCGAGAGTAATGCCGATCAGGACAGATGCGATACCTATGCCAGACGCTCTTCAAAATGCGGCCTGTGACGGCAGAGGATAATATGCCATGCTTTCTTTGCTCGCAAGTATCTAGAACTCTCGGTCTCAGATAATTAAGTGAGATAGTCTTCAGTCTAGAGTACTCTAGGTAAAAGATAACTAAATGAGATAGTCTTCCTCTAAATTGAAATGTCCAGAAAATTGGCTGCGCCACGTGATGTTGCGGCAGCCACGCGCCGTGACGTCGCGGCGGCCGAAAGTTGGCCGTCGATCTCCCCCAGACAACTCGTCCAACAGCAGATCTGATCTCTCTCTTTTTCCAATGTCCCTCCATAGACCACGTCTTCTTTTCTTTCTAGTCCGGACAGGCCTGATAGCCATTATCCGTCCCTGACTCAAACTACTCATTGTAGTTGTCCTCATTGCTCCCTGCTGTCGCCACGCCAATCCGCGCACATCCGCCATTCATATCTACTTTGGCGCACTTGGTCTGCTACTATCGAGTGTTTTTAGCAAGCCGGCGCCAGCAATCTTGTCTCACCGCTCACGGCCACTGTACGACAGACTACTTTGGTCCGAACATCGAGCAACCCCTTCTCATTGAGCCGGCTGCATATATTCTCAGGTTGAATTCGGAAGAAGTTGTGTGACTGTCATCCATCTCGCAGAGAACTGGTGGGTAGTTCAGTCTATCGCATACATTTCTCTTGCATTCACTATTCCATCGTATCGTTGTACTTGTTCCCATCCTGATTCCCAATGTCTCAACAGGAAACGTCACTCATTTCGCGCTCAAAACGGTCGCGTTCCCATTGGGAGCACCGTCACCGGGAACTCCTGCAGTGGGCAGCAAGAGGAACAGCAGCAACGGGAGATCCAGCGCCAGGAGTTAGAATACTGGGAACACAAACATCGGAAACGTCAGCGTCAGGATCCGTCAGCATCGGGAACACTAGCACCGCAAACACCACCACGAAGGTCCTTCGCAAGGGGAGAAAGCAAGCAAGATCGAAAAGCGGACGATGCGGGAGGGAGGACTTAGTAAGCTGCAGAAACGGGTGATGGGGCGTCTTGGGGAGTCGGTAGGTGGAGGATCTCCTTGATTGCTTGCTTGTGTTTGGGGAGAGTCAGTTTGGGTGCGTTCGGTCTTGATGGCAGCCGACACGACTGTGAATACAGGCTGCCAGTGTTACTCTGTCAAAGAATACTTGGGGAGCATGATCTTTCTTCCTCTGCCACCCTTCTTCCTACCTCATCACATCTGCGGTATCCTCGTTGATTAACCTGCTCGTGTTTCCATTCCAAATTGCCTTCGCAATGTGTTCTTGGAGCATTGGTTTCCTTATCTTTGGCACTTCTCTCTTATTATTGTCGATTGTGCGAATGACTGCTAAGAGTCCACAGTTGCATCCGGACGACGCATATCTGAGCTGTGAGTGAGATCCCTGCGGTGGGATTCATAAATCCTCTTGGGATACGCAGCTAATACTATATGTTCCTCCCAGATTACGACATTCGATGTATGTCTCTCCCGGCAGGGTCTTCAGACGAGACGGACTGACGGTGGTATAGTGACCAGAGAGGACATACAAACGCTCAAGAATGACTGGTTGACGGACAACGTAAGTAATGCTAGTTCGGTGGTCATGGAATAACCGCTTATTCGACGCAGGTGATAGCTTTCTGGGAAGAGTAGGTGGCTTCAAAACTTAGGTACCCAGGAGCAGGCTGACTCGCGAAGATATCTCGAACGAGAACACTTGACTCGATTCAAGAATTCGAATATTGTCCTCCTTCGTCCTAGCATGTCCTTCATGCTGCTCCAGACGCCAGATCCTCGCACCCTTCGCGAGGCTCTCCCGAACTTCAGTCGAACGACGCATGTGTTCCTTCCCATCAATGACTGCCACAATGTCAACGAAGCGGAAGGTGGTACACACTGGTCTCTGCTTCTGATATCCATTGTGGATGGGATCGCATTCCACTATGATTCACTCCCTCCTGGCAATCGGTGGGAAGCCTATCAAGTGACAATGAAATTCAGTACTCTGCTAAACCGACCTATACGCTTCATCAATCTTGATGACTCGCCCGTACAAGAGAACAGTAGCGACTGTGGTGTTTTTGTCTGCCTAAGCATGCGTCATCTCCTTATGAACAGGCTTCTGAAGGCGAACTCCAATGAGAAGGTCAGCATGAGTCTCGCAGGCAAGAAGATTGACGCATCTGCTGGGAGAAAAGAGATGGCAAAGATAATCGAAGGATTCCGGAAAGAAGGAGAGAGGCGGAGATCGTATGTATTCCTCTTTTTTTACACTTTCTTTATCCACTGGCAGACCGTTTCATATGCTCCCCACTACAACCCCGAAAGGTGGTTTCTGTTTTCCATCATAAATGACCAAAATACTTACTGACATGTTAGAGGTAGTGTAAGTCCAGCAGGGAAAAAGTCACGAAGTCCTCCAAGAATTGAATGACCAGGCCACTCCTGTCATTCCTGATTTTGTTTCTGGCCTTTATCCTTTTCTCCAAGCAATTGTGAACCAGGAGCTTGGCGCGATGGAGTATCCGGATCCTGATACGATACGACATGGTGTGACGTATCTCATGAGAGGTCTTCTGCTTAGTGGCTATAGTTCGTCATTGTCTGCATATTCCGGGTTGGGTCGTTGATGTCTTGGTTACGTTGTGTCTTTTCTAGCATTCGCAAGCGTAAAGACAAGCATGCATAAGCGAAAATAAGATTCGGTGGTGCTTAGGCTAGAGTCGTGCTGTGGGATATGGAGTCGGCGTCTCAATTCCTTTTCTCATGCAGCTCGCCTTGGTTGTAGGAGTCAAATACCATCTTTCTAAGCTTTCTCAGCTCTAGTCAGTGTTTCATATTATAGTAAAACGAGAGTCCTTGAAAAGACCTATCAAGAAAGTCTGCAATTGCATATGTAATCTGCATGTGTATCGATATCCACGGGCCAGCCGCACAGGGCTCTGCCGATCACCTCGGGACTAAATTAAGCATCTCCGCCGCAGCTAAATTGCCCGGCTCGTGCCTTGCTGGTAACTCTGCTGATAGCGAAGAATTGGATATATGTTTCGTGTGTAAGGTCAAACCTGTAGTCCCCAGTGAGACATGGTTCAGCTTCTACATATTTGTTGATTCAAGAAAGATAGATTATAAGAAGATCAGGCTGATATATGTATCTAAGTAGAACGCTATCAACACAAGAACTGTGCTCTTTGGCATAAACCTACAGAGATGTCCGGATATATGTAGTATTAGAAGGTATAAGCAAGCATAAGTTATATGACTGTACAGGATACGGTATTTATATGTGAAAGTGCCTGCTACATCGAGATGCGAATCAGTCGAGCTAGATGACAATGTGGCGTATGCTGTTTCATAATCATGGAAAAGAGGATAGCGCAGCAGAATGGGGGAAGAAGAGGGTTGAAGCATGAATCAGCAGGTCAAGAGAGACGGCGGAAGATGAATGCTTCAGAAAAAAATCAAACAGACGGACGAAACTTGACCAGACCTTCTGGACAGATAACGAGCACAGACAGTAACGCCAACATAACGCCAGCAGTCGACTTCAGACGGAGTAACATATTAACTGCAACAAAATGCTTGATATATGGAGTCAGTGGAGAGGATAAAGCAGGTTTACAGTAATGGACCGTGACTTGATAACAGTACGAGAGATGAAAATGAGTCTATAGAGGATCGGGTTGGAGGAGGAATCGGATGAGAGCGAAGGGAATCCGATTAGGATATCGTAGGGATTCGAAGCAGAGAGATGTCGTCGATGAGTGATACACATCCAGATAAAGGGAAAACGCCCACGCTCCACGAAACAAATCATCGGTTGGTTTCTATTGGGCCAACAATATAATAAGGATGGCCTCACCACCCATGATAAGAGACGACCATCGTCTCGTTTATCGACAGCCGGACTAGGGAGGTGTCGGGGTCTGGCTAACCTCCGCATTCGCAGGCCGACTGCCTCCATTAGGCCTCATATATACGGGGTCATGTGAACCCTGATTCCCGGAAAGGTTTGCTCCAGCGGCAGCTTGTTGCTGTTGAGCGACTACCTCTCTTGCATAAAACTCTACCAACATCGTGCCATATGCTTCTAGCTCTTCCACCGGAACGGAGAGACGGAAATCGTTCAATAACAGAAATTGCAGCTCAAGATGGTTAAGCTCCACAAGAGGTAGCCCGCCGACCTGTTCGTACACTGTCAGCTAAAATGAACCAGAGAAAACATATTTCCTCGGCGTCAGGAGGTGAGATAAGAATATCCACTGGCTTGGGACAAGGGATGCAAACGTACCTTGGCGTATCGTGAATTGGTATAGAAGACATCGGAAAAGAATTTACTCGCACACGTTACCCCTGCAATGACCAGGCGGTGAATATTGAAACTGTCTACGACAAAAAAGTGAGAAAGCGATTCTTCGTCGTCCTCCTGAAGCTGCAATGAAGGCGGTATGGAGGACGTCGGCGATTTCGGATCCTGCGCAGTCATGCCAGTCGACGAGGGAGGGGTGACCATCGACGACTGAGCTCTGGACCGTTGCGGAGTCTGGGGTCGAGGAGCGTCAGGTTGTACAGTGACGGTGCGCTGGGCCCGCCGCCGCAACCGTTGGAGATAATCCCGGTTCACTGTCTCCGTCATGCGATCAAAATAAACCAACAAGCTCAGAAACACCTCGTACGTGGTCGGACAATACTTGTGTATCCGACTGAGGTAGCTGAGAATGGTGATACTCGGCACATTCTTGCCATGAAAAGCCAGAACACTGGTGGCCTGCGGGCTGAGGCCCGTCGTCCCCTCCGGGGGCGGTATATGTCGATGTAGATGCTCATGTTGCATGTCGTTTGTGGTTGTGATCTTGGTCAGCAACCCTGCCACCATTTCAATGATGTCTGTCACCGGCATCGAACTGATTTCATATTGGCGGCCGACCTCGACACCACCCTCTCCCGATCCCTGAGATCGCTGAGACTGTGCCAGAAACTCCTCGCTGGCGAAACTCTGGATATGTGACAAATCCCGTACCTTGATCCGGCTGGGAGAGGAAGCTTCCGAATTCCCTAGGGACCTCGTCGATCGATGGGTCGGTTGTAATCGCGGGGAGGACGGAGAGCTCGTCCAACCGGACGCCGCAGCGGTCGTTGTGTAGCCCGGAGCGCGAGCATGATGGGCATGCTCCTGCCCTTCACCTGAGGGATGCCTTGGATGCGCTGAATGATCATGGACCGTGGGAGGAAGAACGGCGGGGTGATCGGTCATGGGAGCGGCAGTAGAGCGGTCGTCAGCTGAGGTAGCAACCGCAGACGGTCCAGGGTGAGTGAGAGGGTGAGATTGAGCATTGATATAGGCGGGAACCTCGTGCGAGCGACGGGGCGGGAGATTTGAAGAGCCCACGGCGGAGGTCGATGGCGGGACGGCCGAGGTGGGGGTATTGACGGTGGAGGCAGACCTGGAGCTGCCTGTCTCTAGCTGCGATGTTGAGCGTCGAAACGCTTCAGAACGACCTCCCAGCATCGTGGATGCGTGGCTGAGGACGACCGATCCCATATCAGATCGAGGCGAAGCGAGGGGAGTCGATCCAAGAGGGGATCCCCGCTCTTCTTTCGCGCCCAAGTCAGCAGAAGGGCCTCGACAGGACAGAGATGATGCTAGCGCGCACAGCAAGATACCGGAGCGTCTCATACACTTTCGCTTCTTGATGCTGCAATCCGGGGGGGGTTTTTTTTTCCTGCAGACGGATCGACAGCCCCAAGGATCGAGAACTCTTCGATCACACAACACGCAAACAGACTCCAACCGGAGGCGGAGTGTGAGATGATTACGGGCGGCACAAACCGCAGGAAAGCATATCGCCAGACGGTGTGGCGGTGTTGAACAGCCTGGGAGGGGCGACAACAGAGCGATTGGAGATGGAAGGATGCTTGGCCCACCTGTATAGTATGTCCTGCTGCGCTACTGGAGTTTCATACCAGAGGCCGTCAGAGAGTGTCGTCTCCTAGATACTCTAGAGATAACAAGTGGTAGTTACCGCGTCGCCGCTGGATGGAATGAATGACGGCAACAGCAGCGAACCAGAGGCCACCGTAGCCTCCACCACGCGATTAGGATGAGAATACCAGGATGAATTGCCCCAACACGCGAACAGAGGAACAGATTATTATTATTATTAACCAGGGGAGACGGACGATGGGGCTAGAAGATCAAGGGAGAAAAAAAACAAGCCCTCTACTCTAGAGACAGAAGATCCAAGCGACCGCGAAATGTCGCGATAAGTTATGGTCGATGTTTGGAAAGATGGGCGAATGAAACTCGACAGTGACAAACTAGACGAGTGCTGGTGCCCGACTCTGAACACAAAGAATGCTTCTTCCTCTGTTTCCCGTGGATATCTCGAAGTGGTGATGTCAGTGATCCAATGGCAGTGGGACAAAACATAAGAGCGATAGAATAAGTACATTTCTTTCTTACGATGCTCTACAGCAGAATACTCGTGCAGGATCGCATATTATCGACAAAGATGACGCCTAGCCCTACTCCGGAAAGCGGTTACTCAGAGCGAACTCCGTGCCACGGAGGAACTACTGCAACGTCGGGTTATCCCTGCTGCAGCTATTTGCGTGGAATCAGCTACGGTGGGGAGCAGAGACGAGAATGCTCTTCAATGAGGCCATGGGAGGCGCTGCATTAGGTCAAACCCAATCCCTGAAGACAAGCAAAGTAGACAGATCCGATCGTCGTATTATTAGTACACACTCATCACCTCGCGGCGCCCGGCCCGGTATAGCCATTGTCTGGTAGGTACAGATGTCGAACGGCTCCCTTGGCGGTCAGGACCACCAGACGGATGACACCACCAGAGCTACCGTCCCATTTGATAGCCTCCTGCAGGGCATTTTTCACGAATTGAACCCCTTCTTCCTCCGTCATGCCTTCCCTCCAATGAGCGTCACAGTAACCGTAGATGTACGTCGAACCCGATCCACCAATGGCATAGGGCTGCTTGTGGAGGGAACCGCCCAGCGGTATCGAGTAGACCTGGCCGCCATGTCGCTTGTCGTATCCCGCGATAATGATACCAGCACTGGGAAATCATACCCGTCAGTCTAGTTCGAGCAAGGGATGACCCGGGCGGAAATGCCTACCTCAGCTGGTCTTTGTTCTCATAACATAGCTCCTGGAAAAGCGCAGCGGCGGTCTGCGTGGTCGGGGGCTCAGCATTGACGATCCCATACATGTTCAGATGGTAGGAGACGATATCTGCCACCGCCTGCGTGTCGGCCGCAGAGCCGGACCGGCAGCACCAGATTGTGTCATGAACCTGGGTCAGCTTGTCCGTCACTCGGTTCGCAATGTATGCTCCGGTTGTCGTTCGACTATCTGCGCCCAGTATGACTCCGTCTTTGAAGTTGATTGCCATGCTGCTTCCGGTTAACAAGAGGACGTCGACGGATCAGTGAGGTCATCGGGCTCACATTGATGTTCCGAGGCTGCAGGTGAAAGGATTAGCTGCTGGATCTCATCATGAGCTGTAGCAGGAACTCACTTCACTTCTCCTTTCTTCAGATGATTCATGTCGACATGGATGCCATCTAACCACCGGTCAGCGTTGTCCCACACAGCTGATGATAAACTAACCCTCCCCCAACATCCCCGTCACACCGTGGTTCATCATTTTCACTCAAAATACTCCAAAGCTGGTCGTCAAAGTCGTTTCTTATGGACAAATTTCCGTCTAGCAGACAAGAGGCGGGAAATGGAGGGATGAGCAAGCGATATGGACGTTTCGAGCATGAAGCTCAGATGGCGAAGGCAGACGACCAACGCGTTGGCTGCGGAGCTGCTTGGAGCTGAAGTGCCGGGCGGTGAGCAGGAGGAAAGCTCTGATTGGTCCTGACGGGTTGCTAGTTCCATCCTTGATAACTCCTGGGAAAGGCTGGGTCTCCTTCAGAGAGAACATCATCTGAATTAAGGGAGCCCTGTACATCGAGTTCAGAGCTCCACGACCGCTTCTAATCATTAATATATCTGATCCCGTGGAGTTGGTCATGCACAGTACTGTGCTTGACAGTGCAGAAGCATACATAGTTCAGTCCTATCGCTGAGGTCACAGACCATGTCCGAATCACCTCCACCCCCGCCCTCGTGGAATATCACCACGATGGCGTCCAGCGCTGTCCAATTCCTTCGCCTACCAGTGCTGGCGTCGTCTGGTTTGGCCGTGGTCGCTAGCGGGCTTCTGTATTTCAAGCAGAAGTGAGTCATTGTAATCTGAAACCAATAGCTGTAACGTGGACGCTGACTGGGCGCAGCGAGCTTATCTACCCACGAAACGTGCCAGTGGATGCGCGAACGAACGTCCCTAAGCCGAACCAGTTCGGCATCAATGACTATGAAGATTTACAGATTCCGACTCCCGATGGCGAGTCGCTCAATGCGCTCTTCCTTCGACCCGCCAACAAGCGCCTGGCCAACAAGATTACCATACTGATGTTTCACGGAAATGCTGGAAACATCGGCCACCGTATCCCAATCGCCCAGGTCCTTCAAGAGTCGCTAGGATGTAATGTCCTGATGTTGGAGTATCGTGGATACGGATTGTCCACGGGTGTGCCCGACGAAGCCGGTCTGAATATCGATGCTCAGACGGGGCTGGATTATATCCGAGAGCGCGCAGAGACAAGGGATACGAAGATTTTGGTGTATGGACAGAGTATTGGCGGAGCGGTCGCCATCAATCTCGTTGCCAACAATCAGGATCGGGGAGATATCGCCGGCCTGATTTTGGAGAACACTTTCTTAAGTATCAGGAAATTAATACCCTCGTGCGTATCTCAAATTGACGTCCAAATGAACAATTCGTTGCTAATTAACTGACAGGGTCTTCCCGCCGGCCAGATACCTGGCGCGGCTTTGTCACCAATACTGGGCAAGTGAGGATGTGCTCCCCAAGATCACTGATGTTCCTATTCTCTTCCTGAGCGGGTTGAAGGATGAGATTGTCCCGTGAGTGCAACCTTCTGTTCGCAATAAACGTCCTGCCTATTTTCTAGCCAATCTTAATTCACTACGAAGTTCGTATTGCAGCTACTGACCTATAGCAACATATTTAGTCCATCACACATGACCCAACTTTTCGACCTCTGCCAATCCAATCGAAAAGTGTGGCGTCCGCTGCCCAATGGGGCCCACAATGATAGCGTAGCCGAGCCTGGTTATTTTGACTACATTCATTCTTTCGTGATGGAAGAAGTATTGGATCAGGAACAGGAATCCCGAACTTGAGATTTCGATCTCAGCGGGAGGCCACTAGACGGAAACCTAGTTGCCTGAGGTTCCACTCGAGCGGCCACTTCTCTACCAACAAGTGTGTCGCCTGTCCAACTCACCGTTTCCGAGACAAGCTTTCTATATACCATCACACAGCGATTCCCACATTCACTTCCATTCAACGATCTTCTTCAAAGTTTCAGATACCCCGGCGCAAAGAGGCTCGTCATCACTCCAACATGCATACCGACAGAACATGCAGACCAATATGTGTCCAGACAATGAACGGCTCAAGTACGGACCACATGATTCTGGTCCGCAGAGATACAGGCTAGGTAATCGCTTTTTGTTTTGTGTCTTTTGGGTTTGGTGTTACGAGTTCTATTCATAGAAGAAATGCCTGGATCCAATCCCTTCTCCAGTGTTTGCTTCATCATCCAACCTCTTGAGGATTGGTACTGTTATTAGTTGTTTTTTTCTATTATCGGGAGATACAGAGTAATATCCATGTCTAATCTATAGCTGAGGAGCAATTGAATTTTGTATACAATCTCATTTGATTTGTTGTTAATACACATGTCTAAATTTACATTATGGCCATAAAAAATGCCCCTCATACGGGCCCGGCCATACCATGGTCTGTTCCTATATGGATGTCACCCCTGGTTCTGCACAGGCCATCATCATAAGCACCAGCACGGATGCAATTCCGAACAGGCCATCAGCGGCGTCATCCGGTAGTATATTCCCTCAGAGCGGAGAGGAGGATGAAAAAAGAAGCACAAAACATTTGCTCCCTCAAGAGACCTTTTCCGTCTCCTCCATCAACTCCTCGACTTTGAAACCCTGTACATCGCCCCGAGTGAACATCTTCAGAAGTTCTCCTTTTCTTCCACTCGCCTCACCGCCAAAGTCATAGAAGCGCTGCACGCAACTCACCAGCCAACTGGCCTCGGAAACGGAGACACCCTTGTCAGGAACCACTTGACCGTGCATCAGGACGAGGCCCTTCTCGTCTGCGAGGTCGAGATGATGCGTGATTGTCGTGTGCGGTTCTGCGTACGAGCCGTGCAGTTTGTACGCGGCGAGGTGTGTAAAGAGGATAGTGGACGTGTGGGTATTTGCGGTCTGAGATGGAGCAGTCGATGGAGAAGGGGAGGCAGGCGGGTGAAATCCCCACTGGAGGAAGTGAATATCGGCACCTCCAACAGTCGTCTCGACAGGTTTGCCATCCTCGCCCGTTGCCGGTTGTGTCTGCTGTCGTGGGAGGGGGAGGATGAATTGCGGATGCTGCCGAGCTGCCTCGGCAATTCGTCGATACGTTTCCAGCGGAATGCACGCGCAGATCGAGTTCGGGTTACTTGCGTGTCGCAGTCTCCAGAGTGCTTCGATCTCCTTGTTGGGCAGTGTGAGGATCTTTTCGATGTCCAGGTACGAGCTTAGAGGTCGGATGCCCGGCGTCTGGGAGGTCGCCGCAGCAGCATTGTCTGTTGGAGCTCGCGGAGGAGATGGAGGAGCTGGGAAGGGTGATTTCGTAGTAGTATTTGGTGACGACGCAGGCGCAGGCTCTGGAGTCGTGACCGTCGCGGCCTGTCGTCGGAGCTGGTCAATCTTCTCTTTGTATGCGTTTTTCAGCGACTCGATTGACTCGTGGCCCTCCCTGGAAAGACTTAGCATGCTTTTTTTTTTTGAAAATAGAATGCTTTAGGGGACTTTAAATTAAGAACGTAACGTACTGTTTTGCCTTCTTATCCAACTTGGCTTTATACTTCTCTAGGATATGGCTCGGGTCATGATGCGTAGCGAGGAAGCGCACGTCGTGAACTTGCGCCCATCGTCGCTGTTGCGTCTGCCGCAGCGGGCACTTGGCTTTCAAAAGGCCCTGAAAGGCTGGCGACCTGATTGACCGCATTGGGATAACCACGGGTGAGAGTATGAAGCCAGGAAGATAAAAAGAGATTCAATATCTCCAATCTCGGGATGGAGTTTATCCATCTGGACCGGGGCTCGGGTTGCCATTTTGGCTACTGCGGTTACCCGAATTCCGGCTGTCAAACTACATGGGATTACTGTAACTTAATTATTACTACGTACTTTAAGTAGTAGTTTCGAGTACTAGTCTCCATTGATGCATATTCAATATTTTGTGTTCGGGATATTAATTGCTTGCTTGATTGATTTACTCATTCTGTTTCTTGTCAGCCCTAGTTATTGGCCGATTCTGCCGGTCTTACTCCATACCGTCCATCACACCGCCTGATGTACAGATTCGGATATAGTTCGCCATTATGCGCCAATCAAAGGAGATCGACCAAGGGAATGATTTCCATGTACCAAACGTCTTTACATTGTTAAAGTGACTGCGTCGCTTCTGAGACTTCCTGGATTGTGCTTTTCCTTATCATCCTGCTGGTCCTTCTTCTTCACGCTGACCCACTCGGTAGCCAGAGAGCCCAACAGGCTTAGAGACGCAAGAACCACGCCAATAGTCCAGACAGGTCGCAACGCCTGTGCGTACGACTCAAGGATGTTGGCGACCGTCTGAGAGCTGTATATCTTGCCCATTGATGCCTGGAGGTTGGAAGCTCCGTTGGCCATGACGACAGCAGGATCGACGGTGGGCGCCCGGGCACGTAGCTCTTCAATCAGTCGGTTTCCGAACACGTTCTCGCTGACGGCCAGGAAGACCGTGCCCGATATCGTCTCAGCAAACATGATGACAGAAGTACCTAGGGAGATATCGTCGCCTTTAAGGATGGTCTGCGGTACCATCATACACTGTTGGCCGCCGAGACCGAATCCAATGCCGGAAACGACAAGTGCGGCGGCCCAATAGAGAGTACTGGTATTAACGTCGAACCGGAGCATGAGGCCGCTCGCGACAGCCGACGCGATAGAGCCGACGATCATGCCTGGGACGTAATACCCAGTCGCACTGGTCTGTGTCGTTCAGCGCCCATTCTGAGAATCAAGTCGAATATCAGGGGTAAGTACTTACCAGCACTCCTGCAATGGGAAAGAAGATAGTCATGGCTGCCGTAGTAGGGAGCATATTAATGCCTGATTTATAAGCCGAGTCGCCACCTACCGCTTGAAACCAAATAGGGAGGTAATACGATTGAACGAAGAGCATGCCGAATAAACAGAAGGCGAACCACATGGCGGCGAGAATGGATCTCATCTTTAACAGCCGTAGCGGGACGGTGCTGCTATCACCCTCGCGGACCTGCACATAGGCCCAGAGAACGCCTACGACGCCGAAGATGCACAAGAGCAAGATACATCTCCAGCTCTTCCAGGCGTAGGTGGTGCCGCCCCACTCCAGCGCCAGCAGGAGACAGACGGTAGAGATCAAGAGTAATATGTTACCCCTGAGGTCGAGTTTGTCTGGAATTTGCCGCCACGTCATTGTGCCCTGCTGCTTGGGACGCTTGGGAAGCTGGACCAAGAAGAAAGTCGTGAGTAAGGTTATACCTCCGAGGGGTAGATTAATCCAGAAACACCATCCTGTGGCCAAATGAAGCTGATTAGTCCTGTACATACTATAAAGCTTGACGTACTCCAAGTGAGCTTATCTGTAATGACGCCTCCTAAGAAGGGCGCAATAACCAAGGTGACTCCCATTGCTGCCCCGATCATAGCGGTATACCTGGGTCTTTCCGAGACAGGCATGCTGTGCGAGATAATCTGAATTGATAGTTAGTTGGCTAAGGGGAACACATCCATTTCATCCGTACATACCAGGAGAGATCCGATGGAGATCCCAGTAGCACCAAGCCCAGCAACAGCACGACCCACGATTAGGCAGTCGGAGCTGGGAGCGGCAGCGCATACGATGGACCCAACTTCGAAGATACCGAGGGCGCTCATGAATATCCACTTGATGTTATAACTTGCGTACATTTTGCCGAACATCAATTGAGAGCAGCACGACGTTAGCAGATACGCGGAACCGTACCAGCCAATGTCTCCAAGCGAATTGAACTCGTTTGTAATCTTCGGAATAGCGGTACCGAGGATTGAACGATCCTGCCGTGCAATATCAGAATCTGTGAACTTGTTGGTCGGAACAATCAGCACATACGAGGTTACTGCAGAGGACGGCGAGGCATAGGCCGAAGCCTATCATCGCCAAGTTGACTCCGGTAGGATATTGGCCTTCCTTCTCCGTCGAAACTGACTCTGCATTCACATTGTCGGTGGCCATGCTGGAATCTGTGATTCTTGTTATTTCCATGATTGAATTAGGAGCGTGCCCCTTGGCACTGTCATCTGAGGGTTCAAGCAGCTATTGCGTACCGTCTCGTTGAGAAGTTGTTGTCATAAGTACTATTAACACCCGTAAACAAAGGCCACTAGAGTCATATGAAGTTTGAACTCACAAGTTGTTAATAGCCAAAGCCTTTCAAAAAAGCACATAATAAGTATCCATGTGTTCGGGATTTCGGACTCTCCGATGGCCGGGCAGATGAATTGCAATTGAAGCGGCGTATGTTGTGATTTGTGGCATAGAACAAAGACGTCCGGAAACTTAAGGGATTTTGACGTCCGAAGTCCGATCCCTGTCATCAGACTACCCTCTTTGGTTGGTGTATATATATATCATATATATATAGAGTACCGGTCAACATGCTCATCTCTCCGACCCCGACCTTCCTTTCCTCTCCTCCACCTTGAGCAACCAACACAATGTCGACGTCGGATCAAGATGAATCATCTCGTATGCCCGAGGTTCAAAAGTACCGGCCGCGTGCATGCCAGAATTGCGCCCGGTCCAAGATGAAATGTGAATGGTCCTCTAAGCCAGGGGTCAGCCCATGTCATAGGTAAGTGAAGTCTTCCTCTACATTAGTACCTAGTCAAGGTTTATTGCTAATCCAGATTTGTAGATGCTCCAAACTGAAAGCCACCTGCGTCTTGCCCCAGGTCAATGCCCGTAGGCGCAGAGGACCGTCGATGTGAGTTCAATAATTTGTTAGACTCGCCTGCTTCGATGACTCTAGACTGACATTGACTTCCAGCCGCGTCGGCCAGCTCGAGAATAAGCTAGATGGCATCATATCTTTGCTGAACGCAGGCCAGAGGAACTCGAGTGGCCCGATAGCATCGCAGCGTGAACTCCCCGACACTCTGAGCCCTGGATGGCTACAACCCCAGCAATCCCTGGCAACTTCTGCTTCACCGTCGTCTACAGCAACTGCTTCGCCAGAGCTTTTACATACAACATCGGCCGAAAATGTCGAGATCGTTCCGGGCTTTACCATGACCTTCGACGAGGCAGACGGTGCCCTTGACTTGTATCGCTCGGCCTATGCTCCTTATTTCCCCTTCGTCCCGCTCCCCGTAACCATGACGGCTCCGGAGCTCAATGAGGTAGCTCCCCTTCTCCTTCGTACCATTCTACAGATCGTTGTACCGCAGACGGCAACCGTCCAGAGAAGCGTGGACCGCTGGTTCCGTCACGAACTTGCACAGCACGTGGTGGTCGAGATGGAAAGGCGCGTTGAACATCTGCAGGCAATTCTCGTCTTTATCGCATGGTGAGCAGAGGCTGTGGGCAAAAGTGCTCTTCGTGGAAAACGAAATATGGAGGATCATTACCTTGGCTAACATGCTTCAAAGGGGGAACTTCCATTTCTACATCAAGTCCCAAGCCACCGATTTGCTGCAGCTTGCCGACACGATCGTCCTTGATCTTCAGCTGGACAAACCTCCCAATTCCTTAGGAGTCACTCGGCAAGCCTTCCTGCCAGACACCATTCGGAAGGTCAAAGGGTCGAGACTGGATGAACACACTCTAGATGACATGCGGGCCATGTTAGGATTTTCGTATCTCAACTCGGTGTAAGTATTCGCCAACACGTAGGAGTACCGATAACAACTAACGGCAAATGCAGAGTTGCAACATTGTTCCAAAGGACGCGAAGCTTTATGTATGCACCGTACCTGATGCGCTGTTGCGATGCATTGCTTTCCGCCCGAGAATACGACTCGGATGAGTTTCTCGTGGCCCTTGTTCGCATGCAACGTCTTCTGACGCGTCTCCCTAACCCGGACCAAGACGAAACGATCGTAGATGCACCTCTTCGCATGATCATGTCGACCACTCGAAAGGAGTTGGACGCTCTCGTCCAGAACCAGTCCCCTGAAGTGCAGCGTAATGGTAAGAAAGATATACGTTAGGGAAGATAAGAGCAAACGTAACTAACGAGACAGTTCTCCTATGGACCCATTACTATGGAGTTCTCATCAGGCTCTACGAACCAGCCATCCACATGCGGCCCTCGGCTGAGTCCACTGGCCGTACCGAAGCACTATCCGCTTGCCTACAAGCAGCCAAGGATTTCTTCGCCGCCTACGCAAACATCCCACTCGATCGCCTCGGCTCCATGCCCTTGGGAGCGACGGCATATATGGCCTTCGCGGTGGTGACATCGTGTCGCATCCTGATTCTGAACGACTCAGATTGGCATGTGAGGCTAGCGCGCCAGACTTTTGACTTCGCGGCCGCTTGTCAGTGCTTGGGCAACAGATTCAAGCAAGCGGACCGTCTGGCGCAGTCGCTGGGCCAGCGGCGAAAATTCAAGGAGGACGAAGTCAAGTCCGTCTTGGCAGCTTACAGCGCCAAGATCATGTGGATTAGGCAGTGGTACCTGGCAAAGGTATCTGCACGTCCCGAAGGGGGCCAGGGGAGTGGTGGTGATCCGACATATATACCGTCTGGTGGGCAAGTTATGGATATGGACCAGCTGATGCCACCGCAAGAGCCTGCCGTCCTGCCTTTCGAGTTGGACGAGGCCTTCTGGAGTGGCTTGCTCGGTCCGAACGATTGGAGTATGTAACAGTGGCCTGCATGTTCACGGTACACACCTGTATACTTCTGCAGCAATGTTGATTAGACAAGAGCAAGTACTATTCACATCGCTGGTCTAGGGGACTGCTTGTGCTGCCAAGGAACTCCCCTTTCTTGCTTCATTCATCATGTCTCGATCGGGAGCATTTCAACTGATGACCAGTAATCAGAGGCTACTTACGTGCCTTCTCATTCTCTGCCCGTAGAACCTTGATTTCTTGGTGAAGAAGTAGATTCATATTCATTGCCATTTGCGCAGTCTTTTCAAGATGTTGAAGACGAGATATGGGGCTGCTGGATAGCTGTCTCTTTTTATTAAGACTTCTCTCTAGATGGCTGATCTTATGATCAAGTTGGCGTATAGTTAGGCGGCCTCAGCTCGAAAGATAGGGATCGGGGGAGGAGAAGGGAAGAGAAAGGACGGACGAGGTGCGTGGTCGAGGAGGGACGAGGGGTTTTATATCGGCGTTCGACGGCGAGCGGGGCGATGCCCGATGCGGCAGACGGGTTCGTATACTTCCCTTACTGGTGATTTATGATCTCTTAATTTAAAATTTAGAAGAACAGAGTGTAGGCAGATGGGAAGGATCTACAGTGGTGTCAACAGCAAATCATATTCCAGCTGCAATCTATTAGTATCTAGCAGGTGTTCTATACCTCTGAAGGATTACATGCATAAATTGGATAGTGACTGATTACTCATCATGTTCTCTTTATGTGTCGGCCTAACGAGATTCGGAGAAGGAGGTGACGAGCAGCAACGGACGATCTCCAAATCTCCCTGAGATCATTCTTGTCGCTCCTTGATTTCATTGCAGTCAATTCTTCTTGCAGCTGTCGCATCGATTTCCTTGGATTTACCTAACTTATCTTACTGACCCGGCTCTGATCACTGACCCGCGACCTCCGTCTACCCCGGAAATCGAATCCCCCCCAGGTGTAGCGAAGTCGATTATCGGCAGCAGCCCAACATGGGGAACAGACCTACGATACGCCTCATTCTGGTTGGCGCTCTGTTCATGACATTCATGATTTTCATCCTCTTCTTTCTGCCACAAGGCCCACCCAGCCCAGCGGCGCGGGCGCCCGGTCACTTGGAGAAGTCAGCCCCGAATGCTGCGGTCAAGGATGACATGCTCAAGGGCGAAGTGGTCATGCCGAAGTTGGGGAACGAGACAGCCAAGTAAGCGGAGGGGTGTCATTCCGAGATGAGATGATCAGCTAACGGGGCTATCTGCAGGGCGGAGTTGGGTCGGGCGACTTGGAAGTTCCTCCATACTATGATGGCTCGGTATCCCGAGGATCCTACGGAGGAACAGCAGGAGACTTTGCGCTCCTTCGTATACTTGTTCTCCCGCCTCTATCCCTGGTACGTTGTTTTCGGAGAACCAGAATGTGTCCGGACTATACCACTGACTGTTCTCTAGCGGCGAATGCGCCGCCCACTTCCAGCAGCACCTGAAGAGATATCCTCCGCAAGTCTCCTCCCGAAACGCAGCCGCCGGTTGGGCGTGCTTTATCCACAATGAGGTGAACACAATGCTCAATAAAGACCTCTTCGACTGCACCAAGATCGGCGACTTCTACGACTGTGGGTGCGCGGACGAGGACGAAGAATTGGATGAAAAGAAGGGTGAGAAGTCGCATGCGGATCAAACCACCAAGGGCAAGACCACGGGACAGGACAAGGGTCTGGACTGGGACGCCATAGGCGCAGTGGAAATCTCCAAGGAACCGTGAGTAACCTGCTGCCGTCTGTTACGCGTCGAACCAACGATGCTAATCTTTTTGGTAGGCCGATGCGGGGTGGATAATTAGCCACACCAGTTCTGTCTTCAATATATCCCACTGGGACTCTTTTTTTTCCCATGATTCCGTCACCGTCTCAGCTCTTTCTATGATTTCTTTCCGACGCAGGTTCGTTCGACACGGGTATAGGGCTGGCCTTGAATGCGCATTCCTCTGCTACATCATGCCGGCAGTCCGGGAACCGCCGATTATTTCATTCTTCCCCAACCGCGAGCGAACGCGGCAACTTCAGGTCGTCATGGCCTGGTAGATAGTATTGGGACGACTCCTTTCCACCTTGAGACCCACTTCGCTCCCAGATGTCGAACCCATGTTCCCTTCTGAGTCCCAACGGCGACATCAGGTCGTCGCACCAATGGCATCATGGTCGGCCGGCGCTGGAGACCTCTAATGCTTTTATGGGGAGCACCCGCATGCGCCAGTCGATCTTGGATCCCATGACCCGCCAAACGTTGCGGATGGGAACCCTTCATAAATGATAAGGGTGGCTGGTGATTCCACGGGCGGATCTCACGACGTCCTGACGGTGCGGCCCGGGCTGGTCATAGCTAGGCGATTTTACAATCGCTGGACTGTTAGTTTAGCTTTAGTATGGGAATGCGTACCCCTCCATCAGAGGATTCTCGAGCGATGTTGCGTCGTCCTGTTCGTTTCGCTCTTTTCCTTTCTTCCTCTGCTTTGGATGATGCGCGCCCCTTGATCGTTTCATCTTGACCTGGTAGATATCATCAACCCCTTGTTGTTCACATCTCGCGTAAGGTCCTTCGTGGGTCTCCGTCTGTAGATGATTGTGATTGTGATTGGGGAGGATGGCGCCAGGTGCAAGTTACTGGCCTTGCCGCCCCCATGGAGAAGGCTTGTATGAGACATCATCCGCTGCCGCCCACGAGACTGCGATCGGCTTACCTGCAGGGACCCCGTTGCTAGGAGATGTGGTTGGTGATATCCAGTGGTGGTTTGCGACGGGCCTCCTGACTCTAGCTGGTGCGACCAGAAGATACCCTGTCGGTATGAAGGGGGATGCGACAAGGAGAAAGCTGATGGTAAACACAGCGGCCCTGGACGGAAGGTTTTAATATCCAGCCCTGTGGCGAGCGCGCGGCCCCAGTTCTTCATATTGTTTTCTTGCGGTCGTTGACTCTATACTTAGCAGTCACCATTTGGAAACTCCATTGTATATATAATTCCTTAATTACCGTGTCATCCCCGCGATCCAACTGAATATCTGACATCCCTCGGTTCCCAGTGTGGATTAGCGTCGGATCCAGAAACGGACTAGTGCGAATCGGAGTCTCTTTTTGTAAAAAAAGAAAAAAGAAACAGAAGAAAACAATCGGACGAACAAAGACAACAACGAAAGGGAGATCGTGCGCTTCATAAAAATAGTCGTGGAGACGCTGCCACCATCATCGATCCTCGTGCAGTTCAAACTGGTTCCTGCAACCACTTCCTGTTCTCATCCTACCGCCTACGAAAAAGCTCCCGACGCTCGCTCGTTCGCTGCCCTGCCCGTCTCATCGTTCCCTACATTGGGCACGAAAAGCTCCACGCTCGATAGTCTTTGCGAATTGTCCGATTTTGGTGCCTGATAATTAGTCCAACGATAACACAAAGAGCCCCTAAGGCCTCGAACTATCCACCACCCGCGTGGTCAACGGTGCAGCCATGGTCTCATTTTCATGCGAGGTGAGTTGGATATGGTCGAATCCAGTTCTTCTACGACGGCGATGACAGGCAAAAGTCGAGATTTCAGACTGACGGCGATCCTCACTGGTCTAGGCGTGCGGTGATGTCCTCACCAAGAAGAAGCTCGATCCGCATCGGAGCCAATGTTGGGGCGCTTCCTTCACCTGTATCGATTGCATGGTCCATTTCCAAGGAACCGAATACCGGTCACATACGGTATGATAATATTTTCTTTCCTCTGTCTTTCTGCAATCGGATTCGGATCTGAGTGGTGGGCATTGTGTGTATCCGGGGTCCTGGCGAGGATTGGGCTCTGTGATGGCCCGATGCAGTCGGCGACCCTGGCATACGCGCGTGCCCATGTCTGATTTTCCGCTGTTTTCTTTCCTCTATTGGATGCGATGAGATGGGGCTAACAACGGGCTCGATGGGCCTGTACAGTCATGTATGACTGAGGCACAGAAATACCAGGGTGCTCTTTATAAAGAGAAGCCGTCCAAGCAACAACGACAGAAAGGAAAGAACCCGTCGACTCCCAACCAGATCGCCCGTTCCAACTCCCGCACGCCCTACATCGAAGACGCTCCTGATGCAGACAAACCGATCAGTAACCAGCCTCCTCCGCCCGCTCCGAGTCCCCCGCCTGCGGCTGCCGGCCCGGCCAAATCAGCAACAGTGGCTACCACCGGAAACACTGTCAACGTCTTCGACTACCTAGTCACAGACGAGACCCCAAACGCCTCGAAGGTCTCCCTTGGCGGCACCAAATCGCAGATGCAAATGGTGGACCACGCGCCGTCCGTGTTCGAGCCCAGCAAGGCGCTGGCGCGATTGGATCAGGATGTCGATGATGAGGAACGGCAATATGACATTGCATATGAGGAAAATGGGTTCTCCTACGGCGCAGAGCCAATTAAGCCATCTCTCTATCCAAACGAGACATCGAATATTTCCACGGAGTTCATGACCCCGGCGCCGAAGAAGAGCAAGGACCGCAATCGCGCACGTAAAGACCGACATGGTTCTCCGGAGAATGGACAGAACAACACCACCAGTGATAAGAAACGGAAGCGCGGCCATGTGGATAATATTAACATCAATGCTGCCAATACACCACATCAGGAGGATACGCCAATGCTCGATGCACCTTCCAGTGTCATTAACAATGCAGGTACTCCGGCACTGAACCATTCCGGCCTGACTGGAGGTCTCAGTCGGATGCTGCGGTCGGATGGGTCGCCTTCCCCTGACTACGAGGACTATAAAGACGAACATGGCAACCGGCGGTACCAAGAACCTGTCTCTCCTCTCAAGCGGACTCGTCGGGGTGATAAAGACGAGAATGGCTTGGGAGATTCCGTCAAAGGTCGGGCTGGACGAATCATCTCCAAGTTGGGCGGCTCTGCCCTGTCTGGTAGCAGCGGCAGCTCGAACGAGCCTCCGTCCAAGGCCCTGGTCCGGACTCGCCGCCGAAGCTCGTCTGAACCCGACGAAGGATCGAGAGGCAAGGTGCACAAATCTAAGAAGACTCACCGTGAGCGTCACGCATCCGACGGCCACGTCATATCCGAGTCTCGCAAGTCGAAGCGCAAGACGAGTGTACAGGTCAACGGTGATGGCCAATATGAACTCTCCCGTCCCTCGCGCCGAGTCAAGACGATTGAGTACCATAAGGATTCAGATCGCTCCCGTTCTCGCTCGCCGCGCGGCGAGGGTCGCTCTCGCGGAGAAGATGATCGGCGGATGGTCATCTACCGGCAGTCGAAGGGCTCCGATGATGAACTGCAGCGCGAGAAAGCCCGTCACTTCCTCTCGCTTGTCACCAAGGGACCTGAAAGTGAGCGGGGATGCTCTGTTCACAAGGCGCTGAAGCGATTCCACCGTGACTTTCCCTCGCTGATAGGATCCGAAGACAACGATAGCGGGCGAGGACGGCGCCGTGGACGTAGCCGAGACCGCAAGGCTGAAGATGAGAGAGAATTGTTCCGTACATTGAGGCTCAAGAGAAATGATAGAGGCGAGATTGTTGTTTTCTTATAAGCGAGTCACTATTCTACGTCTTGACCAGGTGCGGGAGGACTGATCTCAATAAAACGCCAATGGTTATATATTAAAAAAGGCAGGCGTTGGAAACGTGCTATGAAAGACCGGAGTGTCTAGGATCAGCTGCTTTTCTGTTTCACGTGTTTACGAGTCACATTTGCATGTTCGGTGTTCCGTTTGTGTGAACTTACTATCCTCATTACCCTTCTGCATGCTGTATAATTTCTCGGATCCTGTTTCAGCCTAGCATGGCATGCGATGAACAGATTATTTGTTGTCATATTTTCACCTTTTCATTGCCGGAACTTGTTCCCCGTGTTGCCTGCATCTGCAACTATTCGGTCATTGCAGTCATATATATATACCCAACCAACGCGACGATGATACCACCACTTTATTCTCTTTATCGTAGCCCAACTGTTGTTGTTCCTAGCAGTAGAATCATTCTCCAAGCAAGCAATATATCCGGTCCAGGGTGTATGAATTTGCGTCTGCACTATTTTGCTCTTGGAGGATTCCGAAGTTTAGCCTCGTCAAGACAAGGAGAATGTCATAAGCGTTTCCGTAGGCAAGGCTGAAAAAATAGGAGGTCCGTACATTAGCAATAAAGCTCTAGATGTCAGACTGCTATACTCCGTACTATGCCTGCAATAGAGAAGAGAAGACAGCAAGGGTCCTCGGGATCGAACAGCAATTTATGGTCCCAGCTGGCAACACCGATTACATCTATTGGTTGGGTCTCGAAGAGCTGAGTTTGTTGATAGTGTTCGAAGACTGAGTATTGGGCGATGTTGATAGGTTGCCTTGCGCTGTATAGATCCAACCGCCGCCTCGCTCTCAACATGTTCGGCGCCAAATGACTGACTACTCACACGCGGCAGGGCTAATCGCCTACTCATCATGGTGGGAGAGTCTTTGCATGCTGCAAGCCCCGTAGTTGACGAGGTGAGGTTCAAGAGAAAGCACGGCGAATGAATTACTTCGATGCCGCTTTGGAGATCACCTATTAGTATCTACCTACTAGAGAGCGACACAGCAATGTGTTTTGAGGAAACGTTGGCAACCGAGTATTTCAGCCCACTATGCCGTCTCTAAGGCTGCCTACTGATTCGATAAATTCTGCCATCTCCCCTGTACATGACCAGATCATTGCAGTGCGACAGTTGCATAAACCGAACAGCTGAGTGGTTAGTAGTTAGGCACAAGGCGTAGCACTACCACTAGCTGCATTCTTCTATGACAGCAAAGCACACAGCCTCTCTTGGAGAAGTTCTAAAGGCTGATAATGCCTTTCCTTTCTCGACTTTTGCTACAACTTGAATTCTTTTCAGTCATCTCTCTCCTGTGGCATCTACTACATAACGCCGCGAAAGATGACGAACTATTTCCATATCCCGATAGCCGATAACGAAGTTGAAACCGCGGAGTGGGCCTCTAAATGTCAATGCGGGGATTGTACTAGCATATGTACATGGAACGGTAGTAATGCTGCTCAGATATCCCACCATTCTGTCAGCCATAACTGATCTTCTTACAGGTAATGGCAACTGGGAAGAGCACAGATCCGGACTATGTAATGGAATTATGGTACATCTACGCTCAATTCGTACTTTACATTCAGTTAATCAGGGTTCTAGCACGCAGAATATTACCCAGTAACTGTGATGTATGTACTTTTCCCCGTAGCTGTGATCAACTTGGCCGATGATATGACCGACAGGTTCGAGTCACCGGACAGAATCAGAAACAGAAACTGTGCAGCGTTGCGCAGGAGTCCCTTCTTCTGCAAGGGATTCTGGCCCGTTATTCTCGAGGATCTCAACGGCTCCTTTGACTGCAAATACACGCTCGATGAAGAGGGGGAGGTGGTAAAACACGGTCAGTGACACCGTCCGGCGCAGATGGCTACGCAGCTATTCTTATAGATGGCAGTTTCGTGGAGTTGTTTTAAAATAAAAACGATCAAGAAAACTTCCGGATCGTCCAAAATCGATTACAGCTGGCTCCAACCGGCGGTCTTTGTTCAGTTCCAGCCAACAACAGGTCGCCAGACGGTCTTCTTCCTCGATCTGCCGGCCGGCCTAGAGCAGAAACTGCGAGAATCGTTGGACTTTGCTTGCAAAGACAATCCATATATATGGCATACTATGCTCACCGAACAAGTCAAGCAGTTGTACAATGTCACTGTCTGGTCTGTACGTGATCTCGTGCGAGAGGTAGAAAAGGTCCGTGACACTTCCAATCTCAATCTTTAGGGAATGCTGAATTCGAAAAGAAAAAACGCAGGCACGAAATCGAATCCCCCCGCCCATTCCTGACTTCCCCAACTTGCACGATATGGCAAGACATATTTCCCACGTAAATGAAATCCTGCAAGTCGCTGAACATACGGTACAGCGCGTTATCCAGGAGCAGAATATCTGGAGAAGAGAGCACATTGCTGTCTCTAAGAAGGATCGTCTTCGCTGGGTACAAAACCAGCAGGATCTCCTCTTCGTTGCGAAGGAAATCCATTCTCTGAAGACCCGCTCTCGATCCTTAGGTGATCGTATGCAAAACGAGATTAATCTGGTAAGAAAGCCCCTGTTCTGTTGTCTTTCCGAATTTTCGTTGAATGACCGACCTTGGAACAGGCATTCAACCTAGTCTCTCAGAACTTGGGAAGAAATGCCCAAGGTGACAACGCGATGATGAAAACGATTGCGATTGTGAGCTTGATTTATCTTCCAGGGACGTTTGTTTCGGTACGATCCAAAAGAAATCCTGAATATCTATACTCTGCTGATGGTAGTAGGGCCTTTTCGGCACCAATTTCTTCGACTTGAACAGCCCGAATGGCTCGGACCAGGTATGGACTATCTCGCGCAACTTTTGGCTTTACTGGGCTATCACAATTCCTTTGACGTTTGCTACGGTCATGGTATGGGCAATATGGCATTGTGCCGGCTCAAGTGCACGACCTTTCAAGAAGGCCACATTTGGAATCGAACAGTTATCGATGCAACGCTTGATACCATAGAATCTACTAGATCATTAGGATCTAGCTTCTTTGTCTGATTAGGGGTTAAATATGGTTCAAAATCCCCCCTAGATCTATCTAGTCTTCAAGCAAGCAAGCAAGCAAGCAAGGATCTATCTAGCACTTCAGATAGTCAATATAGCTGCTTATGCTTCCGTGCCCTAGGATTCGACATATATCCTTTTTACTTTGGAGAAAGTTTTTGTCGTGTTATATCAGATGTTTTTTATCAGTGAATAGTTAATGTGCTCATTGTCTTTAGTATTATATCATCAAGCACTTACCACCGACTCAGTGAGCGTTCTTTGGCTCGAATGTGTGTTATCGATCAGGCGAGTGTTCCAGTCCAGATGTCAATATTAATCAAGTATCCGGGTCACCTTTTTTTCTTCATGATATATTTGATCAACGGAGATGCAAGCTGGAGAGATCTACCTATGAGGTTCTGCAGCTCGCCCTCCCCAAGGCGCTGACCCATTATTTATTATAGTCTCGATCCAAATCCAGCTTGCTGCATTGCTCAAAGTATATCTTTTAGATTCCCAACCAGTTTACAAGGTTCTTTTATTTGCCCTTCCATTCAATCAGGCATCTAGGAAGGTTCTATATAGTTATTTCCCTGATATGAAACTCCTCGCCGTGAGGGTTGTTTAGTATGTTGAATTCCTGTATTGGCATCTAAGCCAGACCACTTCCCCGATCTATGATGCGCATTTGGGTTGAAGGGTCCTTGCTGCAGGCCCTAGTAGGTGGTTATGTCAATACCGCTCACGATTGTAGAGACTGTCACATGCCCATATGTATTTAGGCAGCAGGAATGCAGACTTCTTCATACAACCCTTCTCACGCAGCAGAGACGGAAGCAGGCATTCCACCCCGTAAGATCCGGTCTTGTCCATGTAGGCGTGAATTCCTCCTTGGTGGGAGAGAATGATTTGTAGTTTCACGAAGAAGAGCATCTGCAGCAGGTCGGCTGATTTGTATGTTATGCGTGACAGCTTCTAGGCAAAACTCGGGGTCGGGGTCGGCTTCGGTTTATTGACAGTGAATATCCCGAACTCCGAACTTCTCAGTTATATATATGGTCGTAGAAGCGCTCAGCTGGATCCATTCTCTAGAAAAATTATATTCAGTATCAGTCTTGCTCATATAAACATCTGAACAATATCATTATATGCGCAATTTTCAAAATGGATGTCTCTCAGCTCATCCAGTTCATCAACTCGGTCACTGCCACCGGTCAGCTCAACAATGTGGATGAACAGCAGCGGGCTCAGTTATCCCAAGCATGCGATCAATTGAAGAATCTGTGTGAATCTCCTTTCGAAAGAACAGCGAAGCTTCTCTTCTCTGTTCGTCTCTCCGTCTGAGTGGTGGTGATTCACTGGTATATAGTACTATGAACAACTAACACTGACGGTCCGCAGGCTCACCAAGCCATGGCACTTCGCTTGGGTGTCGACCTCAAGCTCTTCGATGCTGTAGTCAGACGCTCATCCCAGGAGCAAGATGGCAAGGTCAATGTGCACCAGATCGCGGAGGATGTCAAAGCAGATCCTACACTTCTCAGTATGCTTGCTCCATCCCATCAACAAATACAATTCATAACCACCATCGGCATGCATCAGGACGTATTATGAGGTTCCTAGCATCAATGGGTGTCCTCAAGCAAATTTCCTGTGATGTTTTCACGTCCACTCCGCTAGCTGCAGCTTATGTGTCGACATCTCATCTAGCAGCAGCGGTAATCCATTTGTACGTGCAGCACTCCCAATAATGGTCAGGCATTACAGTCTTTCCTGGAAAGTGAGAGTTCTGAACTGATACACTGAAAGCACCCACTTTCACACAATTCTATCCCGACTACCCGAGTACTTCGAGCAGAAGGGATGGAACAACCCAGGCGATGTCGACGACGCCCCGTTCCAATTCGCCATGGGCACTAACCTGCGCTATTTTGACTTTTTATCCTCCCAGCATTACTACCAGAATGCCTTCAATACCGTCATGACCGCATCCTACCGCCGGGGCGGACAAAGGTGGTTTGATTTCTTCCCTGTCGAGGAAAAGTTACAAGTACAAGATCCCTCAGAGATACTTCTCGTCGATGTTGGCGGCGGTCATGGAAAGGACCTGCTTGCATTCCGAGAGAAATTCCGCCATCTGGCCGGAAGACTGGTTCTGCAAGATTTGCCGCACGTTATTGAGACGGCGAATATGCCATCCGGCATTGAAGGCCAGGGACACGATTTCTTTGACGAACAGCCCGTCAAGGGTGCAAAGGCATACTATCTCCGCACCGTTCTGCATGACTGGCCTGATAAGCAAGTTGTGCAAATTCTGGCCAGACTCCGTGATGCTATGGATTCCGATTCGCTGCTGTTGATAGAGGAACACAGCGTTCCGGAGACGGACGTACCTTTGATGGCTGCCATAGGCGACATGAGTATGATGGTCTCATTCGCAGCAGCGGAGCGAACAGAGAGGGAGTATAAAAAGCTCTTGAATGAAGCCGGACTGGAGCTAATGGAATCCTGGAAGCCCCAGGGGGAATCGGCAATGCAGACGGCTGTGCTAGAGGCTAGGATCCGGTAGTCTCTAACGGAGCCGAGGGAGGATGGGGGGTTTGGGTCTATCTGGGATCTGTATACTAATCGTGGCCACCCGCGGGGCATTCTCAGCCATACCCCCCCCCATGCTGGCCACGGAGATTGTCCTGATCACTACCCGACTCCAGTGAGAGAGTATATGTATGAGTCTGTGTCGTAGCTTCATATATCCATTTCCGACCATTCTAGGCGTGGAGAGTGATATGGATGTCTAATCAGAACTTGACAAAATGCCTTTGGCCTAAAGAGTTTGTGGTAGAGAAATAGATCGTAGGGCCCGAAGCTGACGGGAATTTGAACATCTAATGGGTAACATTTAACCCATCTTTCTCTCAGATGTATACAGTCTCAATAATTAATCATAGTTAATAATAATGAGTCACGTTACTCTTCCAAAAAAAAGAAAATCGCCATCGTCGGCGAAATAGACGGGCCGTCCCTCGATCCTCAGCCAATGAGCGTTAAGCTGCCAGGCACCGACGCCACTACCTGAATATCTAAAAGTACTGGAGAGCATCTCTGAATTCACCTCTGCTCTTCCTTCTTTCATCCCTTGCCAGACGCCTGAACGGCCACTCGCAGGTGGTGACATATCAACATATCGAGGCAATTCACCTGCGTTGTCGAGGTAGTCCGTGTCCAGTACATCCTTCTGGCGGACAACGGACTTTTTTGTTACTTCGTCATTTCCAAAGGATTGACCCCGCCGGAAGACGAGTGCGACACAGCAGTTGATTGATCGCAGGACGACAAGCCCCGAGGGGCCGCACAAGTGGAGGAATTGTTGGCGCAATCAGTCAAGCATCACACCATGAGCGCAGCAGTGGCGCCAGCTGCAGAACATGGTCGTCCGACACCACAGAGAACATCGAGACGCGGAGGCAGAGCTCGTGGAAGTCATGCGGTAAATAACACCGCGCCACAGCAGACGAATTCAATCCCACAACTGCCCGCACAGTTACAACATGCCGATACGACGGTAACAAGGGAGACACCAGGGTCAGCCGAGGCATCCAGGAGACGGAGACCAAGAGGGAGAAGAGGAGGGAACGGTGGCAACGCTGGCCGGCCAGAGTCCTCGGAACAACCGTCAACAGATCGACGGACAGAGAATGGAAGCGGAGAACAGAGAACCGCCAGGGTCAGAGGCTCAGCCGTAGTCGGCGGGAGAAAATTTGGAGGACGATTGACGCGGCCTGGGAACACAGAGGATGGAGCTGTGGATGAGACTGGGTATCAGGATCATACAGGTCATGAAGCAGGACTGAGGGCCAACGCGCCAGAGTTTGTTCCGGGACAGATGGTCGCTAGTGCATCATCCTCTATGCCCGACTCGACAAAGGCGAAATCGAAACCGAAGCCACCTCGGTCGAGACCGCCCAAGGTGACGACTAAATCGACTGCGGAGGATATCGCCACTCGAACCCACGAAGATATTGCCCATAATCTCTACGAGTGCCCGATCTGCACAAACGAGCTGGGCAGTAAATCTCGTGTCTGGTCCTGCAGACTCTGTTGGACGGTGTTCCACCTGAGCTGTATCAAAAAATGGTCAAAGAACGAGGGTTCTGCTTTCCGCAATGACCAGCAACGACAGCAGGACGGGGAGGACACACCGCGTCAATGGCGTTGTCCCGGCTGCAACCTCCCTCAGGACGCTCTCCCGTCGACATATTCCTGTTGGTGCGAGAAGGAGATCGATCCGCGCCCGCTGCCCGGTCTGCCCCCCCATTCATGTGGACAGACCTGTTCGCGTCTCCGGGCAGGATGCCCACACCCGTGCGATTCCATCTGCCATGCGGGTCCTTGTCCTCCGTGTACCGCTATGGGCCCAACTCAGGACTGTTTCTGCGGGAAGAGCTCATCAACAAAGCGCTGCGTGGACACCGATTATGTCAACGGATGGAGTTGTGGTCAGATCTGCGGGGATCTGCTACCATGTGGAGAGCATACTTGTCCCCGGCCCTGCCACGAGGGCCTCTGTGGCGGTTGTGAGGTGAGAGTTCAAACGAAGTGCTACTGTGGAAAAGCCGAGATGGAAATGTTCTGTAGCTCCAAGGAGGAGGAGATAGGGAGTACACGACTGCTGGATGATATGTCCCATACAGAGGAATGGATTGGATCCTTCCGCTGTGGAGAAACCTGCAATCGTCCGTTTGATTGCGGTGTCCATTTCTGCCAGAAGGATTGCCATCCTCAGGATGCTGCGGCGGCGCATTGTCCGAGATCCCCCGATGTCATCACTAGATGCCCTTGCGGCAAGACGCCATTGACGCAGATCCCTGGATTTTCTCCGAGGACGTCCTGCCAGGATTCCATCCCCAACTGCCAGGAGGCTTGCGGAAAACTGTTGTTGTGCGGTCATCCGTGTCCCATGATCTGCCACACCGGGGCATGTCGACCCTGTTTGCGCACGGTTAAAATCCAATGCCGCTGTGGCCGCAGCTCATTTGATACCGTTTGTCACCAAGGCTCAGAAGAGCCACCGCAGTGTTTCCGCGTGTGCAAGGCCACTATGAACTGTGGTCGTCATACTTGTGGAGAACATTGCTGCCCGGGGGAGCGTAAAGCTCTTGAACGGCAGGCGACTCGGCGAAAGCTGAGGTCGTTGAATGCAGCGGGTCGTCCCGACGATGAGATCGAGGCGGAACACATCTGTACCAGAGTCTGCGGCCGATTGCTCAAGTGCGAGAAACATACGTGCCCGGAGTTATGTCATAAAGGCAGTTGTAATACCTGCCGGGAGGCAATCTTTGAGGAGATCACCTGTAACTGTGGTCGATCCGTCCTCTACCCACCGTTACCTTGTGGTACAAAACCACCGCCTTGTCGATTCGATTGCGAGCGACCCAAAACCTGCGGTCATCCTCAGACACCCCATAATTGCCATACTGATGATGAGAGTTGCCCCAAGTGCCCTTATCTGACGGAGAAGAAATGTCTCTGTGGAAAGAGAAGCATCAAGAATCAGCCATGTTGGCTGGTGGATGCACGGTGCGGACTGACCTGCGGCGAGCCACTGAAGTGTGGTTCCCATACATGTCAGAAAGGCTGTCACCGACCAGGGGACTGCGAGGATGCCACTGAGCCATGTCGTCAGCCTTGTGGGAAGAGCAAGACGCTCTGTGGCCATCCGTGCACAGAACCGTGCCATGCACCTTATCCCTGTCCGGAGAAGACACCATGTACCACTGTGGTCACTGTGACCTGTGGCTGTGGACGTCTGCGACAGGAGAGACGCTGCAGCGCTGCCAGAGCCTCTATCTCGAAAGGTCAGGTTCAGCAACATCAGCAGTCTCCTGCTTCAACCCCATTGAAATGCGACGATGAATGCGCGCGCCTGGAGCGTAACCGTTCCTTGGCGTCGACATTGAAGATAGATATCGATCCATCTACAACATCCGCTTCTTCGCACATCACCTCTAGCAATTTACCCTACTCTGCGGAAACCTTGGATATGTATATCCAACTTTCCTCGTCTTCAACCTTGTCAACGTTACAGACCTATGAATCGACTCTCCATTCTCTGGCCGCCAGCACTACGCAGCGCTCGGTTCGATTCCAGCCTGCAAAGGCACCTCTCCGCGCCTTTGTGCACTCACTTGCTACCGATTGGGGTTTCGCCACGGAGAGCTTTGATCCCGAGCCACACCGACACGTCTTTGTTCTGAAGCCTACATCCTGGACTCCACCGATTTTCGGATTCGGTGGCGGATCATCTATCGGCATTGGTGGAATGAGCGTCGGTGACTGTGTCAAGTTCCGAGAGCGGGAAAGGACGAAGGAACGTGAGGCTCAACGGGCTGCTGCAGCTGAGGCAAAAGCGCTCCGCGAAGCCAATGGTGGCACCAATACCAGCAGCATAGACGGCGGCTGGGCCCAGGTTGCGTCGCGGAAGAAAAACGGTGCGGATTCCAATAATGGTCCATCTGCATTTAGGCCGAGCGCCCTTGCATCCGTCTCTGGCTCGTTCTATGCCGCACTTGCGGGCGACTCCGAGCGGAGTGGAAACGGTGGCCGCCTGGTTCTTCGGTCTGGTGTTGGTGCCAGCAAGAATCTGCGGAATAAGGTCGAAGTTGCGGATAGTTGGGAGGAGGAAGTTGAAAAGGAAGAAGAAGAGGAAAGGAAGGAGATGGAGAGGGCACGATCAGCCACTCCCGTCTCTGGAGATGATAATCAAGGCCACGGCGATGATGGCAACGCCGCAGACCGCGGTGAAAATCTAGGCGAAAGTGTCGTCGGAAACGAGTGACGAACAAAACCTGATAGACTTCATGATGATTATGCTCTCTCATGATATGACTGCTGTGCCCAATGGGGTGAATGAATTCTTACCATGTTATGTATCATTTGTACATAGAGCTCTGCTTCAGGCAGCGAGCACCCGATGTGTATATTATCAAAAGGTTCCTTATGGCTATGAGGCTCATGTCTCTTTCTGCAGTCAGGAGGCGTCCAATAGATGGAGACTATTACCGGAATACGATACACTTAGAAATCGAACTTTCCCCAACTAGCCAGATAGATCCTTGTATACTTCCTCATAATTCTACACCCCACAATCCACAAACAATCACTCAGTTAGCGAGCAGCTCAAGAAAAATCAGGCGAAGGAAAAAGACCTCAGTTCAAGCCATCGAAGTCTAACCTCTATTTTCTCCGCAGTTGGCATTAGTTAGCCCACGTGAACAGGAGAAAAGGGAAATACACAGAGAAAAATATCAGTGTAGCTAATTCCTTCAAGAGCAGCAGTACTTACTAACTAGTATACAGTAAGGTATCCCATTGCTTCCATATTGACTTTGTAGAGATTGTCCGGGCTTTGTTTCTATACTACTAGTGTTTGTGTATATAGTTTAGGAAATATCCATCCATTGGGTATGGATCATTAATGAGGAGAGGAGTTAGCATTTGCGGGAGAGAAGAGGAGATTAAGTATAGGGGGTCGGGAGATAGCGAATAATAACTAAAGCCCTTGGGATGGGAAATTATCTTTTGTTGATTGCATTGGGTTAGCATAAAAGTAGTTTTTTTAAACTCAAAGAGCTATTAGTTAGTGTATGTAAATATTGGCGAGGTCTTGGTAACTCTTTTTTGAGAGACAAAACAACGGCTACTGGTCTGGAATGATTGAAACCTTTGAATAGGAATTATATCACCACTTTTAACTAGTTCTTAGAGGAAATGGTGAATAGTGTGGTCTATTACCTAATATTATGTAGAATATTTATCTTTTTTGGAATTAGTGAAAATTATTAACTTTTAGAAATAGAATGGATAATATACAAATTTCAGTAGTTCTAGATAGCAGGCAATTCAGAGGATTTTATCCCATATGCTAGCTTTGCTCCCATTCTTGTCTCCATGTCCTAGGATTCGACAATATTCAAAAGTTACAATTATTCCAGAATGGTAAACTGCTCTCTTTCCCTCGAAAAGTGCTAAGACTCGACTCTCAGTTTGGTGATTATAAAAAGGTCTGGTGCTATATACATACGGTGGCATTTTCCATGCCGATCATGTTTCCACAACCGTCTTATTTAGAAGGAAAAGTCTTCTAGGACTTGCGTTCCAACCGTCGATAGGCTCGGCGGCAGATCTTCTGGCCTGGTGCCCCAGCTACTTTCTTCACTACCCAAAGTCAACTCCAACGTCATGCCCTGCGTGAAGAATTCGTGTCCGATCCAATTCTTCGAATAGGGCTGGCCGTTCAGGGTGGCATTCTGGATATAGATGTTCTCATATGTCTTGTCGAAGTTGACATTCCGGATCGTAGCGGTTCGGTTTGTTTGGGGATGTGTAAAGCTCACGGCTTCGAAAAAGGGAGGGGTGATCAGATATATATTCTGTCCCGGATTTGGGAAGAGGCCCATCATCGAGAAAACGGTAAAGGCTCCCATGGCTCCCGAGTCATCATTTCCGGGAAGGCCGTCGTTCGAGGCGTTGAACGATGCTGGTATGTAGCTATGGGTGCGATGGGCAGAGAGCGCGGGACGACCGGCGTAATGATATTGGAAAACTGTGAGAAAAACGGGCTCATTACCTATGTCAGCGAGACCAGAGGTGTGGAAGAAGTCAAGACGCGAGACGAATTCTTCGGGACCGCCGAGCCGCTTGATCAAGGCCTCCATGTCATGAGGGACGTAACTGCAGCATGTCAATTTGCCATCAAGCAATCGAAAGAGAAAGAAAAATTGGGATGTAGGAACTACGAACAATTGGTATTCCCAGACGCTCGATTCGAATGTTTCCGAGGGATTCGAGGTCAGGGAGCAGAAGTCAGTTAGTGGGCTGCACGCAATAGGATCTTGATATCCCCACGTCCCATTGAGGAACTTGGGTTGGAAAAATCCCGTGAATCCAGTGTCTGAACCGTTGATCAGTGACATCTGATCCTCTTTGAAGAGGTTCTTCCAGTTAGATGCCCTTGAGAGATATTTTGTGTATTCTTTTCCTATGCCTTTGGCCACGATCGACAAACTGAAGTCATTGTAGGAATATTCCAAGGTCCGAGAGATACTCCTCGAATTGGTGCCGAATCCCAAGTAGTCGAAGTCCAGGTACGGGATATAGTTCAATCGCTTCCAACTCATAAGACCCCCACGCCCCTCGTAAGACCACTCCAGTGGCTCGTTTTCGGCATCATTAACCATCGCTTGGTAGGCAAGATCCCAGTCGATCTCCGTAAGATTCTTGACGTAGGCATCGGCGAACAGCACATCCGCATTTGAACCTCCCTGCGTCCATCCTTTACAGAGACTCATCCGGCAATCTGGCAGCCATCCCTCGTGTACGTAGGTGTCAAGTAGGCTGCAGAGCATTTTGGACTGTGTACTCGGATCGATGATGGTCAAAAGCGGATGTTGAGCGCGAAAAGAGTCCCAGATGCTGAAAAGAAATGAGTGTCAGTGGCACCTTTGAAGAGTACGATGGACTCACCAGTAGAATGAATCGAAATATGGCTCTTCGCTGTCCCAGAGCGGGTTCTCTCCAGTGTAATTCTGGGGCGAAAGCATTGTTCGATAAATGCCACTCCAGAAACTGGTCAAAAGATCATCGCTCACACCTCCCGCTTCCACCGACACTGGGCTGAGCTTCTCTCTCCAAGCTGCTTGGGCACGTTCCCGCACCGAATCGAAGTCATCCAGAGGACTCGGAATCTCACGCTCCGCATTTTGGCAAGCCTTTTCCGTGCTGATGAAGCTCACTCCCACTCTTGTACTTACTACACCGTCCTTGGGGCGTTGGAACCGGACGAAACCACCCGCCTGGAGGTAGAAATTATTGAAACCGCGCGTCACAAACAGCTTCTTTGGTTCGGTCCCCGCTCTATTATTGACCCAAATCCCACTGTCCTGGACCACGGCTCCAGCAAAATTGACGCAGAAGTATGAAACATAAGAGCCGGCACCGAAACTGGGAAGAAAGGTCCCATTTCCTGTGATCCTGCCCGTCGTGGCATCGATGTCGATGGAAGCATTCTGCCGACTGTCCCATTCATCTGTCAAATCCAGTAGCATCAAGGGGCTTAGAGCGGAACCGTTGCTAGCAGTCGTCTCCGGAAAGTAGAATCTATACAGCGCCGCATGTGGCGTGGCGGTCATCTCCGCCTGGATGCCGTTTTGTAAGCTCAAGGAGAAATAACCTGGCCGAGCGACGACAGAATTTGCGATATAAGGCAGAGCACGATCAGCTTTGGGAAACTTGCAATTGTCGATCTCGTCCTCAGGGCAGTACTGGGGGAATAAAGGGAAATTGCCCAACGATGGATTACCCCCTGTACCTGAATCGTGCATATGTGAAAATCCCGTCACATTGCTCCCATCAGTTGAGAAGCCTCCTGTATTCTGGCCATTTACATCGGCCACAGGTTTTGCCATTCCATATGGCACACTCGCGCCCGCGAAAACATTGCCGCCATTGTCACTTCCGATCAGAGGGTTCACATAGCGCAGCACATCTGTGCTTGCGGGGTTGCTGGTTCCCCAGGCCGATCCTACCCCAAATAACAAGCAGACAGTAGCCTTTTGTAGTGAGGACATGACAGTTGACGAAGCCCGCACTGAAAGGCTCCTGATCCGGTCGCTGATAAGAAGAACTGCTCATCAGGAACGCAGGGATGATGTCAAGATGGGTGACTGAGCGATCAGCAGCATGATGCCTTAGCGTCCTATGATAAGCATGATTGCTATGGTGACATTTGATAGACTGCCACAGGAGTTGACAGGATAGTAAGTACCTAACCTTTGGCAGTCCCATTCAGTCTATGACAGGCGTGCTGACTGCGACCATGGAAGCTGCGAGTGTCTGCCATATCTTAACCTTGACAAAGAACCCCATCCTGGGACGATCCTCTCTAAAATGCTCCTCCTTACAGCACACGACCATGTTGCAGTATAAGATCGCTGATAGGGACAAGATCTCCACCAAAAAAAGGCACACGCCACCGGGTTGATTCCACCTCGGGCGAAGTTAAAAAGTTTTAGTCTCCCCACAGGGACCCGGTTGGAGATCCGTTGGCTCATCTTGCGGTTCCTGAACGCTTATCATCATCATTATTATTATTATCCCTCGCATGGCCTGTCAGTCGATCGAGTTATTTACGACGTCAAGCCGGTTGCTCCTCACATCCTCCTCCTTCCCCCTTTTTCTGATCCATGCCTTGCGCTAGATGGGTAGGGCCGGAACACTGGGCGTCTTTTTGACTCTTTTTTCTTAAAATAGACCTGTTCTCTGTACATAGATTCCCGACGGATGCTGTCGCTCGTTTTATTCACAGCCATTCTCGCCTTCATCCTAGGTTGGCTTTTTGGTTCTGGTAATCGCAAGATGAGGGCGTTCTTTTGCTGTGGAACAAGCAGGAAACAGTCCAAGTGGCAGGAAATCGAACGTGAGTGGTCACGATCCTCTGCCCGCTTCCTTAACAGCAGCTTGTGAGAGAGAACGATGCTGATTTGCGCGCTGCGCAGATGAAGCAGAACGTCTGGATCTGCTGCCGACATGGGACACTCCAGACAATGTTCTGATGATGCAGGCGTTCGAATGGCACGTTCCCGCTGATCAGAGACATTGGCGGCGGCTGGACAAAGTTCTGCCTGACCTCAAGGATATCGGCATCGACACCATCTGGCTGCCCCCGGGATGTAAGGCAATGAGCCCATCCACAAATGGCTACGATATCTATGATCTCTACGACCTGGGCGAATTCGATCAAAAGGGGTCCCGAGCGACCAAATGGGGCAGCAAGGAAGAGCTTCTCGCTCTCGACTGCACAGCCCAGAAGCTTGGCATTGGAATCATCTGGGATGCAGTCTTGAATCATAAGGCTGCCGCTGACTACACGGAAAGATTTGCGGCTGTCAAGGTAGATCCGCAAGGTATGTTGAATGCTGTCCTGTGCCCGCGCTTTTCGACCAGCTAACCGTCCTCTCCAGAACGCAATAGAGAACTTTCCAACCCAGAGGAAATAGAAGGATGGGTAGGTTATGACTTTCCGGGACGTGGAGAGCAGTACAGTTCGATGAAGTATCACTGGTACCATTTCAGTGGCATCGACTACAATGAGATTGATCATAAGAATGCCATATATAAGATCTCCGGACCGGATAAAGACTGGGCCCGAGATGTCAGCAAGGAAAACGGCAATTACGACTATCTGATGTTCGCAGACCTGGATTACTCCAATCAAGAGGTCAGACAGGATGTCCTGCACTGGGGAGAGTGGATTGGACAACAGTTGCCGCTAAGTGGCATGAGATTAGACGCCGCTAAACACTATTCCTTTCAGTTTCAGAAGGATTTCATCAAACATATGAAACACACTGTTGGATCCAACTGGTCCTTCGTTGGAGAGTACTGGAGAGGATCGCCAGGTGAATTACTCGACTACCTCCGAAGGATGGACCGAGAGCTGTCCTTGTTCGACGTGCCGCTTGTCTATCGGTTTTCCAACTTCTCGCGGACCGAAGGTGCTGACTTGCGGCGGATTTTCGATGACACTCTGGTGAAATACGAGCCACAGCACGCCGTTGTATGTGCCGTCCTTCCCCTGTCCTCATTCAGTACTGACATGACCCTCAGACATTCGTAGCGAACCATGATACGGTAAGTGCAGTTTCTGAAGTCTTCTGGGTCGGAAAAAACTTGGTTAGTTGACTCCTCATCAGCAACCGGGACAGAGCCTAGAAGCACCCATCGCAGCATACTTTAAGCCTCTCGCCTACGCCCTTATCTTGCTCCGCAGAGAGGGTCAACCGTGCATTTTCTACGGTGACCTGTACGGGATCCAAGCTGGGACGAAGGGTCCCTTGCCGCCATCCTGCGGGGGCAAGCTGCCTCATCTGGCTCTTGCACGAAAGCTGTATGCCTACGGGGAGCAACGAGATTACTTCGACCGTCGAAATTGCATAGGTCTGTATCAATCCCAACCCGGAGTGAACCGGATCGTCGTTCACAAGCAACGCTGACTGTTCTCAGGTTTCGTCCGCTATGGCAACTTGAGGCATCCTGCTGGCCTCGCATGCGTTCTGAGCAACGGGGTCGCCTCCACAAAGCGTATGTTTGTTGGTAAACACCACGCCGGCGAGCGGTGGACCGACCTGCTCGAATGGCACCCGGAGACTGTTGTCATCGATGATCAGGGCTACGGTGTCTTTCCCGTTTCAGCCATGAGTGTCAGTGTTTGGGTCAACATGACAGCGGATGGAAGAGGCCGCTTTGGTAATTTGTGAGTCGCATAGTGTGCCTTTTCTTGTCAATTTGCCACTTACTAACGCGTTCGGCAGCGACACCAATATTTACCAATATTAAACGGTTTTTTGATATACCCCTTGCGAAGCGTGTATTTATGGTCATCGTCATCACTACATATAGACATATGGTTAGGAGTTCCTAGATATGAGTCAGAATAATCCTTAAATAAATAAAAAAAATAAAAAAAAAAAAAAAA
>JAPVCG010000027.1:422019-507289 GCA_029606305.1 Paecilomyces fulvus
GGAGGATATATGGCATTTTCTTCTTATGGTTCTTTTCTGTTTGGATACGTCTCCATTCCAGGTGCTACACGAATAAATGGTTTGCGCTGCATCTGAAACTTATCGCTCTCCCAGAGCTCAAGCTCGCCCGAGATTTCATCAACTGGGCATCTGGATCAATCTCTGTTTGGACAAAGTCCTTATCAGGTAAGGTGGCAAAACAGGATAGCCGAAATCGACATCAGCTGGAGTTTCAAGGCTTCGATTATATAGATAGTCCTCGCCTTTGACAGACGAAGAAAGGGGGAGTCTTGAATTTTCCACAGATATTCGACGACTCTAGAGTAACATTGAAAGAGATTGACAACGAGTCATCGCTTTCCTTCTCGTGGCAGCTGGCTATTAACGAGCTTGTGTAGTGGAGATCTAAACAATACATTCCATTCCACAGGTTAGCTAAAACAACAGAGGATTACCGTTGTAGGATCACCGTACGGTATTGAAGACTCATTAATACTTGTTATTTGCGTGGAGAATCACGAGCATACTCAATTCTCTATTTTGGCAGAGCCAAAAGTAGAGGTTACAACATCTTCGTTAAGTTAATTTTGAAAGAAGCATGGTTTGGAGATAGAAACTATGCACCTGATGATATTTGTTCTTCGGGGATTGCAAACTTCGGAACGTATGGTATCATAGGATCTAACTGATGCATCTTTCGAATTGGTTAATCCTGAGACAATCATTTCTCACCGTTAAAAATGACTATCCACGTGAGCTTGCTAAGCGGTCTGTATATTTCTTCCTTGCCACATCTGCCATCAATTCAAGATAGATTAACTTCAGCCGACAGAATATCTACGATCATTATCTCAAAGTCCGTCCCTCCAAGAGCTTCCATCGGATTCTGCGACTTCCTCATCCCATTCCTTTGCCACATGTGGAGGTAGAGCCCTGCCAGCGCCTGCACACTGTTCTCTTAGTTCCAAGACCGTCGCACCGTCTTCACGGATGATTTCAAGTCTTCCACACTCCGAGCTTCTTGCAAATGACACTATTTTCTTCAGCAGCTCGGCGAACTTAGCCAGAGTGGGTTTCTGATCTTCCTCCCACTGCTTAACCCGCTCCCATACATAGAGAACTTGGATATCACTAAACACCCCACCTTTGTGGTGGGCAAGGATGAAATTAGGAATCTGGGAAATCCACAGCCGCGGTAATTCTTGACCGAGTGTGTCCTCATCCTTCTTTTTAACGGAGCGGGTTTTCAGGTCAAAAATGGCCGACTGTGAGATGCGTTCACCTCCCGCTGATATGCTGAGTGTTTTTGGTGTCTTTTCTGGATCACCTCTGGGCATGCTTGAAATAGTAGCTCTTTCGATGGACGACAGAAGATTATCTTCTACCTCCGCTGAATCTCCTCCGGAGCTACCACTGCTATGATTCTGTGTTGCTGGAGGTAGATAACCGTCTGCCTCGAAGCGGACTAAACACCTCATACCAGCAAAGTCATATTTCAGCACTCTTTGGTGAGACTCAGACCCTTTCACTTCTGCGCTCCAAGTCGTATATGCCTCTGGAAAAGTGTGACCATACCCATATACGTTTGGGATCACCTCGTCCGGGGCGTTCTCTCTCCTCATAAAGAAAACGGTTCTCCCAATAACTTCAATAAGTATTCGAAATGACTTGTCCTCGCCACGCACAAAACGCAACAAATTCCCGAGTGTACTACCACATGCAACAATATCTGTGCTCTGAAGAGAGAAATCAGGCTCGCTTGCAAGAATCGCGTGGACCATTGGTTCCATAGGGTAGCTAGCGTAGCGAGCGGCATTCTGATCTCGATAGTATAGTCCCGAGTCTTCCTTGAGCTGGGTCGGGATTGAGAGGGGAGTCCACTTTGGCGGCTCACCTATTCAGCAAAGCCTGATTAGCGGCGAGATGCCATTTCGCGGTGGGAACTTTCTGAGAGCATGCTTCCTTGCCTGGGATGAGAATACGAGGCTCTCCTCCACTGAGCCAGTTGTAAGACGTCAAGTATTGGCTGTTAGTGATCTGGGCAGTGATATCACTCTTTTCCACTTGAAGGTCACTTGGATAAATCGTTGCGAGGATCTCACCCTTTGGGGGAGGAGGAGCTTGCTGTACGTTTTGCCTTTGTCTCCATGGTGGAATGTTCCGTCGATAGCGATTTCCATAGCCTCCACCACGTCCTTTGAAAGCAAGTGATGACATTGTGAGAGAATAAGCAGATATCCTTAGGATATGGAATATGATTAGAGATTCTCGGAGCTGAAGCTCTCTGAGGCTTGAATTCTCTATCAAGCTCAGGCTATCTCTCCCTGTGGGTGGAGCTCCTCGCTTAGAAAGGCGTGGGAGAAATCCGTCAGGAGCTCCCTAGGAGTAGGGAGTCTCCGAGAGATATCGTTGAGGAAAACGTAGGGGTCTCGGGTTCCAGCCACAACAAGGTGAATTACGGAGGATAATGCCGCCTCTCAGTTTTGAAATAACATTCTTTGAGAGCCATCTGTGGTAACCCGCTCATCGACGTGGCTCCAAGTATGCCCCTGTGAAATCCCACCATGTCAACATCACCCATGTAAAGAGTGTCCAGTTACAATCCTTGCAGGTTCAAGCAGCTTTGGTGTTGTTTCCCCCCACCAGGAAGAGACGGTTGAATAGTTTATAAATTTCCAGGTGAAAATCACTGCTCTCACAAGAAATTCTTTGTTCCATTTGATCGGTCACGTTCAAAGTTCATTTTCAAAGCTTTCTCCTGCACACTCTCAACCGAGATTACAACATGTCTGCGGTTAGGACCCGGTCGGATCGACTGGCTAAGTATCTTCGGGATGTCATCACTGGAAAGCAAACGGTTCAGAATGTCAACGACTTCAAGAGATTTGTTGAGGCGATTTTGGACCAGCATGACCATTGTGTTGCTGTTGAGCGTCTCATGGCGAGCCCCAACGCGTTGACTGCCCTGCACAGGGGACTGCGATTTAGCACGACGGCTGACTTCATCAACCAATACACAGCAAAGTTGTTACATTACTTGAGCGATCCGGGGATCAAAAGCCTGTGTAACGGACAATTTCTTGAGAGACTTCTCATCATCGTCCTCGAGCCGCGTACTCTTTGGAATGCTTGGATGGAAGCGTTTGCTTCCCGAACGCTGGACGACGATGCAACTTATGTGTTGACATGGATGATGACGGAATTACTCTCCCTACCAAACTCCAGTGGAGTGGATATTATTGCAGATGCGCGGGCAATGGTGAACGATGGGTCACTGTTTCGCTCTCCCTCTGTAGAGCTGCGCAACCTCGGACACAAACTCAAGCACCTCCTGCAAGTGAAATCTTCTGAAAGCACAATCGATGCGTCTGCGTTCACAGCGGGGGGTCGTCATGATAACGATTTTCCTGATTTCCGAAAGATTGCCATTTTTCCAACTTCAGACGAGTTTGGCTGTACAGAGAAGCCATTCTTTCGTCGCGCCGAGGATATCGCGGAACTTCCGGGCGACCAGCGGGTGGCCGCCTACCTTGACAATCAATTTCGCCTTTCAAGGGAGGATATGCTTTCAGAACTACGCGAGGATGTCCATATCGCAAACGGGAGGAAAAAAGGACGAAAATCGACATTCCGCCTGAGGCAGCTGTCTGCTGTTCAGCTCTCCTGCGGTAGAGACCATGAAAGACGACTTCATACTTGCTTTCTGGGCGTGAACTATAAGTCGGGCACCGAGAAATTCAGCCAACTTCGGGAAAAAGAACGTAAAATCTACTTGAAGGAAAACCGGAACTTCATGAAGCATCAAGCCTTTGGGTGTTTGATCCGGGGTGCTGAAATTGTGGCCTTCGCAACAATAGAAAGAGATATAGATGCTCTGGTTGCTGAGCCTCCGATAGTCATGCTCCGGATTTCTGGAAACGAGGCCTTCAAGAAAACCCTATTATATCTCAAGTTATACAGCGATGTGGATTTCATCCTCGTGGAAACGCCCATGTTCGCCTACGAACCCATCTTGAAGTGCCTCCAAAAGACAGTGGATATTCCCTTGACAGAGGAATTATTATTGTACCAGAAGGGCCAGTTGGTGAAAGAATCAGACCTAGTTCCTCTGGATGTGGTCAAGGATATCAAGGAATACGGCAATGGCAATATCCAAAGCATTCTGAGAACTCCAAAATCGGTGAAACTAGACCCCTCGCAGCTCGAGTCACTGCTTGCAGGGTTGACTCAGAGAGTCAGTCTTATACAAGGTCCTCCAGGTATGAGAATGCGAGAATACTAGGTTCTAGCCAAATTGAAATAACACCGTTTCTTACAGGCACTGGAAAATCATTCATCGGCGCCCTTCTGGCCAAAGTCCTACACGACCACACGAACGAGAAGATAATTATCATGTGTTATACCAATCACGCTCTTGATCAGTTTTTGGAGGACTTTTTGGATATCGGTATCGACCCTTCAGCCATCGTTAGGATCGGCTCCAAGTCGACAGCACGGACACAGCCCCTCAGTTTGTTTGAACAGCGATCGTCATATAAGAGGTCACAAGAATCGTGGAACATCATCGACGAACTAAGGAGCAACGCAGATGCACTTAAGGACAACTTGGATACGTCATTTGCAGCTTACCGAGACCTGACTGTCACTTCACATGATGTCATGGACTATCTGGAATTTGAAGAACCGGAAATATATGATGCCCTTGCTGTGCCAGAGGATAAGGATGGCATGACCGTAGTTGGGAGTGGAGGACATTCGATTGGGAAAGACTATCTATACTCACGATGGATCAAGGGTATGGATGCCGGAGTGTTCGCGAACCGGCTCCCTGAAGCCAGTCGCAGTGTTTGGGAGATGGGAAAGGAAGCAAGGAATGAGAAATACAACGCCTGGAAACGTGCCTTGCTCGATGAACAGATCACAATTGTGACAACCCATGCTGCTCAATTCAATCAATGTTGCAATCGATTAAATAGCGTCTGGAGCGAGAAAGACAGAGATATTCTAAGATCCAAGCGCATCATCGGCTGCACAACTACAGCTGCGGCTAAATATTCAGAGGACATTCGCAATGTCTCGCCTGGCGTCGTTCTTCTTGAAGAAGCAGGTGAAACCCTCGAATCACATGTCCTCATGGCATTGGCTCCAAAAACAAAGCAGTTGGTGTTGATCGGAGATCATCTGCAGCTCCGGCCCAAGATAAACGAGTACGCATTAAGTATCGAGAAAGGGGACGGGTACAATCTTAACGTTTCCACCTTTGAGAGATTGATCGATGCCGGGTATCCCCATACAACATTGCTGAAACAGCACCGAATGTGCCCGGAAATCTCAACACTCGTTCGACGTCTCACGTATCCCAATCTGGAAGACGATCGAAAGACGATGAACCGACCCAGACCGCGAGGATTGCAGGATCGCGTGATCTTCTTTCAGCATGAACATCCTGAAGTCAATTTCGCGGAAATACTCGACAAGCGAGATGAAGGATCTAAACAAAGCAAGAAAAATATTTTTGAAGCAGAGATTGTATTGCAGATTGTGAAATACCTCGGCCAACAGGGTTATGGAACCGATAAGCTGGTTGTCTTGACTCCTTACCTGGGACAGCTGCATCTCCTACGAGAGATGTTAAGTAAACACAATGATCCGGTGCTGAATGATATTGATTCTTATGATCTAGTTAAAGCGGGCCTTCTCTCTCAAGCAGGAGCAAACCATTCAAAGCGGCCGATAAAGCTATCGACGATAGGTGAGTAAGATGAAAGTAAGACTTCCAAGGTTGTCATCCTAATCAGGACAATAGATAATTATCAAGGTGAAGAAAGTGAGATCGTGATCGCATCTCTAACGCGAAGTAACACTAAGGGCGACATTGGCTTCATGGCGGCTCCTCAGCGTTTAAATGTCCTGTTGTCGCGAGCACGGAATGTTCTAATCATGGTTGGAAATGCAAACACATTCATCTCAAATCGAAAGGGAGAAAAGTTCTGGAGGCCCTTTTTGGATCATCTGAAGTCCAACGGGCATCTCTACGATGGACTGCCCGTTAAGTGTGAACAACATCCTCACATAACCTCGATTCTAAAAACCACGGAGGATTTTGAGACTGAATGTCCGGATGGTGGCTGTCCTTCACCATGGTACGGTCCCCGCGGTTTTGACTTTGAATTTGAATTTAAATGCATTCTTGGCTTTAACGCTGACTTTATACTTTAGCGGTATCAAGCTGCGGTGTGGGATTCACGAATGTCCGTCTAAATGTCATCAGCTGGTCGATCACTCTAAGATGATCTGTACAAGGATCGTTGAGTGGACCTGTTCGCGTGGCCATCGCAGTTCCCAGGCTTGTTCCCAGGTCAAAGGAGCCTGTCGGTTTTGTAATGAGGAAGATCGGGCGAAAGAACGCAAGCGTCAACGGGACCTCAAACTTGATACAGAGAGGGAGAGAAGACAACAGGAATACACCCGTCAACTTGCTGAAGCCCAAGATGAAATCGCGTATCTGAGGCGTATGCAACGGGATCAATCTGAAGAAGATGAGAGGATAAAAGTTCTCCGTGAACACCAGGCCGAGGTAGATCGTCTTAAGAACCCCCCGAGAGGACAAGACCCAGTTGATCAGACAACTACTACCACTATGGAACAAAAGACATCAGGAAGACAAGTACCAAACCAATTGCTGATAAACATGTTTTTCAAAACCACGGACGAGTTACAGGTCGACAAAACAATACTGCGACAAAGACATCGCCTGCAAAAGATGACTGGGAATACCAGAAAAAGTTTCTCAATGCTAAAAGTGGACAAATTGATGCGTTGATGGAAATGATCGGTCTTGAATCTATTAAGGAGAAATTTCTAACCGTCAAGGCCAAAGTCGATATAAGCTTCAGGCAGAACGTTGATCTAAAAGCCGAAAGATTCGGGTCTGTCTTGCTCGGAAACCCCGGTACAGGGAAGACAACAGTGGCACGACTTTATGCCCATTTTCTGGCCTCCGTAGGAGTTATTCCAGGCAATACATTCATCGAGACGACGGGTTCAAGGCTGGCAAATGATGGTGTCTCTGGATGCCAGAAGACCCTCGAGAAGATTCTGAATGCCGGTGGGGGAGCATTGTTTATTGACGAGGCATACCAGCTTGTGCAGGGAAGCAGCTCTGGAGGAAGTCAAGTCCTAGATTTCCTCCTTGCGGAGGTCGAAAATCTTACAGGGAAGATTGTGTTCATTCTTGCCGGATATCAGCGGCCGATGGAAAAATTCTTCTCCCATAATCCTGGTTTGCCCAGTCGGTTTCCTCATGAGCTGAAGTTCGATGACTATGACGATGACGAGTTATTGAAAATCTTTGAGTACAGCATCAAGAAGTGGTATAAAAATCAAATGAAAGTTGAAGATGGGCTGAGCGGACTATACAGTCGCATTGTTGCACGCCGTATTGGACGAGGTCGTGGCCGCGAAGGGTTTGCCAACGCAAGAGCGATTGAGAATATCAGGGCCAGAATTGCAGAGCGACAATCAGAGAGGCTCAAACGCGAAAGACGAAACCAGGGCAGTCACTTAGATGACTTTTTGTTGACTAAGGAGGATCTCATCGGGCCGGAGCCATCTCATGCCCTGGAGAGTTCGTCTGCGTGGCAAACACTGAAAGGCATGATTGGTCTGGACTCAGTGAAAAAGACTGTCCGGTCCCTGCTGGACAGTATCCAATTTAATTACCAACGTGAATTACAAGAACTGCCGCCAGTCGAGTTTACTTTGAACAGGGTCTTCCTGGGGTCACCAGGGACGGGTAAAACAACCGTTGCAAAACTGTACGGTCAAATCCTGGTTGACATTGGGATGTTATCTAATGGTGAAGGTATGTGAATTCGTATTTATGTGGCTGCATGTGCCATATCTAACAAGCTCGCCAGTGGTGGTCAAGAATCCCTCGGATTTTGTTGGCAGTGTGATTGGAGAGTCCGAGAAGAACACGAAAGGCATACTTGCGTCTACTTTAGGTAAAGTTTTAGTCATTGATGAAGCCTATGGACTCTTTGCAGGAGCCACTTCAGACGGAACTGGCGCGAAAAGCGACCCATACCGGAGCGCCGTGGTCGACACCATCGTGGCGGAGGTGCAAAGCACGCCCGGCGAAGATCGATGTGTTCTACTCTTGGGTTACCGGGACCAAATGCAGCAGATGTTTCAAAACGTCAATCCAGGCCTCAGTCGACGGTTCCCGCTCGATCAGGCGTTCGAATTTCAGGATTTTACCAAGGAGGAATTAGATCAGATACTTACCCTAAAGTTAAAGCAGCAAGGGTTCACCATCACCGAACCTGGTCGAAGGGTGGCATTGGAGATGCTAGAAAGAGCACGGAATCGACCTAATTTCGGAAATGCAGGTGAGGTCGACATCATCCTCAACTCCGCAAAAATGCAGCATCAGAGACGACTCTCTTCTAACCCGCATGCGATTGGTTCGGCGTCGTCTACGTTGGATGCTGTCGACTTTGATGAAGACTTCGACCGTACTGAGAGAGATGACAGGAACGTGGGAAGGCTATTTGAGGGGGTGGTGGGATGTGGCGAGATTATTGCCAAGTTAGAGGGTTACAGGAAAATCGTGAAGACGATGAAACAGTTGGGCTGTGATCCCCGCAAGGAAGTGCCCTTTAACTTTCTTTTTCGTGGTCCTCCAGGTAAGGATATTACTGAAGGATAATGAGTGTTCCGAAGAGGGATTCTGATATTGGCCTGCAATAGGTACCGGGAAAACGAGTACGGCAAGGAAAATGGGGCAAATCTACTATGATATGGGTTTACTAGCTTCGGCAGATGTCATTGAGGTCTCGACTACGGATTTGGTTGGACAATACGTAGGACATACTGGTCCGAAGACACAACGAACGCTTGAACGTGCACTTGGTAAAGTCTTGTTCGTTGACGAGGCATATCGCCTTGCCAGTGGACACTTTGCGCAAGAGGCCATGGACGAAATCGTGGACTGCATCACCAAACCCCAATTCGCACAAAGATTGATTATCATCTTGGCTGGATATGATGCAGACATCAATCGCTTGATGTCGATCAATCCAGGACTTACCAGCCGTTTCCCAGAGTCATTTCAGTTCCACGCCTTATCTGCTTCTGATTGCATCACTCTTCTTACTTCTTTGTTCCAGAAGCGGAAAAGGGATATGTCAGAGAAGTCGAAGGTGGAATTTGACCTTGATGTTCTTGAATGCCCAGGCGACCATTTCCGTAAAGATCTCAGTCAGCGTTTCCATCAACTCTCCAAGATCGCCAGCTGGGCCAATGCACGCGACGTCGATACCCTTGCCAACGACATTTTCAGAAAGATACTCCAAGGTACCACGGGAAAACGCCTTGTCTTAACAGAAACCGCTGTACTTCAAAGTTTGGATCAGATGGTGACCGAACGCTCGAAGAGAGAAGAATGTCTCCCCACACGCCATCTACCTTTGCAGGATCAGATGACTTCGGCCAGTCCCCCTGTTGAAGTCGATAGCCAGAGCTCATCAAATGCAAAAATGGAAACAAGCGATAAATCTGATGCCAGGACAGGTTCACCTCCCACCTCCCCGCCGACAGACAATGAATCGCGAGACACCGGTGTCACCGATGAAGTGTGGAACCAACTCCAACACGACAAGGCCGCTGCTCAAGCTCGAGACAAGGAATATCTGGATTTGAAAGAGGATGAAGAGACCCATGCAAAGGCTCTTCAAAAAGCGAAGGAAGATGAGGACAATGCAGTTCGGGAACTGGAGGAAGCACGACAAAGAACTAATGATGAGACTCGAGCCCGCCATGAACAAGCCCGCCTGCAACATGAGCTAGAACGACGGAAAAGGGAAGAAAAATTGGAAGAAATTCGCAGAAAGAAAGAGCAAATGGAACGAGACCGCCGCAGAGAGCAACAAGCGCAGATAGAATTGCGGAAAATGGGAGTCTGTGTCGCGGGCTTCCGCTGGATCAAACAAAGCGGCGGTTACCGCTGTGCCGGTGGCTCTCACTGGGTCTCGGATGGGCAGCTTGGACTATGAGGAGCCTTTTGCTGTTGATATGTTACGAAAACAAAAGTATGCAGTTAGACTAATAAATTTGGTTCATGAAAGCTGGCTTGTAAGGTAATAACACAATATGGATGGGTTGTATACTTCATAAATCCCACGGACCAATGACCATCGAGCGACAGCCTCAGGCAGCGAAACGGAACTTTTGCAGAGTTTGCATTCATTATTCTTATTCTCTCATATTCATATTCATTATTATTGAATCCATCCCACTTTCTTGTCTTGTCCCTCCGTCTTGACTCTGTCCTTAAGGCTCTCCCTCCACGTATCGAACTCACCATGTCTTCCTCCTCAGTGACCATTGTGCTCGGTGCACAGTTCGGAGACGAAGGCAAGGGAAAGCTTGTCGACATCCTCACCGAATCCGCCGATGTCTGCGCCAGAAGCGCCGGCGGGAACAATGCGGGGCACACAATTGTCGTCAACGGTGTTACTTATGATTTCCATCTTCTACCAAGTGGTCAGTCCGATAAGAGGAGAGGGAGAGAAAAAGAGCTCATTGAGATGATCTAGGACTGGTAAACCCCAAAACCGTCAACCTGATCGGATCCGGGGTCGTCGTTCACGTCCCCGCTCTCTTCGCCGAACTCGAAGCCCTGGAGAAGAAGGGACTCAATTGCAACGGTCGCCTCTTCGTCTCGAGTCGCGCGCACCTCGTCCTCAACCTACACCAGTTTGTGGATAAATTGAATGAAGACGCGCTGGGAAAGGGTAAGGTCGGAACCACAAACAAGGGTATCGGTCCAACATATGCATCCAAGGCCTCCCGCAAGGGACTGCGCGTCGACGGGCTCCGCCTGGACAGATGGTCAGAGTTTGAGACCCGTTTCCGTCAGCTGGTCGCTGGTCACCGACAGCAGTATGGATCTCTATTGGACTCATATGATGAGGAGGGCGAGCTGGCGCAGTTGAAGGTACCATCCGATGACTCATTACGGTTATTATGCTATGTTGACACCCCCCGTAATAGGAGCTCGCCCCTCGACTCCAGCCGATGGTCGTGGATGCGGTATCATGGATGTACGCCCAGACGCAACAGAACAAGCGGATCCTCGTCGAGGGCGCCAACGCCGTCATGCTCGACATCGACTATGGTACTTATCCCTACGTGACCAGCTCCAGCGCCTGTCTCGGAGGCGCCTTCTCCGGACTGGCCATTTCTCCCTTCAACGTCAATAAGATCGTTGGTGTCGCCAAGGCCTATCTGACGCGCGTTGGAAATGGCCCGTTCCCCACAGAGCAGTTGAACGTATGTGTCGGCCGGCACCTGTCCCTGATTTTCTGTCCGGAATACTGATGGCACACAGGAGATCGGTGAATACCTTCAGGTCAAGGGAAGAGAGTTCGGAGTGACCACCGGCCGAAAGCGCCGTTGCGGATGGCTGGATCTGGTCATGCTCAAGCACTCTGTGATGGTCAACCACTACACCAGGTTCGTGGGCATCTTCCCCCTTCTATTGCAAGCATTGTCTGACACGGGTGAAGCTTGAACTTCACCAAGCTCGACGTTCTCGACGAACTGGAGACGATCAAGGTCGCCACAGCCTATAAGCTCCCGAACGGTGAGGTCACCGAAGCATTCCCCACGAACACCGAGGACCTGGACAACGTCGAGCCGATCTACAAGGAGTTGCCTGGCTGGCGCAAGATCACGTCGGAATGCACGTCGTACGATCAGCTGCCCGCCGAGGCCAAGTCGTACATTGAGTACATCGAAAAGTACCTGGGTGTGAAGATCGAGTCTGTCGGCTGCGGGCCTGCCCGAGAGAACATCATCTACCGATCCAGGTGAGTACGGAATTGGGCTGTGGATATTGTATATATGCCGTAAGACTGCAGCGTCTTCTTTGATCTAGAACGAAAAAAGCGTCCATATAGCGCGGTCGACGCAACGGCCGCTCTGCATAGTTACATAGATTCCATATGACTCAACACACTTACGTCAAGGTCATTGGGAAGATGATTGATTGGCATCGGGTGGGAGGCAGGCATAGAGCCAGCATAGTCCTAGATGAAGAGCCTGGCGCTCTTTTGAATATTATTCGTTTATTACTCGTGATTCACCGCGATTCTACAATAACGGCGTAGTAATGTAGTTTCCCATTCCTCTCCTCGAGTTGTTCCACTTAAGGCGTTTCTGCGGTTCTCGCCATTGCTGTGCAAAGTCTCTTATTTTTGCGTCATCAGAGATTGGGCCTTCGTCTTTTCCTAGACTTAATCATCAAATCCATTCGGGTATAACTATCAATGGTATCATTTTTTTATAACATGCCAATTCATGCGCTTCCAACCATACAATGCATCCATGCTTTATATTGAAAAAGAAAAAAAGCCCAAGCATCCATCATCTATTATGCTTTTTTATTCGAAGATCCTGAGATGTCAAGATCTCCTTGACGGAGCCCGTCTAGGCTCCGGAATCCCTCCTCCACGAGCCACTTCTGACCGATCGAGTGCAAGACGTGGCAGCTCGCTCCGACCACCAGGAGACCAGGCGGTCGAGAACCTTCCTCTTCCACCGCGGCACAGACATGTTCCAGGGTGGAACGGATGACTCTTTGATCGCTACATGAAGCCCGCTCGATGACGGCACAAGGTGTGTCTTTGGGCCAGAGCGCTCGCGTTCTGGATTTCGAACCTTCCTCCGTATCGGTGGTCAGAGACTCAATGAGAGAAGACAGCCGATGAAGAGCCATCAGGAAGACGACCGTCTGTGTCGGGACATAGGTAGGTGGTTCGGGCGCTGCGCCCTTCCTGCCCGTGCCGGTACAGATGAGGACCTGATCCGCCACGCTGCGGTGTGTCGGTGGGATCCCGGCGAATAATGGCGCGCTGAGGGCGCTCGTGATGCCCGGGAGCACTATCGGCGTGTATCCTTCATTTCGGAAGAAGTGGTACTCCTCCGCACCGCGGCCGTACAGGTACGGGTCTCCCTGTTTCAGTCGGAGGACCTGCCGACCCTTGCGCAGCGCATCCAGTCCCATCTGGAGGAACTCTTCTTGCGCTTGGTCGGCGTTCCCGGGGAACTTTCGTGCGATGTGAACCTCCGTTCGGCGAGGGATGAGGTCCAACACGGGTGCGGGGACGAGCTTGTCCGCCAGGATGATATCGGCGTTCTGGATCGCATGGTATGTTGCCCGCGTCAGAAGCTCCGGGTGGCCCGGGCCAGAACCGGCGAGGATGATGGCGCCCTTGTTGCGGCTGAGTGTGGTGTTCTTGGATGTTGAATTGGACGTCTCGGATGAATAGGCTGCGAGTATGTTATCCACATCCGAGTCGTCGATAGCGGCGAGTTTTCGCAGCGGCCAATACTCGCAGATCTGGGAGAACCAGCGTATCCGCCGGTTCTTCGCCGCAGATATGTCTTCGGGTGTTACCAATGCATTGAACGTATGCTTCTGCGCTTTGGAGTCTTCCTCTTCCACCTCCAACGCCGCATCAATTATTAGCCCGGCCGCCCGATCCTCCTCCCAGATCCGTCGTCGGATGGAACCCAACCGATCGATTGCGGCGCCAAAATCGGGTGGGAGGAATGATGCGATCTCCCTCCGTAATCGTGAGGAGAGTTTGCAGCCTCGTCCGGAGGTCGTGATCCCGATGTGCAAGGGGCCGTCGGAGTGCGTTGAGAGCAGTGTAAAGGTACACAGCTCCGGAGCATCAGATACGTTCACGGGGATTCTGAGACGACGACACATTTTCGATATGCGCGCACCTTGACACCGAGTCAGCTTGCCCCCAAGTACATTCAGCGTGTACTACAGTATGAAAGATATCAAACTTACTCCGATGATCGCTGCTGCCCAGCGTGACGAAAACCGCATCCACGACGCAATCCACTTCCTCGCGTCCTAGAGTGGTGAGATCCGAATCTTGGAAATCTCGTCGTAGCCATTCCACCGCACCATCCTGGATCCGTTGCGCAAGACTGAAATGCATGTCCCCGGTTTCTGGGGCGATGGTGATGGGTTTCGCCCCTACTTCCAGACATCTCGCACAGCGCGCTGCCGCGAGAGAATCCGAACCGATTACCAGATGGATCTGCGACGTCGCATCTATGGCTGTGAGCAATGGCGCATCACCACGCCCGGAAGGCTTCATTGCTGCTGCTGTCACTAAGCTCCCTCTTCCCAGACTCGTAAAAGCACTTGATGTGTGAACAGAAATCACTTTGTAAAGTCACAGCCCGATTGCACCTCTAATCTCCTCCTCGCGCAGAAAAATCCGTTGATATAAATCTTTCGATAATTTCCGCGGAGAAGATGATGAACAGCCAATCAGCGGACAGAATGTCAAGGGCCAGTGGCAACACTTCAATTGCAGATGAACGAATTCGATCCTGTTGAGGCAAGAATAGTGAAAGGAATCAAGACACCTCTAGTAACTGTTCCTCACTATGATTTTTTTTTTTGTTAACTACTTACTACTTTCTTAATTCTCTCCTCATTACGATTGCGTGATTGGGCTGCATCCTGGTTGGTCCGTTGGCCGATAAGAGTGATTAGATAAGCGAATCCCGCAATTTCAAACTTTCCCCTCATTATTTTTATTCTTATCATTATTATTATAGTTTCAACACGTCCAGCTGTGACTTTTGAGACAGTCAACTACAGTCCATCTCTGCTAAGGCCTGAACCATGACGCTTCAGGCAATCAAGTACGATGGAAAACAACTGTCCATCTTAGACCAGTTGCAGCTGCCCCATGTTGTCGAATACGTGCAGATCCGCTCAGCGGAGGAAGGTTGGCATGCCATCAGGGAAATGAAAGTGAGAGGGGCGCCGGCCATCGCCATAGTAGCCGCTCTCTCCCTGGCGGTAGAATTGGGAAGTCTCATGGCGGATGACAAGCTATCCCCGATCGCGGAAGATGTACAGCGCCTCATCCGCGAGAAGTTACAGTATCTCACAACGAGCAGGCCGACAGCGGTCAATCTGAGCGACGCAGCTCACAAGCTGGAAGTGCTCGTATCGATGCAGGCGAAGCAAAGCGGATCGACGGGACATTCTGTAGCGTCTGCCTTTATCGAGGCGGCAGCGCAGATGTTGACAGATGATCTGGCCGATAATCAGAACATTGGCAAATACGGAGCGGATTGGCTCATCGAGAATACACTTCGACCGGGATTACAGGAAGTAAATATGTTAACGCACTGCAACACGGGGTAAGCGCTCTATTATAATGCCCACTCGGGTTGACATCTAGTAACATCGAATAGCTCGCTGGCAACTTCTGGATATGGGACTGCGTTGGGCGTCATCCGTGCACTCCATTCCAGGAAAGTCTTAGGACGCGCATATTGTACCGAAACCAGACCATACAATCAAGGATCACGTCTAACCGCATTCGAATTGGTCCATGACAATATTCCCTCGACCCTTATCACAGACTCGATGGCGGCAGCCTTACTCGCGAGCAAAGAGAGGCAGGTATCGGCAATTGTGGTCGGGGCGGATAGAGTCGCCGCCAACGGAGACACCGCAAACAAAATTGGCACATATGGTCTCGCAGTCCTTGCGAAACATCATGGCGTGAAATTCCTAGTCGCAGCACCGCGGACGACAATCGACTTGCAAACAAAATCGGGCGAGGATATCATTATTGAACAACGTCCTCCCTCGGAGGTGACTCAGATCAAGGGCGCGCGTGAGGGACATGAAGGAGGCGACACCTTGGCAACGATACGTATTGCTGCGCCTGGTATTGATGTGTGGAATCCTGCTTTCGATGTTACACCCGCTGCCCTGATCGATGCGATAATAACGGAGGTTGGCGTCGTGGAGAGAGGCGCAGACGGGTTATTTCACTTCGACCGAGTGTTTTAAAAGCGTTTCGTGACCATTATTGGGATTGATTGCTGTGGTCTTGTGCACCATTCATGTCCTTTTTTCCGGATTTCTGACCGGGCTCCCTCTGCGGCTTGTCCGTTACACTGTCTCTTCCCTGTTCAACAGTTGCTAGAAGATGTTCGATTCGGGATTCTAGATCTGTAAGATGTTGTTCCAGGGCGGCAGCTCGGACCTCGCCACTGTGTATATGAATCAGGCGCTATGTAGTTATAAGGGATTATGAGTCATGAACTCACTCTGCCAGGTCTTTAAAAGCCTACCAGCAGTTAGTAATGCATGTGAAGTATATCGATTCAGAAGGGTGCCTAAGCAGACCCAGCAGTGTAAGACTCACCTGCATAAGATCAGCATCATTTATGTTATCCATTATCCTGTCCAATTTGCAGTTCCTTGGTTCCTTCTCAAAAGTAAACTTCAAAGTACATCAAGAGACTGCTGCCCAGTAAATAACCTGGATTGTAGGTGTAATTCGAAGTAACTTCTTAGGAAGTAGTAGTAGTAGTAGTAGTAGTAGTAGTAGTAGTAGTAGAATTGATTAACCTTAGGAGGTAGTTGAGTCAGGAATGGCTTATCACTACGTAACAATGTGTCCAGATATACGCTAAGAATTTTAGCTTACCTACTCTAGGCGAACCGCCAATTAGGGATGGTGTTTCCCTACCGCCAATGTTATCACTGTTGGAGAGGGTAGAAAGCTTAAATTCTAGGGATCCGCTGTTATTATTAAGCGAGGACGATAACTAAACTACCTGCACCGGCGGCCAGACACTATTGGAACTTGGAACTTGGAACCCTTTACCATAGTACTCAGAAATCTATAATTTGTCAATTATCTAGGGAGCATTCTAGAGCTAAACCGCTGCGCCAGGAGCAAAAGACTAGGATTCTAGGTCAGCGACCTAGAACTGCTCTCGCTTTATATAGTAGTTTTATATATAGTAGGTATGCCAGCGCCGTCACATCAATAGCCACAATCACACGTGTTCAGATATTTCAGGAGAAGCCAGATACCAAGCTAAGAGGTGTGGAGGCTTCGTCAACCGTACCCCCGGACATCCTCGTGTTCAAACATTTGTATTGGAGAACTCAAAAATATAAAGAAATGAAGCTATCCAGGCCACATAACCTATTGGCTTATCCTTGCTTGAAGATACTTGAAAGCTTCAATTCCTATCTTATCTGACAGGTAGCTACATGTCTTCCCAGGGTAATAGCACAGGATCTCACAACTTGATATCAAGCACTCGGTAGGACATCTAAGCGACAGACTTTGCCACAGGCAGCCTTGAGCGTAGAAGATAATCAAGGCAGGGACAATATATATATATATATCTATCCATAATCGCAGAAGGCTTATCTTAGTGACGAATAAATAGTCCCTAGCGTTGGATCTATACAAGTGCCAAAAGCGTTTTCCCGAAGTGGAAAAAAAACCCATCCCCATTCATACTACACAGTATCCATGATTACTTCTGGAAAAGGTGGAATAGGTAAAGATATAATAAAAACAGAAGCAAAAAGTACAAAGACATGGTCCCAGAGGGGGTCGAACCCTCGACTTTGACGTTATTAGCATCACACTCTAACCAACTGAGTTATGGGACCTGATTGGTTGAAAGGCTGGGAATATCGCTATGTGAGCCACGTTCACGGTAAAGCATGTTTGGCCTGAGATGGAGGTGTTGACGGCCGATTCCGCTCTCGAAGCACTATCCATGAATGGTCGAGGTATCATGTTCATTCAAATTCAGACGGTTGCCGCAATGGTGCGTATTGCAGGCGAAGATTATAGAAATCGATAGAATTCAACATGTCGAGCAGACGGTGGTCGAGGTGTCCTGGTGTCAGGTCAGGTAAATGGGGCCAGGGAAGTGGAGCGTCGTCTACTTACGTCTATGGGACGAGGCTTGTCGAGTCTGCTGGTTGTTAGCAACAAAGGTACTCTGTACAACACAGTGAGCAGGACTAAGAAAATCCTTCAAGTGACCATGAGAAGCACCGTGTGGTAAGGACCATGTGGTACTGCCTGGCCTCTTGGCGGGATGGAAGTGGGAAAGAGTCGGCGTTGTAACTAGTTACAGCAGAAAATATCTCCTTACTTAGTTTCATCAAAGGAAATTTAATTCCAACCAATCAGGTCCCATAACTCAGTTGGTTAGAGTGTGATGCTAATAACGTCAAAGTCGAGGGTTCGACCCCCTCTGGGACCACACATCTACTTTCCTTTTTTGCCCCCTCGATGTTGTTATATTTATTATTTTTTTGCACCAGCAGATCAAGTTGTTGTTCTTCATCTTCTGCTTGTCTAGAGCCAGGATGTTAGTTTGTCATCGGTCCTCTGGCGGTGAGTGAGATCGGTGGTGGTCGAGGTGGTCATGTGAGAGCCTGTGATGATATATATTTAAGTGAGGACCAGGAGACACCTTCACACCCGGTAATTGGAAACACTCACATTCTGGGTGTCCCAATTGAGCTCTGTGATAGATCAGGTGGTGTACGGAATTCAAAATGCAATTTCCCTCTGGTAAGATTCTCTATAAGCACGGAAGTAAATGTCCGTGCCACTTGTGTGAAATCAAGACCTGGGCGCGGGAAGGCGATATAAGTATTAAATATATTGGAGATCCGGCTCTAGGAGTGAGATAGGCATGGTTCTTCATTGGTAGAGGATCTTAGAATAGCAGATACGGGGAAGACGATCTTCAAGTAAAACTATGATTCCAAAGGAAGACGCTAAGCATGTGAGATATATAAACTTTCTTTATTGTCCTCGGTGACAATTGTTTCTTATGTGTTGGTGTCATATCATGAGTAACTAACCGGACTTCAATCGCTTAAATATTGTTGCTGACACAATATGGTGTGCCTGACGTAGAATTTATCTAGCGACAAGGCTCTTCCATGCACCTAGCTCAAGTGGTAAGCGTAATAATTAGCTACACGACGGTTATTCGATGTATTACTAGAAGCTACCTTATAAGGTTAGTCATATCTAGCGAATTCGTCCTTCATCTATATGTGAATTACTCTAGCTAGGTTTCATCTACTTGCCTAAGAGATAGATATTTACTCCTCACTTACTCTCACCAATCGTATCTATGAAGTAGAAAGCGACCAAGATCATCGGCTCCGTTCTCTAAACTCCGAAGAGAGCATGTAGAAATCTACCGTAAATTGCGGAACCTACCATGACTCCGCTTTACCTAAAAACTTAAAGTCTTCGCCGTCGCCAGGGATGCGGCCGACATCTAATTGTCTGGCCACCTCTCGTACCAACGAGATGGTGCCCTGGATTTCGGTCTTTGATGCACCGAGGTTGCGGCAGCCGAAGAAGTGGCTGTACTAGAAGTCAGTATGGTCTGCAGAGTGCGGCGTCAAAGAAAGGGATGGACTCACCCCTTGGCTTGTGGTGCTACTTCATCAGCCAAACAGCAAACAAATTCCAGAACGCCCGTCTCCTTGCCGTCAATGATGCTGATCTCTGCCATTAGCTCACCATAGATGCTTGCTACGGCATAGTAGCTCAGATCCCCCCCAGAACTGCGCCCCATTGACTCGAGTACGCGATCTGTGTGCTGGGTGTAAATTTGGGAAAAGAAGTCTTTTCCCCGCCGGTATTTATCCTCCGGCGAGATCGGAGCTCGCAGGGATGTGTCGGAGTCAAGAGTCGGAAGAAGGTCTGCTGAGTGTTTCTGCAAGGAAGATTGAAGAGAAAGCAGACCGTTAATTCCCTTAAACTCTCTTAGTATATAACACCCAAGTCATTAATCTTGCGCCTTGCGAAGCACAACTTATTCAGAAAGGGAGCAAGGATCGGGATTCTTTAAGGATGCATACCCTAGGGAAGCCGACAAGCACACTCGCCTTCAGGCATGCTTCCCTGATTCTCCTCGCGACAGCGAGTTGCTGTGAGTGTTCACCTCCCAGGCTGCTGATATAATGCCACAGCTCGCCAACCCCGGGCTCATGATGGAATCCAAGACATGCGGCGGTGACCACGATATACCATAGAGAGGAGGAACCATCGGGGCTCTGGTGTGGAATGATTTTCGAGAGCTCGGAGAAGTTGAGCTGCGGCTGCCGTTTCTCTCCGCGGTTATTGTCGGAAAATTCGCTCAGTGAAGAGCCGCCAGATGATGCGGATGAAAACGAACGTCTTCTCTTCCTGCTTCCAAGACCGGGCTCTGACACCTCAGCCTTTTCATGCTGCCCTGATGAGAGTGGAGCCACCGTCGATGGTGAGGTGGAGGTGGCATACAATCTCTGCTGCCTCCCAGGTCCCGAGAGCGTCATCGCGGACAATGAGCCTGCATACCTGTTGTACAGTGAGAACATCATCTGCAAGTACTGCGGCATTGTGTGCCCCTCTACCACTCTTGTGATCAGCGCACGATGCCTCCTGCAGACTTGACTTGTGAAAGGACGTCCCGGTCTGGCAATACTATGAATAGCAAGCGCCAGTACACTCGGGGATGGCTGCGGCCCCAAGTGCCTAAGGGGGTGCAATCCACTCTGAAGTGACGCTGTCTTCCTCAGATAGCTAGCCATCTGACCCTAGTCTGATAGACACATGAGACGCTATGTATATAGGGTTTTATGACAGCCAGGAGCGGAGATTCCGAATAGATGCCTATTACACGTGCTGCTGTCGCATTCGCTCAGAAAACAGGGGGCGAGCAAACCTGGATTTGTCAGAGATGATCGCCCTGTCTGTGCGATGAGTCTAGCTGCCCGATAATTGCTTTCACCGGCGGATGTGTTGAACCTGAGACCACAGATTCGCGAACGTTGGACATCGTCCCTGCTAAAGCTTCTCGGCCGACCGGCAATGGGTCTCGGCACAGCGGGGTTCCGTACCGCAGCGGAGTGTTGACGGGCCAGCGCCTTGTTAGCCACTATATTGAAAGTGTAGTAGTAGTAACAATCAAGTAAGGGATTAACTGAAACTGTCACAGCCCTAACCGCTGCTTAGGTGTGCCGCGAAGTTAGAACAAACAGCGATCTGAGGATAGAAGCACGTGACATGATCCGGGGAATCACGAGTACACGTGATCTAGGCGGTCGGACCTTGGAAAATGACTAGGCCTACAATCACTCCAGTAACAATACCGAAGAATATGAAGAAAGCCGAAATTTGACTAGCCCATTGACCTGTCCTTTATCCTGGGTACATCGAACTTAATGTTTATGTGAAGATATCTAGATATCCACTGGCACTCGCACACACCGCCTCCCTTAATCATGTGCGTAACACCGGCAGAATTATGATCGCATCTGACCGCCTTCGGGGTTACTGGACCTTCCCCGGCTTTAAGATGTCATCACGTGATGGAACATCGTTGATGGGAAATTTTTGGTCAACGAGGACGTTTGCAGGCGATCGTCATCCCATTCCATCATTATGGCTTTTCGGGCGCGAGCATCGGCCTTGCTGCGCTGGAATCGTGGCCCTCGCAATGGAGGTATACTTCACCTTCGTGGCCTCGCGACAGTGTCTGATGGCTCCCAGTAAGTTTTCACACTCCCTCGCCGCAGACAATACACTCATGCATTCGAATCCATCAGGGCCTACGATGTCGTCGTAATTGGAGGCGGCCATGCTGGCTCCGAAGCCAGTGCGGCAGCTGCCCGCTCCGGAGCTCGAACTGTCCTGGTCACGCCCTCATTGTCGAATATTGGGGTCTGCTCATGCAATCCTAGCTTTGGAGGGATCGGAAAGGGCACGATGATCCGCGAGATCGATGCTCTTGACGGAGTGGCAGGGCGTATCATTGACAAAGCTGGAATCATGTTTCGAATCTTGAATCGATCCAAGGGACCAGCAGTCTGGGGTCCACGAGCCCAGATTGACCGCGATCTGTACAAGCAGTATATGCGTGAGGAACTGGTTGCGACCCAGGGATTGAGCATCGTCGAAGGAAAGGTGGCAGATATTGTGGTCTCGAGAGAAGAACTCGAGGGATCTTCAGGAGCGCAGGGAAGGATTGTCGGTGTTCGACTGGAGTCGGGTCAAGTCATACCAACCGGCCGGGTCGTGATCACCACCGGCACGTTCCTGGGAGGTGAAATTCATATCGGGTTGGATGTATTCCCGTCGGGAAGGATTGGTGAAGCGGCTACCTTCGGTCTGAGCAAATCCCTACGAGAAGCCGGCTTCCAGCTGGGGCGTCTCAAGACCGGCACTCCGCCTCGTCTCGACAAGAAGACGATTGATTTCTCATCCCTCGAGGTCCAGCCGGGTGATTCACCCCCACAGCCTTTCTCTTACCTCAACAGTACCGTCCAAGTTGGAGATGAGGGCCAGCTGAACTGCTGGATGACGTATACCAACGAGGCTTCGCACGAGATCATCCGGGCGAACCTGGATAAGTCGGTGCACATTCGAGAGACCGTCAAGGGACCTCGATATTGTCCATCACTCGAATCGAAGATCATCCGCTTCACTGACAAGAAACGCCATCAGATCTGGCTGGAGCCAGAAGGATTCGCCCCTAATGAGATCATCTACCCCAATGGTATCTCCATGACCGTTCCTGCTGACGCTCAAGAGGCCATGTTGCGGACGGTCCGTGGCCTCGAGAATGTGCGCATGCTCCAGCCTGGCTATGGAGTTGAATACGACTACGTTGATCCTCGCAATCTCCGACCCACCCTGGAGACCAAGTTGATCAGCGGGTTATACCTTGCTGGCCAGATCAACGGCACAACTGGCTATGAGGAAGCTGCCGCCCAGGGTATCATTGCTGGCACTAATGCCGGATTGGCATCTCAATCACGACCGCCTCTGACCCTCACCCGTTCTGATGGATTTATCGGCGTTATGATTGATGACCTTATCACGAAGGGAGTCTCCGAACCGTATCGCATGTTCACATCCCGGAGTGAATACCGCATCTCGACCCGTGCTGACAATGCCGATTTGCGCCTAACCCGCATGGGTCGCGAGGCAGGTATCGTGGGCGACAGACGCTGGCGTCACTTCACCGATACTGAGGGCCAGATCCAAGAACTTCAGAATCTGCTGGAAAATACCAAATTCTCCTCCGTCCAGTGGTCTCGTAAGGGCTTCCCCGTCCGCGTCGATACCTCCATCCGTTCCGGTCTCGACATGTTATGTCTTGATGGCGTCGAGATCGACTCTCTCATCCCACACATCGAAACCTCCACCGCCTATACCCCTGCCTCCTTCCCCCCGGAGATACGCGCCCGGGTGGCCATTGAGGGTCGCTATGCACCGTACGTGAAGCGCCAGATGCTCATAGCGAAGAAGTTCCAACAGGATGAGAACCTGCTTCTACCGCGAGATCTGGATTACTCCAAGGTATATGGCATCAGCACCGAGGAAAGACATGCGCTGGAGCGCGTCCGGCCCGAGAGCATCGGCATGGCTCGACGCATCGAGGGTGTCACTCCTACTGGAGCGCTCCGGTTGTTGATGCATGTCCGCAAATCCACTCCGGACGCGTTGAACAAAGAGCCTAAACTGGGAGAAGGCTACGCTATGGAAGAGGAGGCGCTTCGATGAGATTGATTGATTGATTCGTCTTCGGATCTTCTGTTCGATTATTACGATCTATGCCTTGCATGTATTCTCACATAACGGGGTTAATCTGGAGTTGTGAATTGGTTCTCGTCTTTTTTGCATGTCGGGCACGGGTCTTCTATCAGCTGTACCATATGTTATCTCTCCTATTTATCCCTTCCGGAACATACCCTATAATGAACTCCATGTTGCATCTGGACAAAACTTGAGTATTTCAGCCATGAGAAATTATTCCCCGAGAATACTGCCGAGAACCGATTTCCGAACCGGGTAAAAGCCCGGTGGGGGGATCGAAGCTTCAGAATCAAATCGAGAGTCCAGACGAACCTCACGGAGGCCATTTCAACCTTCAGAATAGCTTATCCTTATATTATACTACACCGGTACTTGGCTATCTTTCGAGATCGTTCTGGCCTGGCGCAGCTGGGAATTAATTGATCTTGATCAACCTTTATCTGGTGGGGACCGATCGGATAATGGTTTAGCGGGGTAAAACGGGGTGTTGTGGAGTTGGATGCTCTCTATAGTCTATACAGCATGCCGTTATTCGATATCTTTTCTTCAGAATCTACTTCTCATTGACTGGTGGTGATTATATCTAATCTGATTTCCAGGGAGTTTTTTTTACCGTGTTTCGATCCATGGTGCTTCTTTGGCTGGAACTGCCAATCAGGCATGATCCGGTTAAGAATAGAATATGGCGATTAGAGATAGATAGATAGATAGATCTATCCTAGTTCCACGACGTGAGCTTTTGCTGTCTTTTTTTTTTTTTTTTTTTTTTCCTCCAGCGTGACCTTCGACAGACCCCACTTGCATGGGTGATTTCACAACAGCGACGTCCTATCGATAGTCCGGATAAATATGTCTGGAAGTCGGCGACGGTCGAAATACAGTCCTTTATCCGAGCCTCCACCGAGTGAGGGGCATTGCATGTACAGCTGTTACGTGTACGTGTCCTGCATCGCTGTTTCCCGGGTTTAAAAGCTCGGAATTCCAATTGTACGTCTATCTGCCATCTTCCTTTGACGCCTGCTGTCGAAACGATCTCGCGGACGGGATTGTCGTTATCACCCCATTGTATACAGATAAGCGCCGGTTCGCTTCTGATCTCTTTCTGTACCGTAATCATGGCGGTGGACACCTCCATTTCAGCACCTTCCAAGCCGAATGTGGGAGTTTTTACGAACCCGAAGCATGATCTGTGGCTGGCGGATGCAAAGCCCACCGTGGAGGAGGTGAACAACGGGCAGGGACTGAAGCCGGGTGAGGTCACGATCGAGGTCCGCAGCACTGGAATCTGTGGGTGTGTATTGAGCTGTTCCGCTGTGACTGCTGGAGAGTGAGATGCTGACAGCGAGGTTACACCAGGTCCGATGTTCATTTCTGGCACGCTGGTTGTATCGGTCCCATGATCGTGACGGCGGACCATATCCTCGGCCATGAATCTGCTGGGCAAGTGATTGCTGTTGCACCCGACGTGACCAAGCTCAAGCCGGGGGATCGTGTCGCAATCGAACCCAACATCATCTGCAATGAGTGCGAGCCCTGTCTCACGGGTCGCTACAATGGCTGTGAACGAGTGCGGTTTCTGTCGACGCCGCCGGTGGACGGCCTGTTACGACGATACGTCAACCACCCCGCCATCTGGTGCCACAAGATTGGAGATATGAGTTATGAGAATGGTGCTCTGTTGGAGCCGCTGAGCGTCTCTCTGGCCGCCATCGAGCGTAGTGGTGTCCGTCTTGGAGACCCGGTTTTGATTGCTGGAGCTGGTCCCATCGGTCTGATCACTCTTCTTAGTGCTCACGCCGCGGGTGCGACACCGATTGTCATCACAGATATCGATGAGGGCAGATTGAAGTTCGCCAAAGCCCTCGTACCTGGAGTTCGCACTTACCAGGTGAAGATCGACCTCTCTCCCGAGGAAAACGCAGAAGAAATCCTCAACGCCTTGAATGATGGCCATGGCAGTGAACCAGATGCGATCCGGCCACGCGTTGCCCTGGAATGTACGGGTGTGCAGAGCAGCGTCTGTTCGGCCATTTGGAGTGTGAAGTTCGGAGGCAAGGTCTTCGTCATTGGCGTGGGCAAGAACGAGATGACCATTCCGTTCATGCGTCTGAGCACATGGGAGATCGACCTCCAGTACCAATATCGCTATTGCAACACCTGGCCCAGGGCGATCCGGCTCGTCAGGAACGGCATCATCGATCTCAAGCGCCTGGTCACCCACCGGTACGCGCTGGAAGATGCGCTCAAGGCCTTCGAGACGGCTGCGAACCCCAAGACGGGTGCTATCAAAGTGCAGATCATGAGCTCGGAGGAGGATGTCAAGGCTGCTAACGAGGCCTAAACCGCCGCAACGCCGATATCTGGCAGATCGCTTAATCTCTCTCATCCACATGTTATGTTTTCGCCACTACGCGACTATCCTTGAGTTTCTCCGACGATGACAAGACGTGCCATGTATATAGTTCTTGATTTGAATGGGTCTTGGGGGAGCGGTGTCTAGGGTCTATGATAGAGAGCGGAATGAAAGAATTTCTCCTTGAACGAATTGGCCGTAGATCGTAGGTTTTTCATCCATTGATAGTCGGAAGTTCGGAATACCCCCTCTGGGGCTTCACATCGCGCTTGCTGCATGGTTTATTCACCGGCGAACATCGAGAGATCCTAGGAGTACACCTACGAGATGGCTGACCTTTTCCCCGAAGACTGGGTGCCTGGACGGACTGGGTCTCGAAATCACCTTTTCAACACCACCACGGCGCGTATGAACCCCCGTACCCCGTTACTTAACCAGCATTCTTCACCGTCAACCAATTCATCAATCTTGATGACCCTTTCAAGACAAAAATGCTGCTCCAATGCATACCGTCTCGTTGTTCCCGCGTTTCCACCACTGGATAATGGAGGTGTTATCCACATCAAGTTATCCGTATCGTATCCTGATCCTGTTCTGTCGACCTGGGCACGACGACGGAGATACGGGGTTGTGATGCTTCCCTCCATAATCTCCCCTTGAGGATTAAAGAGTAAAACCTCCGCTGGCTCCTGGAAAGAGGTGATACCGACGCGTTGTCGTGCAGCCGTATACTCGTCTCGGACCGTAGTCTTATGGGTCGTGAACGGCGATGGGCTGATGGGCTTGGTATCCAAGTATAACCTCCAGGGACTGGACTGCGCAGGGGCAAGATCGAGACCCGCGCATGGAACAAATAAGGAACGAGGGGGGCATGGCGCTGCCGGATTGACGTCCACCGTACAGTCTCCACACGAATCAAGTGCGATCCGTAAGCGCCATGGTTTTGTCCGATCGGGAATCGACTTGTCGAGGACCTGTGCAAACTGACTCAGATCTCTTTGAAGTAGCTTGATGGCTTCAGACCAATTGAAGTGTGTGGCTGCACTGAGCAACCGGTCTCGATGGAAGCGCAGGAGATAGTACGGCGAATCCTTGGGATCGGGATAAATCTCTGCTGCGTAGTCCGACACAGCAGCGGGGATCTGAGGGTCATAGCGGAGAGAGGAGATTATGTAGAAAGAATCCACAGGCGCAGATGATGACTGAACCTCCATTGTGAATTTAATCGGAGTAAAGAGAAGAGCATTCGAGCATCAGATGAAATGGTGTCTCCTGCGCGTGGCCATCACGGTCCAACACAAGTCATCATAAAAGGGACCAATGCTGAAGATACATAGAGTAAGCCATGCTCATGGCTGTTGTCTGACTGCCATAGGACTTGCTAGGTTCTCTTGGGGAGGATTCACTCTCCAACGATGATGCGGGGAGATAGACCCGCTTAGTCATCATAGCTAAAATCCCGAATAAAATTGTGCACAGAATTGATGCTCATGTTATGTTGCCTTTCCCGGATCAACGCCAACAGAGTCTTGCACAATCCCCATGAAACTACAACACCCGGTAATTATTAGCTGTACATAATTATGTCCCATCTTATATGCTTGGACAACTGTAGTACGGAAACAGGGAGAAGAGTTTTGTCGGATCTCGAGCGGCGCTCGGTATAGAGACTGGCCTAGGATTCTGGATCAAAAGGCTAGACATTCGCTTTGTACACGGCGAAAAGAAAACAAGGGGATTTCATGTAGCGGTAGTTTTTAGCAAGCCCAGTCACTCTACCATTACTCCTATATGGAGTACATGATCTTACATAAGAAGCTGCCATCATTAACTATCTCTTTTCGCAAAAAGAGAATATCTCAATCTCTCGTTATTTCCACATTGCTGTTCTATGTTCTCAGCTGGCCATGGTTCTAGTAGACCTGGGGAACGGAGTTATGGTTTTGGACAATGTGGGTATCACCGATGGTGAAGTCAAGGCTGGGATCCAAGGTTCCGGTATATAAAAAAAGAAGGGGAGGTGAAGATGAATTTGTCCATGACAAGGAATGAAAGGAGTAAGTGCAGCTTTCTTAAGCCATGTAGCGCCAAAACTGTCCTCTTGTAGCGTTGTTAATGGATGACCAGGGAATTGCTACCGACGAGGACTGGGAGGATGAATCTAGAGTAGCAGGGCTGGGCCGTAGACATGGTGCTATCATCCAGCGTGAGAAATTGGACAGGGCCATTGTTTTCGGTGGTACAGCCGCTGACATAGTCGACTCGCATCTTACACCCATTTGAGAAGGTAACCTGGCCGCAGGTCTTGCAGCCTCCGAGATCATGATTCGTGAGGTGGTCATAGGCACTGTACGTCATTGATTAGTATCAAACAACTGAGACAAACCTACGGCGATAGATCGAATCGCTCAACTTACGCTTGCATGGTGGTGCCTAACAATTGACACCCGTGGCCTTTGACGAAGATTCCACAGCCGAAGCCTGCGTTCATTCCGTCCGTATAGCATTCGCCTGTGTTGCTATTCGCCGAAGTGGTTCTATTTTATTTATCGAAGAATCATTAGCATCCTGTAATGCTCTTAGGCAGAAGAAGAAGAAGAAGAAGAAGAAGAAATATGTTCAGCCCGGGTAATAACCAGGTCGTGTGTGCTTACCCGTATACTACGCTCCCTCTGATATAGCTCTTAGCTACGTTGCAGAACTTATGGAGATGCAAGAAGATCTTGCACTCCCCAGACATACCGGAGCACGTGTAGCTGACCTCGTCCGGCGATGTATTATCTAGTGATGTAGCAGCCGGCCCAGTCGATGTTGTGGTTTTCGAAGTCGTGGTTTTCGAAGTTGTGGTTTCCGAAGTTGAGGTAGTAGTAGTGGTAGTCCATGAAGCTTCGGCTGACCTGAAATCCGCATCGATTTTACTTGCCGCGGAGGCTATGACAGCCTTGTCCGTATATCCTTTGTATGCCTTGAAGGGTTCAGTAGTAGGGATTGAGTCTTCTGAAATAGTCGTGGTAGTGGTGGTTGCCTCGGCATAGCAGGCAGTGATCGCGTCACAGGAAGTGCTAGTCTCTGTGGTATATGTTGAAAGGACCGTATCCAACGTGCTGGACACAAATTCAGTACAGATATCAGCCTCATCTTTTTCACAGTCGGTATCCTCATTCGTACAGCCCTTCCCGGTACACACCCCGTCTTCACAGTGGGGACCAGAGCATGAGACCTTGTGGCAATGGGAACCACTGCATGTTCCATCAGCCTTGTTGCAGGAGGAACCGGTGCATCCTATAGAGAGACAGTCGAATCCAAAGCATCCTCCGGTCTTACTGCAGTCGCTGCCAGTACATCCCACCGTTTGACAGGAGTCGGATTGACAAGTTCCCTTGCTGCAACCATTCCCCATGCAGCCCGTCTCTTTGCAGTCGCTCCCAAGGCACACGCCATTATTATGATCACAATCTCTACCAGTGCATCCAAAAACGACACAGAGCGGACCGGTACATTTGCCATTCTTGCAGTCCCTTCCCCCGCACTTCTGTTTGTGCGGCGGGTCGGGATCCGATGGGTCATTAAAACCACTTGATTTACCATTACCCACATCACAATCATCCATGCAAGGAGTGTTGCAAAAGATGGTGCATTTGGTCCCGCAGCCTGCCTTGCATGTTGGGCTCGCAGGCGAGCCTTCAGTGAAGTGTACCGTTGGTCCGGTGGGGACGGTTGTTGGCAACGATGTGGTGGACCACGGCCATGGAGGCACAAGAATCGTCCGGTTGGATGTGACTGTGTGAGAGACCGAGGTGGAACTTAGAGGATTGTAATTATCTGAGATCACCACTGGGCCAATGCCAAAGCTAGGGAAGAGGACTGTCGATCCGACGGTTTGGTTCTGGGATGTAATATTCCAGTTCCACCACTGAATGACCCCTGTGGTAATCGGGTCGAGGGAGATAGTAGTTGTTTCAATCACGCGTATGACGGTGGTTGTGACCATGACCGTACTATTGACGGTGACCGTGGTAGTCGTGGGCCATGCAATCTCCAGAGGAGTAATAAATGCCCCTGGGTAAAGAATCGTAGGACTCGCCAGGGCACTAGGGGGAAAGATCACATTTATAGGACCAATACCCGTGACAGTATTACTGTTGGGATTGAAGATCTCCTGGCCCACGTAGAAATCTCCTGTTCCGTCACTACCACCGTCCATGCTGGCCCCATCCATCGATGTATCAGTGCGGTCTAAACCATTGGGATTCTCCAAGGATCCGGGGCCCCCTAGATCCAATGCCCAACTGAAGAGACCGCCGAGACATTTACCATTGGCAAAATCGGCCTTCTGCTTTAGCGTCTTTGCATTATCAAATGAGACCCTAGATTGAAAAGAAGTGTGAGAAAGCCAGCCAGACGGACAAGAGGAATGTCTATATGTACCATTGGTAGCCATTCCAGGTAATCCAATTCACACCTGCTGTTTCATCATATTGGACAGTGGGCTGATACTGTTTGGCAATGCGGTTGATTTCATAGTCAGACAGGATCCCACTGGTCTGAGTACATTCGCCTGGGGTAGCCCCACCAGCACTGTATGCAGATGTATCAAAAGGACATCCAGGAATGTTGCAATTGGAGTCCTTCAGAGTAAAGGAACGACCGTAGAAGCTTAATCCCAGAAGGACTTTGCCAGGATCGATATTGTTTCTCCATAGCAGATTTAGACCATCGGTGATTTCTGGGAACAAAATCAGCTTTGTGCTCCACGAGACATACATGGGAAGGGTTACCCGTCAGATTCGTATGCGGGTTGATTACGGAGGACGTATAGTTGCTATTCCCATCCCATGTGCCGTGAATGTCATAGGACATGAAATTGAAGTAATCCACGTATTCGGCCATCGAGACCACATCAAAGCCCCGAAGATACCCTAGTCCTCATGTGAGATACAAATTTGACACGAGGCTCTTAGCTTTACTCACAGTAGGACGACGGCAGCGTGGCTGTAACCCTATACGTCTTGCCACACGCCTTCCTGAGCTCTTTCAGGAATGAAACATAATTTGCTGTCCGCACTACGACCCCCTGAGACGCGAGGTTTTAATAGCCAGCGTGTAAATATAGAGGTAGACCACAGCACTTACCGCGATCTGATGCAGCAGGGTATTCCCAATCGATATCAATACCATCAAAGCCATACTTTTCCATAAAGCTGATGGCTGAGCTATTGAATGCGGAACGGGTCCCTGGAAAGCGAACCATATCCGAGAAGATCTGTCCTCCAAGATCCCAACCGCCCACGGAGATATAGGTCTTTAGGGTCGATTTCTTCTTTTTCAGTGCTACAAAATCTGCCATATATTGCTTGTCATTCGGATACATGGTTTTGATCTTGGAAGTTTTACTGTCAATTCCAGCAAATGCATAGTATAGATGCTGTTCACTGTCATCAGCTTCATTATACGAATGGCAGTTAAAGCGGGTAGACCTTACCGTCCATGGATTAACGTCAATGTCTGATGGAAGCACCACATCACATGGGCGTTGATACTGCCATGCCTCGTAATATCCGATATAGACAGCGTTACTTGATGTCCCAGAGCAAGAACTGAACGATATCATCAGTGCTACTTCCCCAAACTGAGAAGAACAACAAGAAGACTTACGGCTCAGTTATAGGTTCACAGTTGCTCTGGCACCCGGTGCCACAGAAATCTTCACTCGTACCGCAGAATCTAGCAAATGTTAGAGAGACTGCATCAACAAACAAGCTATCTGGGAGCATCTGAAGAATTGCCTTACCCATAGCGTGAGCAGCAGACATTCAAGGGGCAGGCCGTGTTCGCAACCGCCGCATATGCTATGTTGGACAATATCAATATTGTATCCATCACAGATGGTCTTCGACTTGGGAAAGGATCACGTACGTCCACACTCGGCTACTGCATCACAGGTCGACACACATACATCATCGCCGCAGAATTCCGGGCCAAAACCACAGTAGCCACTGGTGCTGCAACAGCCACTGACACACTTCGATGTGGAGGAACAGGTGCCACTTCCACTTGCCAGGGCACAGACCAATGTGCTCCAGAGAGAGCTTATAAAAAGCACCACAGCGAGGTCTCTCTTCATCTTGCTCTAAACGTGCAGTGGCTCCTTATGATAGGCTAATGGAAATGCGCATCGGGGTGTCTGCTTCTTATACCTCACCTGCCTGTCTGGTTCGTCGCACAAACTAGTGAAGAATCAAATCCCATAGAGGGATATTTCCCTCATCTAACACTTGCTTGTTGTATTGTTGGTATGAGATCCCACTTCTTTAGTACATTCTATGATTTTCTTTTTTTAAAATTATCTTTGTCCGGTGTCTTGATCAGCTTGTACGATTGTAAACTTCGGTAATTCATACCCACTGGTTGCCGGCACAAGTCAGGGGAAAAATGTTATAATTGAATTGATGGAAGATATCAAAAGACCATAAGGGTACAATTGGTCTCAGTCAGGAAAAATTATCCTTGTACGGTGTATCGTGAAGATTCAGACTTATTACCGTAATGTTCTCTAGCGGCTCAGACTTAGTTTGGGCATTTCCACCCGCTCACTTCCTGAGAAAACTCTGCAGTAGTACCATGACTATTATTGTGATCTAATCTCGAGGGCTCCCGAGCTCCTTGGGGGATTTCTTCCACGCCTGCCTAAGCGAAAGCTCCATCTACAGAGATAAATAGCCTGAGATTCAAGTATCAGGAGTTTCAGCTCTGAGATATAATAACTAGTATTTGGTCTAGCAAGGTAGTGCCATACTGTCCCCGTACAAGTGGAATGTTACACTCAATTTTTTTTTCCCTGTTAGATATGGATCACATAGTGTGCCTGGCTAGTACCGCGCCGCCTGGTTTAATAGTACTTGCATCGGCAAGACGCAGGCACAAGTGGGGTTATGGGACTTACTGTGGTTTGACAGGACAGACCCAGATGGATAATCAGGGCTGGGCGGTGCTTTAACAAGGTATCTAGTTAAGCTGTAAATGGAATTAGCAGAAAGACGACATATTTTAGTCTATGTAGGCACTATGTATATCCATGCAGGTGGATCTAAATAAGGCCAAGGCAATTTGTGGGGCGCATGGCCAACAAATGCACTACATATAGTGGGACGTTTCTGACTAGGTAGTATTTGTCTCCAGTATTCAATCTGTCAGCGCCTAGCTGCTTTATTCAAAGCGAGCTGTTGCTTACTGTATTCGCCCAAAATAGCGGGTAAGCAGGTGCCACCAATTTCCACATTCTTTGACCAATTAGAATATGAAAGAAGATGTTCAATAATCAGATTACTATTTGCAGCTGTAATTTAGATAACAATATTGTTCTTCATATATCCTATAACATAAATATGCGATAGATTCCGATAGTTATAGATAGCAAGCAATCCAGAAGATTTCATCTCGAATGCCTAGTTCAACTTTCATTTTGCTTCTGTGCCCTAGGATTCGACACAATCTTCTTCCTACTTTCACAATATAGATACTCGGAGCAACGGAGTGTCGATGCTTGAATTCCTAGCAAGTGCAGGTTATTGATCTCTATGAGTGGAGCTCTCACTTAGACAGGCGTGGGAGAAATCCGTCAGAAGCTCCCTAGGAACAGGAAGTCTCTGAGATTAAAAGGTATAGCCACTTCTCCAGTTATTAGTACATTATGTCTCATACCCAAAGGGCAGCAGGAAGTTTCGCTGACACTCTAAGAAAATCTCTACGTACTGGCATCTTTGGATGTGACTCGAGCTATAGAAGATCTCCACAATGGTTTTCAAGCACCGGGGAATGGCCTTCCTAGCCAGTTTTTTCGGGATTATGGCATCTCTTCAAATTTTGCCTGTTGCACTCGCACAATGGACCAGAACAAATATGAGACTCGATACCAGTTGCACACCTCATGCTATCTACCTTCAAGCGCATTTACTAATATACAAAGCATGGTTTGTGACATTTCACCACTGCGTTTATCTTTCGCGTTTCTCTATTTGGGATTCCTGTGATGCTAACCCCGAGAACCTTGTAGCTCCGAAACACCATGGTAGACCTGGACAGTATCAATAGAAACCTTGGTAGAGCCGTGACAGAACTTCCTTCTGGTGATAGGGCAAAATTGGAGCTATTCATGTCCCTGTACGGAATATTTGACCCAACAGATTGGACAGCCGCCACAGAGGCGCACGAGAGAATTAACAATATTTATTGTGAGTTATTCTTGCTTCCCATTCCAAAAATGATGGTGGTTGTCTAATGATAGTTACTCTATAACTTTTTTTACTACAGGGTATGCCCAAGAGTTAGACCGTGCTCTGGCTACAGATATGCTTCATATTACAATCTTCTGCAATGAGAATCATTTGCTAAGAGTTAGGGAGGTGCCAAATAATAATGGGAACGATGGAGAAGGGCCGTTATGCAAGTTCTTCAGACAACACAGCCTCGCACAACCCACACCCCATTACTCTGCTGTCTGCTAACTATTATTTGTTTTCGATTCAGATCGCTGGGCAAGCTCAGCTATATGGAATATGGAAGGTTTCACAGACTATGACGTGTGTGCTGGTTCAGAGTGGGCCTTCATGCTACCAACCACTGTTGACCAGCAGGGGCGATGTGACATGGATGTTATGACCATCTGCTCTAGCAGCTGGAATGAGTGGTCAGAACATATTACTGAATACAGGACCAAAAGTCTCCACGAAATTTTAGACAAAGAGCTGGATGAAATTACAAATATGTCGGGGGAGGCCACCATCCTGCATGAGATAACACATACTGTATCATTTTTCACTCGAGTTGATGTGATGCGTAAGTCTCCTGTCTTGTTTTACTTTCAGAAATGCTACAGGATATGTGTGTACTTGCATGTTGGTTGAGCGCGTATAATTTTCTGCGAATACTAAACTTAAAAGAGGACCGAACCATACCGAGCGGAGGTCGAGCCTATGAGTTCTTTGGCTGCCACGAACTGGCTATAGAACCCGCAACTCAGTCGAGAGCAGTGACCAACGCTGGTAAGTCTGAGACCTATATATTGATTATACCTGTACATGGTTCGGATCCTTGACTAATCGAATGCTTCTCTAGAAACCTTTGCTTATTTTAATGTTGGTATGTCCCTCAATATGAATCTTACCCCAAATAGCGAAACAAAGAGACTTCTTTGCTAATCGACAAACCTTCTTTATAGGCCTATATTTATACCAGTGTAACTGGCGCAGCGGACTCTGCTATGACCCTTTCGATATGGACTAATAATGCCACATTATCTACTTGATTCTGTCAATATGTTTGAGGGTCGCCTTTGTGCCAATCACTACACTATTATCCTTTGTGTTTACCACTCCATTGCTACATCAAGGGAGCTCAATTATATTGTAGTATATGAAGTCATATATGAGACCCGAAAGCAATATGTAAAAGAATGTATCTTTTGTCCTGCATCTCCACCAACACAAATACATAGGTGGGATTGAACCATGGGAGCAACCAGTGAAATTAGGTCTATCATCCTGACAAAGAAGGACAGAAAGAAACAAAGGGAAATGAAACCTAGCTAGACTGAACAGCCGATGCAAGAAATACCACTTTCTTTCAGTTTTGCGTTACCTCGTGTCCAGTTTTTAGATGGCCGAGATTTTCCCCTGGAGCCATCATTAACTTTCATCTCCAAACGGGACAAGATAAAGTTGGAGGCCAAACGAGGATGGTCTATCCTATCTCCCATAAAACTTGATAGAAGCATCGCATCGGTTATGTTCGGCCAGTGTCAAAATAACCAATGTGGGGGTGCTGGTAGGGTGACAGGCTACCGGAGGCACTATGTAGGTACTAAAAGCAGCGATAGTCACTAATTATGGCCTAATTAGGACCTGCCGGTATTAAAGCCTCCTCTTCTAAAGTACTCCGTAGACTGGACAAGAATGACAGTTTGAGCCAACAGACGGAGCAGTAACCGAAGCACACTATCGGCGGGTATCAGATCCCAAGCTAGCAATAATTGAATTTAGTAGGTAGCTAGGTAAATCTCCCTACCCTTAGATTGAGATTGCTATCTGCTAGGAGATACCAAGTTCCTTCCATTGTTATTATTTCTCGGAGACTCCGTACTAACTAACTAGCCTGAGCTTGCTAGGAATTCAAGCATCAGGAGCTTCAACCTGAGATTATTTCCCCGCCGATCAGCATGTCCGCTCTCCCACTACGAGCAACATTGATGAGATGCTACATTACACAGATATTGACATAAATGTAAAGTTAAGTTCGCGTGCATACACCAGGATTGAGACCCCCACTTCTATTGAGACAAAAATGACTCCTAGACATAGTGTCAGCGCCGAGCCGCTTTATTGAAAGCGAGCTGTTGCTTACTGCATTCGCCCAAAATAGAGGGTAAGCAGGTGCCACCAATTTCCACCTCCTTTGATTATCTCGAATATGAAAGGAGATGGTCAGTAATCAGATTACTGTTTGCAGCTGCAGTTGAGGGAGCAGTATTATTCTTTGTATATTCTATAGCGTAAATATGGGATAGATTCCAATAGTTCTAGATAGCAAGCGATTCAGAGGATTTCATTCTGAATGTTAGTTCAACATTTACTTTGCCTTCGTACCCTAGGATCCAACAGGAGTACATTAAATACCTCGCTTTTATCTCCCACTTCCGTTCACACTGCTTTACCAATCCAATTACCTAAAAGCTTCGTAGAACTTAGAAATATGTAATCTGGCTGCAACTAGCCAATTAACTACCATTCCCACCCTCAATATAATCGTAGCATGGTGAAACTACGGTTAAGTGAATGAAAGGAAATAGAAAATACCGCCAGAAATTCGGACGGGGAGGGAAGCAATTTCCATCGTGCCCAGTGCGTGGTTAGTAGAATGATAACTAGTGATCTTGCTAGCAGCAATCCAGGGTCATTTACATAGACGAATTTTTCATTCTGGATGAACGTAGACCCGGGTGATGGGATAAAATAAGTAGAGAGATATCTTCCATGCTATTGTCCCACCATGCCTCGCCTTGCTTTTTTGTCAGACGAGCACTCCTTTGTCGTGGGCAATATTGACTTCATTCTCTTGTCGCAAGATGAAGCCATCTACCTTCCTCCTTGCTGGTTTCCTCGCAAGAGCAGCAACGTCAAGGACAGTTCAAAAAAGATGGCTTAACGGGGATTCACCCACCGGGACCACTGATCCAAATGTGACCGGTGACTGTGAATACTGGGCCAACGATATCAGCTCTTCTGATACTTGTGCGGAGCTCGAAGCCTACTTTGATATCACGATCGGAGAGTTAAAAGCATGGGTGAGTTGCTCAATCAGCTGATAGACCGAGATCTAACAAGAAGGCTGAAAATAAACGCTCATTGTCTAGAATCCCTCGTTGTTGAAGAGTTACTGCGTGTTAATCGAAGGTTGGAGTTATTGTGTCGCGGGCCCAGCGGTGACAACCACTTCTGCCACCACCACCACAAGTACAGAAAAGGTCACTTTCACTGAAGTGAGTGACTGTATAGATAGCACGGCTTGCATCACCACGGCCACAGTCACGACTGCATCTCGGACTACTCCCACCTACTCGGGAGGCATACCAACACCCACTCAGAGCGGCTTAATCTCGACCTGTGACGCCTACTACTATGTCAAGAGCGGGAACACCTGTGATACCATTCAAGATCTTTATGGGAACTTCACTCTGAGCGAGTTCTACACCTGGAACCCGTAAGTGCTTGATTACCCTGGAGAAAGTTGAGAGGATTCGCTGACCCTTCCCAAACTCAGTTCGATCACCACCGGCTGCTCAGGTCTAGAGCCAGGTTACTACGTCTGTATAGGCGTGGCGGGAGAGTCGGGTACCACGACTACCTCTTCTTCACCTTACGAACCCCAACAGACCGGAATCACGGCAAATTGTAAGCAGCCTACTTCTCCTCTTGCAGTGTGTAGGGTTCTTTGTTTTCTGACCGTTTATATCTGAATAGGTGATCAATACTATCTCGTCGCCGCGGGAGATAAATGCTCGGCCATTCTCACTAAATATGATATCACAATGGCCGAGTTTTATGCTTGGAATCCCGCTGTAGGATCGAGCTGTAATACGATGCAGGCCGGTTACTATGTCTGCGTTGGAGTCTCTGGTATGCAAACTCTTAGATGTGGATTTTTACTGCCCATTGTCCTCACCACCGACAATAGGATCGAGCACCACAGCAACTACCACAAGTACCACAACAACCGCTGCTGTATCGACCTCCACCACGACCACAGCCACAGCCACGGGTCCCTCTCCCACGCAAACAGGAATCACCGCCGACTGTGTGACCTACTACCAAGCCCAGTCAAACGACAGCTGCTGGGCTATCGTGACGAAGAAATACCCCTATCTCAACGAGACCGAGTTCATCGACTGGAACCCAGCCGTTGGGTCGGACTGTTCTGGTCTCTGGGTCGGATATTACTACTGCGTGGCCACTAAATCAGTCCAACCAATGCCAGACATCATCAGCACCTGCACCTCGTACTACCTCGTCCAGAGCGGGGACAGCTGCTTGTCAATTGAGCAGACATATTCGATTACGGCGGCCGACTTTACCGCCTGGAATCCGGACGTTGGGTCCAATTGTACACTGTGGGAGAGATACTATGTCTGTGTGGGTGTTTAAGCTTGGCTGTAGATCATTGTCCTAGGATTGAAAATATAGCCATGGTTTGCTAGAAGTTTGAACCAAACCTACCACAGGTGTTCGGGTGGGTTTCGGGTTGAAATAACCAGTCAAATATTTAACTATCTTATTTACAAAATTAAGTAGTTAGGTAGTTAGATAGTTAACTAACTATAGTTTAGTTAACTTGCCCTAGCTAGTTTTACAATGCAAGCTTTCCTCCGCTTCCTTCAGAATGCACCCATAGTCCATGCTTCTGGGTGGGGAAGATGGGGTAGAATCGAATCTGATATCTACAATGACTGTCCATGGATCTTCTATTCCCGTCCAAAACTTGCACTAATCCATTTTTCAACTACTGCGAACTCTTGGGCCAATGAGCGACTGGCAGCGAAGAATCCTCTTATTTGTTAAGGGGTTGAAAATTTCCCGATACAAAATAGACGCATGTACAGTAGTTATGTCAACGCGATATCTTCGACCCTACATCACGCCCGGTTGAACTAAAACTATATTCAATCGAATCGTCTTGATATTCTATTTATTTTCGATCGAACATGAGTCACCCAACTGCCATGAGAAGTTCACCACCACCGCCATTGCATTTAAGACCACCTTCGTCCTGTACCTCCTCGAGTCCGCTATCCTCTCCTCCACCAGATATAACACCTCTGAACAATAGTGGAGACGAATACGAAACCCGGACCGATATTACCAATAATCTATGGGATGGTGATTCAGATATAGACGGGTTAGGAGACTCTATTGATGCTCCAACCTACGCAATCCGAGGGAAATTACAAACTGTTGTGAAGAGTCTACGCCAAGTTGGATGGAGTTTTGAGCAGTTTATCCATGTATGGATCAAAGAATCTGCAGAAATTAAACATCGTCGATATCGTACAGCCGCGCAGAGGCGGACAATTTTTCGGAAAACGCTTCTTGGAATGCCCAAGGTCATCGCCCAGTGTGGCTTCGCATCAGTAATCAAAGCCGAGCTGGATGAACTTATCAAGCAGCCGTACTTTGGAAAGTCCGACCATACTGCTGAAATCAACACTATTGACTTCAATGCTGTCGGCCAGATTATCAAAGATACTGCGCCTACGTTGCATACTATCCTATCTTATCTGTTAAGGAATTCTCGTGCACACCAATCAAGTTACAAATCCGACCGTTCAATCAAGGAGCTCAACAAACGGTTATTTACAATTATAAGCATTATTTGTCATTCACGAAAGGCGAAAAATTCCAAATATCTATCTTCTATGCTTGATGCTTATCTATTACGCTCAGGCGTAAAACGTGAAGTGATTGAGACCTTAGCAAACCTTGGACTATGTCATAGTTATACGCAAGGTAATCGCCTGAGGAAGCAGATTGCTGAACATGAAAAGACACAATAATTTTCTGCAAATTCTTTTCAACTCCTGGGTTGTTCATATTGTATAACCTATTGGGTGTGTACTCTGTTCTCGTTATGTTTTTGCGAACTTGTGCCAACTCTTGAGTCAGTCGGAACATATTACTTTGTGAGGTTGGGAATATATCCTTTCTTGGAGCTGAAGCTTCTGAATGCCTGAATCCTCTAGCGAGCTCAGGCTCTTTGGAGCTTCCTAGGAGTAGGGAGTCTCCAAGATCTTTTGTTGTCAATTCATGCGAGCTTCTGTAAACCCCTGATCCAAATTCTGTTATCAGAGTTGACAGAAAAAGCCCCGCAGATGGGACGACGATACGGAGTAATTAGTCCCAGGCAAGGGCCTGTGGAGAGACCGTAGCAGTGAAGCCGATGAATCGTGGAGCAATGAGAATAGAGTTTATTGAATCAATCTGTAGAAATGTCCCACGGGGAGGGGAACGCCTGTGGGGTCATTCGGCGGGGAAACCTACTGTCTGTCTGTGGGGAATGGGGTAGTTATTTCCGTATCCATATGGATTCTAAGCAGGTACTTTGGAGAATCAATGATACCGCGGCATATACGCAGGGCTTGGGAGATGTATAGTTCTTTAGATCCATTCGGTATTACTTATATATTAGAACTGCGGGATCTGTGGAACACCTAATTCCAGAATAATACAGCGTTAATCCCTTGTTATCTTCACACCTGAGCAAGTTATCGTCTTGCTTCACCATGACTTCATCAACGCAACCTTCTGGCTTTTTCCGCAGGCCACCGACTGGGATAAAAGTGGTGATCGTAGGGGCCGGTTTTGCCGGGCTTACGGCGGCCATCGAGTGCGATCGGAAAGGTCATGATGTCCATTTGTTAGAAGCCTTCCCTGAATTGAAAATCCTTGGCGACATCATATCTTTTGGGCCCAACAGTGGCAGGATCTTCCAGAGATGGGAGGGGGTCGAGGAGAAGCTTGATCCCATCTGCCACAAGAGCGACGGTGTGCTATTCAAGACGTACCTGGGTGAGAGTCTCTTCACCCAGTACTGGCACGATGAGGAGCCATTCGGTAAGAAGTTCAATGGACACAGAGGAGAGATCCACGAGGTTGTCTTCAAACACGCCTTGGAAAGGGGTATCGATATCAGACTGGGACAAAGAGTGACAGATTACTTCGAGACGGATACAGAAGCTGGCGTTATCGTCAACGGGAAGGACAGGATTCTTGGAGACGTCGTTTTCGCTGCTGAGGGAGTGAGATCACCGGGAAGGAAGATTGTCCTCGGATACGAAGATGAGCCAAAGTCAAGTGGTTATGCCGTTTATAGAGCATGGTTTGATTCATCGGCATTGGTACATCCGATCACACGACACTTAGTTGATAATGGGGATACCCACGTGGCGTGGATCGGCCCAGATGCTCATTTTCTTGCAGCTTCGCTGAAAGACGGAAAAGATTTTAGTTGGGTGTGCACACACAAGGTATGAACATTGATAAGAATTCTTCAATATTCCATAGGTTTGAACTTAACTGACAGGAATGGAAAACTGGCAGGATGAAGCGGACATCGAAGACTCCTGGTCTACACCCGGGAAAGTCGAGGAAGCATTGAAAGTGGTGGAAAACTGGGATCCAGTTGTTCAAGAGATCATCAAAGCCACTCCGCCTGAATATCTCGTCGACTGGAAGTTAGTCTACCGCGATCCACTTCCAACGTGGATTTCTCCCAAGGCGAGAATAGCCCTCATTGGAGACGCGGCGCATCCATTCCTGCCGACATCAATACAGGGAGCGAGCCAGTCGATGGAAGATGGCGTCAATCTCGCTGTGTGTTTGGAGCTGGCTGGAAAGGACGGAGTACAGGAAGCTCTGCGCGCACATGAAAGGATCAGGTATGATCGAGTACTCCAGGCGCAGAAAACTGGAGTGTCGACAAGGGATCAGTGGCACAAGGCCGACTTTGAAAATGTTAAGAAGAATCCAGAGATCCTGAAATTGAAGAGAGAAGCCTGGCTATTGAACTTTGATGCTGAGAAGCACGCGTATGAAGTCTATGAGACAACCGTGGCTGGGATGAGGAGGGAAGAAGGAAGAGCGCATCTCTAAGGCAGGAAGATACATATCGTATAGATCCATGAATAACCGATATGAGATAGGCCAATGCAGCATCTGTACAAGAGTTATTCCGCGGCTAAATCGCTTCTCCACGGAGATCTTGGAGAAGGGTGGGGTCTACCACTAAATTGGAATGATCTAGTTGAGAAACCTAGGAGAGTTATAGAAGTTTGTCCTCTATTTAGAATTTAAGACGTGCTGATTAGCCTTGAAATGCTATTTAAGTCTGAAAACTCTCAGCAGTGGCAGATGTGGTCTAAACCTATCCCCAAGCATAAATATGTGATAGATCTAGATAGTCAAGCAATTTAGAGGATTTCTCCTGAATGACGATTTGGTACTTTTCTATGCTTCCGTGCCCTAGGATTCAACAAATATCAACCGTTGGTGGAGAAGGACTGATCTTCATCCCTTAACTCTGATATTGTTCTTAAACGCTTTGAAGAAAAGAACGACGAAACGAGTCAATTCAGTGCAACTTCGATCTACAGATTATTGGGAATAGAGTCAGGGCAACGCCCTTACGTCATCAAAGCATCCTCTCAAGTTCAAGAGCTCTCTGTGACGCCATCGATAAGCCGAAAAGTCATATTGACCTAATGCGAAAAGGATTCTTGGTCCCAACTCACTTGTAATCTGCCACAACGAGGCTAAATACCTACTTAGTTGGGGTTCTGCCACCGGACAACGGCCGTATCTATCGTGGTGGAGCGAATAACTCGTCTTAGAAATGGAATCCCGCAAAGGGATTCTCTTATCTGGACGGCACGCTAATTCCAAGCTGACCGCCAGATCCTAACTACATCGGAGGAGCGACACCATCGAAATTCCATCTTGGCAGAAGCACCGGCGCCTCTCGAAGAAAGTGAGGGGAAAGTTGCGGGAGTTTTCTTTATTGGTCTTATCTCGCAGGTCATATCTAGTCATGGACGGGGCGATACCTGCGATCGGGGTCGATGGTCGGGCTCCAAAGAAAGTACAAGTAACCTGTGACTGTACTCATCGCTGATGGCTAATACTGACTTTGTGTAGGCTGTTCAAGACGGTTTCTATCCAATCGTTCACTTGACTCCTTCTCGCTACTTCTCCGTCAGGTCTCAGAGACGGTCAGCCATGGCCAGATCACTAGGGATAGCACTGTTGATGATCTTGTCGGTCATCGTGCTACTCAGCAATTTTGCTCATGCACAGACGAGACTGCTGCAGAACGAATCTGAGAGACTCAAGGGAGTGAGGAGCAAGAGTACAGAGGCAAAGCTGGGAGCAGTGGCTAGTGAGAGCTCGATCTGTAGTAGATATGGGACAGAAATGCTTCAGATGGGTGGGAATGCCGCGGATGCTGTGAGTGTACCCCAGAGAATATGGTCATACAGGGGCAAAAGACCCAGACGGCTGACGTGAGAGATCGATGACAATGTAGTTGGTAGCGACAGTTTTCTGTGTGGGAGTGATTGGTAAGTGTGTTGTTCCGACCTTAAATGAAGAAGCGCGATGCCTGGGCTAACGTCAACTCCACAGGCATGTATCACAGTGGGATTGGAGGTGGAGGCTTCATGCTGATCCGCTCATCGAATGGTTCATTTGAGTTTCTCGATTTCCGAGAGACGGCCCCCGCTGCCGCTTTTCAAGACATGTATAACAATAATACTGATGCATCGATATATGGTGGTCTGGCAAGGTACCTTTAATCATTGATCATACCCGGAGACGATCCCGCAGCTAACGGTGATCCACGACTAGTGGAGTTCCTGGTGAAGTACGGGGCCTAGAGGCTCTCCACCGAAAATATGGTGTTCTGCCCTGGTCGACAGTGATGCAACCGGCGATTCGGACGGCCCGTGAAGGATTTCCTGTGACCGAAGACCTTGTCAGATACATGAAATCTGCCGTAGGTGATGGCGAGGATTTCCTTTCCAAGAATCCAACATGGGCACTGGACTTTGCACCAAATGGGACCCGAGTCGGACTAGGTGATATTATTACTCGGAAACGTTATGCGGATACTCTCGAAACCATCGCCAACCGAGGTCCGGATGCCTTTTACACTGGCCCCATTGCGGAGACGATGATCGATGCTTTACAAGCCGCCAATGGTACAATGACCTTAGATGACTTGAAGAACTACACTGTTGCAGTCAGGAACGTGTCGCACATAGACTACCGAGGATATCGAATCACGAGTACAACAGCTCCTTCAAGTGGAATTGTCGCCATGAGTGCATTGAAGATTTTGGAAGGGTACGACGATTTCTTCGCCCCCGATAATGTGAATCTTAGTACGCATCGCTTGGACGAGGCCCTACGGTTTGCATATGGACAGGTATGTTGTGGATCGTTCCGGCTTCCTATCTGGCCAATCAAGTTGATTCCTTTATTTTAAAGAGGACAAATCTTGGAGATCCATCTTTCGTTGAAGGGTTGGATGAGTATCAGCAAGATATGTTGAAGGACTCCACTGCTCAGATGATACGCAGAAGGATCTCCGACTTCCACACACAGAATGTCTCCGCATACGATCCTGACGGCATAGAGAGCCTGGAAACGTATGTACAGATCCCCATCAGACTAGCAGACCAATTCTCATGACCCTTCAGACCGGGAACATCACATATTGTCGCCGCCGATCATACGGGTCTAGCTATCTCGCTCACTACAACTATCAACCTTTTATTTGGGAGTCATCTGATGGTGCCCGAAACTGGAATTATCATGAACAATGAGATGAACGGTGTGTAAAATCTTTTCAGAAATGCAGGCTCCATCGCTGACCGGTTTAGATTTCTCTGTTCCTGGTTTATCGAATGCCTTTGGCTACGCACCCTCACCGTCCAATTATATACGACCAGGGAAACGACCGTTGTCATCCATCACACCAGCCATCGTGACCCATCCGAACGGGACATTGTTCTTCGTCGTCGGTGCCGCAGGAGGGAGTCGAATCATCACAGCGACTGTTCAGAACCTGATTCATGCCATTGATGAAGGACTTTCTGCCCATGATGCCTTGGCGAAGCCACGTCTTCATGACCAGCTCATCCCGAACCAAGTCGCCTTCGAATATTCCTACGACAACATGACTGTGGCTTTCATGAAGAGCCGCGGACATAACATTACGTGGATTGCCCCAGGCCAGAGCACTGCTCAAGCAATCCGAGTGCTCCCGAATGGAACCTTTGATGCTGCAGGAGAGCCAAGACAGCTCAATTCGGGGGGATTCGCTGTCTGAGACACACGCATGAGCGCCAAAGGTATATATATTTGCTTAAGGGGGACAGTGAACTGTATTCTTTTCTATTACCCTCTATGCGTGGCGACTGAGACGAACTTTACAGCATCACAGGGTAGGGACAGCTGGATGTACATAGAGCATTCTGCATCGCGTTATCTTCATTAGCTACGCGGAATATCGGAAAGAATCTTGATGGCATGCGCCGATATTAGACTTCTAAATTATCATATACTATGTCATCACTTAGTTTGCTATTAGAAACGTCTTGTGCTTACAGGTTTTCAGAATGCAGCCACCACAAGAGATCCGACATTGGGTTGCAATAGCACCGAGTACTATGTTTGACGGCCCAGCCGAAGCGATCCGTAGAATATAGCATGTATTCTTTCTTGCAGTCGTAACCAATGCTCCATTTTCATTTAGCTTGCTAAGATAAAGTTCTATTTCATTGTATCCGGCCACTATATTTGTATAGCTATGCCGCGTGTGTTTTATCCTTCACTTCTGGTGCATCGATCTGCAAGTTCTCACTCTCCCAATTGGTTAATAAAACTATGGAAGATACAGTAACTATTAACTAACAGATGAAATGCGTAGAGTACAGTATTGATATGTGGCCCATGTGACCTGACGAGAAGAGGTGGTCTGTGCGCCAACACCGCGGATAATTGACCAGTAGACGGAGGAGGACTGAGATTTGACTCTTCCATAGTCACGTCCACTTGAGCTTCTCTTGACGCTCATCCGGGCACGAATACATCCATACTCCGCTTTGGAGCATGACTTTGAAGATGAAAACGGGTTACATGGTTCACCTCAGGCTGAGTTGTTGATCTGTTTTTTGATTCGCCTTCATCTCACAGCAACTGCCATAAAGCTGTTTTTTGACCTGGTTTCTTTGTCTTATTCCTCATCTGGTGCTCATTATTATGGGCGTTACGTCCTACCCATTGCGAGACCCATTAAGGAACCGATTTGAAAAAGGACTATCTGTGTTTTGAATATTTATTCAGGTTTCTAAGAACACCCCGCGCTTGCCCAGATGGAATCTATGGCGCATGGAGTACTGTCCACGGACCCCCAAGAGCATGTTCAAGCCAACCCCAAACAATTCGCCCTGTACTCGTATACAGGCAACATATCCGACTATGATGACGACGAGATCTTCTGCTCGATCGACAGGGACAAGGCAGACGACCTGATTGGCGGGATTTTGAATCACCCTTTCTTGCAATCTAGAAGTGGCAGGCCCTCGAAACGACGCCGATTCGAGGCCGACGTCCGCAATAAAGCAATACAGGCTGGAATGGACCCGCCTACCACGGAAGCTTTGCTCTTCTATGTCGACAAGTTATGTACAGAGAAACAAAAGCGCTTCTTGCAAAACAAAGCAGTCGTACAGGACGAGGGAGACCAGCAGAGACCTAGCAGCGAAGAAAAGAGGTCAACCAAAAAGGGTAAGAAGAGAAAGCGGGAAAACAGGGGAACTGTGGACGATGGACCGGTGGAAGGGAGAAAGCAGTTTCCCGTCGACATATTGCGACGTCATGAAATACCGTTGGATGCACTCAACGATGACCCAGCTCCACGTCTTCCAGACAGTCCTGTCGGACACAGAAGCCCCCCGTTAACCGCGAGGGATGTGGGAGATGAGCAAAATTCATCGGTATCCAATAGCAATGGCAGGCTTCCCTCTGATGAGGATGTCGTGGAAGTGAGAGTCTCTTCATCACGGAGAACAGAAAGAAACTATCGAAAGCGGGCCGCGAGGAAAGCTAAGAAGGCGCAAAGAAGAGCCAGCTCCAGGACAGCGCTCGCAACCTCATCTAACGAGTCCCCGCTCAGAGCTGGACAAAATTCAACTCGAGAAGTGTCTCAGGATAGTGCTCTATCATCCCAAGTGGATTACATTGCCCACCCAGACATCTGCGATACGGTGGATGTCGAAGATGTAGCATTCTTGGACAACTCGGGTTTTTAGACACCGATGATTCGCAGGGCGTGACGGCAGGCGATGAGGTGATGTCGAAATACTTCCAAACACCACAGGTTCAAGAAAATAAAGGAGAGCCTGAGCCTCCTCAATGCCCGGTTCCTACACACTCTGGCGGCTCGTCACAGAAAGCTCCTACTTCGGAGGAAGATATGATATCTTGTGTTCTCGACTTTGACTTCTTCCCCTCCGAGTCATCCTTAAGCGACGTCCCGAGCGATGTGAGTTCCATTCTAGGAGACAGAGACACGCCCACTTTATCCTGTCAGGTCCTTTCAGAGAAGATCCAATGCCCTACAATTTCTAAGTCGACCTCCGAGACGCCAGTCAAAGCAACTCCGTTTTCTAGATCTCTCGACCAGCCTGACCGGGCTAGTCGTCCGAAAGCGCCGAAGATATCCCCCTACTTTCCAGGGAAGCCAAGCCAATCTGAATCCTGTCTTCCCTTTCCGCCGACCTCTGCATCCTCTTTCGGTTTGATCCAGGAACAACTCGCACACGACCCTTTCCGCCTGCTCGTCGCGACGATCTTTCTGAACAGGACCCGTGGAGGAGTAGCGATTCCCATCTTATTCAAAGTGTTCGAGAGATACCCCACCATCCAGTCTATGGCTGATGCCGACTTGGGAGACTTGGTCTCCATGATCCATTGTCTGGGATTTCAAAACCAACGGGCGAAGAAATGCATTGCACTGGCTCAGACTTGGCTTGCAGCGCCTCCGGCGAAGGGGAAGCGATACCGGAAGTTGCACTATCCAAACAAGATGGATGGACGTGATATCAGACCCAACGAATGTATTTCTGATGATGACCCGCGAGTTGCTTGGGAAATCTCTCATCTTCCGGGTGTTGGTGCCTACGCCATCGATAGCTGGCGTATCTTTTGCCGTGATGAACTGCGTGGATTGGCTACAGACTGGAAAGGATCAGGGGCCGCAGAGGGTTTCAATCCGGAGTGGAAATCGGTGCAACCCATGGACAAGGAACTGCGCGCCTATCTGACTTGGATGTGGCTCAAGGAGGGCTGGGCTTGGGACCGGGAGACGGGCGAACGACGCCTGGCAAGCGCAAAGGTGATGCGCGCCGCGCGGAGAGGAGGAATCTCCCATGAAGAAGAAGGTCATTGGGTTTTGGAGACATCGCCCGTGAAGGCAGTTGGATTTGCTAAATGTACATTAGAAGATGATGATGCGCCTTGACTCGGTTTCATCGTCTTCAGTCTTTTCATACCCTCACAGTGATAGACTGTTTTTGTCAGATTAGAAATTTGAATATCTCGCACATCTTCGCAGTTTATATTTCGTTCATTGTACTCTACTGGTGTATTCTCAAAGCCTGAGCGAGTTGATGCCTGAGGATGAATTTCCACACATGCGCCACAATCCCGCCCACTTCGTACTTCCTAACTAACTAACTACCACCAACAAGTATTATCAACTTATCCACCCAACGTTCAACTTTCGGGCCACTTCACTTCTCCTTCTGGGGTATCTTTGGGCGTCCTTGCAGACTACAATACCTAGACAGTCAAAGACAGTGGTTTGATACTTCACTCTCGTCTTCGCCCTCCCACGTCACTGCGCTTTTGCTTCCGACTGCGGGACGTGGAGACTCCTCACCGCAACCAAGCAACACTTGAGGCACACAACTTACAGACGCTTTTAGGCCCACGGACAAAGATCCCAGGAGTCTACGAGCTCAGGAACAATCCTGTCATCCCACAACCCGTCAAACCTACTCTTGCGACCACGAAACCGGATCTAGATGCAACAGATTTCCTCTTGGACGACACGAGCAGCTGGCTTCCAACGGCGTCAGGCACTGGCTGAGCGACATTCTCCCTGCAGCTGCTAAGCGCCGGACCCCTTTCGCCATCACCTTACCAAGCGCCGCGCTACAACTGGACGAAGCAGCAAAAGAGGGACACGTGGGATCTCGGCCACTTTGGGCGCCATGCCCTTGAAATCCCGCGAGAAGGATCACGAGAGGGATCGGGAGCGGGAACGAAGCTCGACTGTGAAATCAAGAGATAAGGACTCGAAGAAAGACAGAGAAAGGAAGCGCCATTCACGGTCGTCCCACGGAAAATCGAGTGAAGTCTCAACCAAGGAACGGAGCCGAGGCGGCACCACGGGACGCTCCGCCACTTCCTCCACAACATCAACCAGCTCACGGAGACGCAGATCCTCAATGGTGGACGTGGAGAGCGCTGGTCGTTCTGGCACAGCTTCTTTCCTGGAGTCCAGAGCCAGCTTGCCTTACCCGACGTTCTCGAAAGCCCACAGCAAGGAGGTTGTTGGAAGCCGGGACCGTGTCGAGCGCGGATTGAGCATTCTGACGCCGGATCCCACCGACGTCGACTCGGCCAAGGAAAAGACGGGTTCGCCTGGGAAGGATACGCCAAACGGGACAACTGCTCGGAGAGAAAACCACAATGCTCCTCCGAGTCCGCCGCTCACGAGCGTAGACCAACGGTCGCAGAGGAAAGACAGTATTGTCGGGAACAGATCAGCAGATGAAAAGACCGGCGAGAAAGTTAAAACGGAGACAACCAAGGTGAAGTCTCGGTCGTCTTCGAGCTTGAGTGCAAGAAAGGATGATAGATCAAGGAGCTCCAAGTCACACGTTGAAGTCGACACGCCACACCGAACTGCGAGCCACAAGACGTCGAGCACGAGGGTGAACGATGAAGTGAAGCTACCGCGGAGGTCTGCTAGTCATGCTACGACACGCTCCTCCATCAAGCCCGCGGAGGCGGCATCACAGGCCACAAACGATTCAGATGCGACGTCCGTAGCACCGAATCAGCCGCCAGCATACCAGAGACCTGCAACCTCTCACGCAAGGCCCCCTTCGCGAAACCAGGTGCGGTCGTCCATGTCCCACCGGTCAGATCCCCGCAAGAACACGCCTATCGAAGTCTTCACGGAGCATGACGTGTCGCCAACCTCCGCAGGGTATGGCGCTCCTCCGCCTCCGCCTCCACCGCCAGAGATGCCTATATCTATACCGCGGGTCGACTACCTTCTTCAGAACGGAGGATTAAATTACAGGGTGCCGAAAAATCTGCTGGCTGTAGGGGTACCCATCAATACGTCGCAACAGCCATTCCAACCTCAGACGGCTGTGGGAAAAGTCTTCGAGCCCTACAACAGGTTGTTGGATGATTATACCAACGTAATGGCAAAGAATGGCTCCCTTGCGGTTGCGACTGGCTACAGATCGGTGGCACGGAGGCTGCTGGACCGACTGGAGGCTGTATTTGCGCGGGACATATCTTCGGAGTCATGTCAATGCTTGATGTGCGGAAATCGGGCGCCCGATGAGCATGTATCAGGTGTTAGCTGGGGAGAGGTTCTTGAGCTAGTCTCGGGGAGAAGGGAGCTTCCCAACTGGCCTCCTTTTACGATTGCGCCTGCCTTGGATGATCAGAATATCTCGGGTGAGGAACACATTCCGATGCAGAAATTGGATATCGATGTCCCGGAAGAATACCGAGAGCATTACATTCGACAGTCTCGCAAGACAAAGCTGGCCGTGGACAAGTGGCTGACAGAACAGTCAGCTAGTGCACCTGATGAGGTAGACGATGAGACACTAACTTTCGCGATAATGACCCACCTAGACCCAGAGAAACGAGCTCTCTTTCGTGCTCTTCTCGGTCACTCAACCTCGATACCCCCGTCGCCGTCACAGCCCAGAGCACGTTCTGCAGTATTGATATCATCCGGGCTAGCTATCCAACGACTATACAGACTGGCGTCCGTTCCTAGAGACCCAGAGACTGCCGTCTATATGTTGGATAATCCCAACATGCATAATGTTCTCGCGACTCTTGCAGCAATTAGTGATGACGAATGGGATATCCTTATTTCAGGCCGCTTCGACGGATTTCTACGCAGCGGCGCAGAGGATACGTTTCTCCCGTCAATGTCAGGATCCGTACCTCCAAGGCCACTGAGTCGATCAACGACTACCTCGTTCAACGGTCTATCTCGTGGGGCCACCCCCTCCCACACGGAAAGCAGTTACCGTCCTGCAAGTCAGCCTTATGGCACAAACGGTCTCCCTGCCTCGTTTGGAGCTCCGATCGCTATGGATGAAGAGACAGAGATTGCAGCTCTGGCTGAGATCGAACGGGACATTTATCTTAGCATGGAGGCACTAGAGGATGCTTTTGAGGCGCTGCATTGCAAGGCTGAAGCCGTTCGTCGAGCACTGCGAGAGCGAGGTGCCGGTCTTGCTGTGGCCAGTCAGGCTCGTCGTGGTTCTTATGGTTCTTATGTTGAGGCGAGACTAGGTACACCATCCTCTGCGCTTGGGCACTCCTGGGAAAGTGGCCCTGAAGATGACGGGATTGATGACGACATGTCTCTTGCTCCGGATGATTCTGCTAGCAATATCAGTTCGAACCGAAGACGTCGACCGAAGAGGCGAACTGAGCGCCGTACTCCAGCTCCGGTTGAGGAGGAAGATGAAGAAGAGGACCCTCACCTCAGGAGGCGTGACACGAGGAGTTCGCGGAGGCACTGAAGAGTATAGGCGCAACATCACACGCCAGTCTAGTATGACAGGCCATATGAAGCTATCTCTACTAACTCGAGGCATCTAATGAAACGTGACGATGAATGATTACGAATTGAGATGAGAAGCGATGAGACGAGATGACATGATATCATTTCCAGTTCCATGACTTACGCAGATTTGCATATTCCTTCATGCGTTTTTCTGAGTATTTTCGAAATCCTTGACTCTGCATACCCATCTCCGCATCTGCAGTCGGCTTGTGTGTTCTTTTGTCTACTGCTCGTGCAAATGTTAATGTAATCACACTTACATTGAGGAAGGAAATCGAAGCTCTTGACACCGTCTTTCTATGTATACCACCCATTTCTGCCAGAGGTGGGTTCCCGAAATCGAATTTATGTGCCGCTGGATGGCTCGGCACACGATAACTAGTCTGAACTTGCAAATATCCAACAGGTGTCATGAGCAATGGGTCGGAATCTGTCATTTTCTCTGTGTCAGGCTTTGTCCTCTGATCCATATGTACATACGTCCTGTTGCAGGAGACAGTTCGAAGCGATCACGTAGCTTGCTAATTTAAATAAGTTACGTTCCTCCTCCTCTTCCATGTTAAGGTATCCGCCAGCGTTCTCGGCATATCTACAAAAGGTATAGCGATGACATCTCATATAGCGACGTGTCACTTGCCGGGGAGCGGACTAGACTCTAGACTCGAGTGTGAGCGCGAGTCAAACGTCAACCCCGTTGCGCAACATGCACTGGAGAAATATATATATATATTTTTTTTCGAACGATCAAGAGAGCAAACATAGACAACAGGAAATTGTTCAATCCTATCGCTGTGTGAAAGTCTACAAGTTAAACAGCTTCAAATATATATTCACAAAGGTAGCAAGGATATTGATCCCTCGAAATAGAACATGGCTTCATGTTTCTGAAAAGATCCTCACATAGTTCTATCTCCTAACTCTGATCCCGTGGCAAGCAAATCCTCTCAATAGATAGCAAGTATGCATAGTTACACACATGGAAACTTGAGCCGAGGCACTTCTCGAAATGATCAACCTGTCCGTATCTAGCCGAGCCACACGTAGTAACCACGTACTACTCCGTAGTAATGATAAATAACTACGTACTACGGAATACCTATTAGCTATCTGTCGAATCCTGGGGCACAAAGACAAGAATGGGAGCAAAGATAGGTCAAGATCATGTTTGCCACCTCTTCCACCTCTGTTCACCTTCCACCTCTATTCACCGAGATCCAGATCTAGGGATGTCTCGAAATCATGATTTGGAATTGGAATGGTCAAACCGAGGTGGAATTCGGGTGAGACCCTGCCTTACCCGTCGTTTCGGGTAGATGAGGTGCGCGGCAGCTCGCCCTTGAGTATAACTAGCGGCTAACTAGGCGCTGACACTCGTATAAATTAAGCATAGCCACAATTCACGACGGGAATCGGTAGATAAGTACCTCCGTAGTCAGCACTAATCCTCATAACGAGAGTAAGCCAGTAGTGGATCTTGAAGTTGCCCGTTCAGCATTGCCTGGAGAAGTTAGGGAGGGAAAGGGTCCCACTGCCCGATTCCCCGGCGAAACCGTTAAGTTCCCAGCTGAGTAGACCGGTAGCTGGAACTATTCCGGAATCGAAGTGGTCTAGTTCCAAAGTGGATGGAAGGCGATATATTATTTGGCTACGTATTTATTTGATTATTTTACCTGTAATGATAGTTACTTTCATAGTCGCGTCGTAAGCTACGATCCCGCGGCTCATATTTGGTCCCTGGTCGAAGTAAGCTTTGATTAGTATTGTCTACTACCCACTGACACGAGATTTGTAAATGATATGTTAGAGTGATTAGAGACTCTGTGCGTAGTCTAGTGGTCTATGTATGTGGTTCAACAACATACTGAATTACTACTCCCTTTGGCAATTCTTGGCATTTAGGAATGGCAAGTGGCGAGTATTCTTTCTATACGAGGATCCACCCGTTGAACCACATATAGGCAGAAACCTGGATTCGTCACTCAAGATATCAAAACTCGTTATTGGGGAGACGCGAATTCCAGAACTTTAAATTCCCGATGCTGCAGTGGACACTGCCCCAATACGAGGATGGTAATGATTGGTGAAGCATATAGTGGCCAGATTTACTTGGCCATCTTGGCTGGAGTCCTGGACGAAGGAACATTAAGGTTATGACGACTGCATACTAACTAAGCTTTGGCAGGCGAACAGTAGTCCATGCCACAGGGCATCCATATTAAAAATGACTGACATTAGAGGTCGATCCACGGACGCCACTAGAATCCCCTCTGGGTGATCTGCATGAGCTGTTATCTGGCACTGTCTACAATTATGTACGGATATGCTCGAATATCTCACCGAAAGCCGGATAAGACAGACAGAGAGAAATTTTTGACTTCAGAAGCCGAATAGGATAGGAGGCAACAAGGTAACAAGTCCGGGGTGGATGTGGCGGAGAGGCTGCAAAATATCGTACACACTATTTAGAACACATCCCAAAGCGTGTATAGTACGGAGTATACAAATGAATGACTCAAAGGAACAACAGGGGGCTCTGAAAAGGTTTGAGCACTTTTCCCTGATAATTCTTGCCCATCCGGGGAACGATCTACTGCGCCAGGAGAGCTTGATGAAGTCAATCTCATTCATATTCCGGCATAAAGCGATTGATTAACGCCTCTCCTCTCGAGCCGCCGGATGTCGCATTCGGATAAACAAACCATATGAAAGTACGTATGTACCTTATTTTCGGCCAAGAACATTGGGACGCCCGGTGAAAGCGTACCAAACCTAGATATACGATGCACGCATCATAAGCTTCTGTCATTGGATAGTACCTGTCATTCTGCTTGTGGCCTCTTATCAATGTTTGTGGGTTCTGTGGATAGCTCATCTTATTTCGAGTACGACAAAGCGCCTCCGCTATGCGTCTCATCGGCACCACCTCGTGGCAACCGTGAGAATACGTACCAGTCTCTGGACAGACCTTTCAAAGAACCGTGATGCATAAGCACTGACCCCCAATGCAGAGTATAAGAAAAATGCTGATCTTTACCTTAATGCTTCACCCGGAACTGTTTAGCTATTAATAATCGGGAGTGGGACTAACTTAGTTAAAGACCATGAACTACGGATGTACTCCGTAGAAACTCACCGGAAATTCGGCTGCCCCATATTGTCAAATCGTTCTTAAACTCTCCCGCGTTGCCGTTATCAACTCCCGGCTCGATATTTTGGATTTTTTTTTAAGTTTTTCCTTCATCCAAGTCGGTCTCCACTCCTATCTGGGCGAACTTTGTCTGCGTCGTGATTTGATTCTCTTCATAATAATTGGCCCAGGGAATCCCGATGTCAGGTCGACTCCAGGCCTGGCTAGTTGAACGGCTAGATTCTCCTGTGACCTAGTTAAACTAAACGCATAGATATGGCATTTCTTGTCTCATGCTGCCTCTAGGACAAAATGGGCCAAAGATGCGTCTGTTTGGTTATCGGACGGAGGGAGAAAAGGGGCAAGTGTAAGAGATCTCCGGGATCTCCAAGATCCGTCAGTGGCCCGTGCAGTAAATGCAGAACTATTACGGAACGCTCCGTGATAATTTCCAGCAACTAGTGGCGCGGAGCAGGAGATTCGAGCTGGGAGTTGACGGACTAGGAAACCCTTGATCTTCACCGTGCTGGAAGGGAAAACCAGTTGTTTGAATTCGAGAACTATTCCTATCTGCAGCTAAAGCCCCGATCATGTCGGATTATTATTGCCCCTGACCATCATGGACACCGTTTTCAGATACTTGCTGCTTTGTGCCTCAAGCGGTATTCTATTGGGGGAGACCGTATCGTTTACGGAAGTCTTGAGACGACAAGAATCGACTTTGATGATAGCTGACAAGGATAGCGTAATCTGCAGAGCTACCATAGACATGCATACCGGCATCAGAATCAGCTGGGATAATCCGCACTATGCACTCTCTAGAGAAACCCCCGGGGGAATACCCACATGAAGCGGGGAGATCGGGAGGAGAAGGAAAGCCAACGGGCTAGAAAATCAAATTGTGCTGTTCCGGGTGACTGGCATAAAGAAATGAACAAGTTAAAAAAAGAAAAAAAAAAGAAAGAAACGATGACCAGACTGGGGTTCGATCCCAGGACCTTATCGGTGTTAACGATACGTGATAACCAACTACACCATCCGGCCACGTGTTGATGAGAACTTCCTACTTTCGATATATCACTAAAGCTTGACAGTGGCGCTGTCCCTGAGGGTGTTTTTATTCCGCCCTTCGGATGTAAATTACTCCCACAACTACTTTCTCACTGCTAATCCTCGAGACCGCTGTATAAAGATCTCTTCTATGCGGAGGTTCCTTTAACGTCACTACTCAGTTCTAAGCTACAGCAAGAATGCCCAGAACTACCTTTTAACTTTGATCGACAATACGAAGTCGATTACAAGGGATCCCCCGGCAGTTGACCTGGCAAAACTGAACGTGGGACTTGCCTCGACTTATCATCTCCATCGGCAGTGGACAGGCGGAATTAGACTAACAATTCACGTTCTTGTGTGTGTGGCCAGTCAAATCCTGAAGAATGTGGTGTTATGGTTGTGCCATGGGCCCGCCATGTGGAGAGCTCGTATTCTTTCGACCTCTTTTTGCCCCTGACAGGCGTCAGATAGTGGCCCCCGCGACCATGCCCGGTGGCAACAGCTCTCTCCGCATCCGCATACTACCTGTATAATGGACCCAGGGATCAACTCGGAGCCTTATTTGCGCCTAACTCATCGATCATCCAAGAGGATGGATCGTGTTATCGTGTGTTGAACAAGGCGTCAACCCATCAGCCCGCAGTCGATCACTGTGGAATCGTGATTGAGAGAGAGAGAGAGGAACCCTCAGGAAATGCGCATGGATACTGCGACATCCCCTCTGTAGACTCTGGTTCGGTCAGTGACCGAAGGGGTTAACTACAAATAAGGATGAGGAGTCTATCAGCGCCAATTTCGGATGGGAAACCGTGCAAATCCTGCAGAACAGCCAGCACGGCGCGGCAGCGCAAGCGCTAACGACACACATAATAATCCCTGAGGCTGTGGGTCGGATCTTGGGGTCCCCGCGCTCCCCCAGACAATTTCGGACTGTCGTCCTCTGCTATGCTAATCTATACCAGACAGAGATCGCGTGAGCAAGATCGTGGTGGTAATGGTCCAGTGCATGGCCGCGATGGCTGCAGAAATGTACGGGCATCGCACGTTTATTATCTGGTGCGCAAATCAAGCCTTCTTTTTATCTTGATATGCATGTCAGAATGTTAGTTAACGTCCATGCTAGCCATCATGCTGTAACCGTTCACCGGTGACGCAAGACGACTTGACCCCGGCCCTCGTGCCGGTACCTGCGCCGCCTCCGACTACAGACATCTCTTAAACGCCCAATCGAGACTCATGACTACGTATCGTCATGAACCCCATCGTCCAACGACGGCCGTCTCTGTCAACCTCGTCCACTAGCAGTGGGTCAGGGGGAAGTCCTGGTACCTGGAGCTGGAGCTGTGGCGTGGCAGAGTAGCCCGCTTACGTCTGGCCCTTCGTGTCCTGATGCCTCGTATTGGAGATGAATCGTGCTAGCAAAAGCTTCGACGGACTTCTCCACGTCTTCTATAGCGTCCCCTGGCCCAGAAGGCAGAGCCCTATGATCTATGCCTCTAGGGGATAGCGGCCCGAAGACGCAGCCGGATCAGGACTGGCGGTCACTTTCAAGACGAAACATTAAACGTTATGGCGATGGAAAACTGTCTCTTCAGGGGATGTGAGCATCCTCTTTCGGGACGGTTTCTGCAGCGATCGCCGGGTCTCGACGTCTGTGGTCCCCGCCCGGAGCATGTGTTTTTAAGGGCGAATCTCAGGTAGTAATATATCTGTGTGTTGCCTAGCCTGCAATCTCTGAAAATCTCCTAGGAAGGGAAATCATGCGTCTTGACGGAACCAACTTGTTGCGAACGAACTCGCAATGAGTCTCATCCAGGCCGTTAAGCTGGTGCGTGCCGCCAACCGTGCTCAAGCGGAGGGCGAGCTGTGGCCTCGTGGAGAGACAATCAGTCCTTTACCAGATGTCCAGCGAAAGGGCCTCATCGCCATCTCTGTTCTGGCCGCGCTGTCGGTGCTTGCGACGCTGAGTCTGCTGCTCTTCATCTCCTATCGTTTTATCTTCTGGAAGAAAAGTTACGCTCACTACATCGGTTATAATCAATACATCGTTCTCATTTACAATCTCGTTCTGGCAGATTTCCAACAGTCTCTCGCTTTCCTGATCTGTACCCACTGGATTGCTCACAATGAGATCCGATCACCATCGGCGGGCTGCTTCCTCCAGGGACTATGGCTGCAGATTGGAGATCCCAGCTCCGGTCTGTTTGTTCTTGCAATCGCCGCCCACACATTCATGCTCGTAACGCTGGGCCGCAAACTAGAGCACAAGACGTTCGTCGCCTCTGTGATTGGTCTTTGGATCTTTGTGGCCGTTCTTGTATTGATTCCTATCACCTCTCATGGTTCGGACATTTTTGTCCCATCGGGGGCATGGGTATGTCGTTCTTGAAATCCCTGATGCTGATCATTCTCTTCCATGAATGCTGACATCTGAATAGTGCTGGATTAACGAGAAGTACGAAACGGACCGATTGTGGACACACTATATCTGGATCTTCCTGGCCGAGTTCGGCACCGTCAGTCTGTATGCCGTCATGTTCTTCCAGCTGCGTCGGCAGATCGCCCAGTCTGCAATCCTGGGAAACAGCCATGTACAAAGCCTGCAGCGTCTGAAACGTGTTATCAGCTACATGGTTATCTACCCCATTGCTTATCTAGTCTTGTCTCTTCCTCTTGCGGCTGGCCGCATGGCCAGTGCTCGGGGCGATAACCCCAGCATGGCGTATTTCTGCCTTTCTGGAGCAATGATGACCAGTTCCGGGTTTGTCGACGTGATGATGTACACCCTGACCCGCAAAAACCTCCTGGTCGAATCCGAACCTAGTCGCGATCGCAGTTACAATCACATATTCAGCAACAATGGACCGAAGAGTGTTGGAAACAATATAACACTGATTACCGTCGACAACAAAGCGACCAGGGCGAACCTCAGCGCCCTCCGGGCCCGCGATGCTGACGATGACTCTTCTCACGGCCGCGACGGTTCCACAGACAATATCGTTCGGAAAGGACGTGGCGAGATGGGTAAAGTGTATCAGGAAACGACAATCGAGATCACCTCCGAACCAGCATATCCGGATGCCCAGAGCGAACGCTCGAGTAAGGACCTTCCAGACGAGCCGCGTATGCCTCAGCGGACAGCTACTGCTACTAGAATGTGGTAACGATAATCGGTTGCCGGTGGCGAGGGAATGGAAGCAAGCATGTCATGCTCTATATACCCTCGACTTCTCTACAACCATAGGGTGGCTATCCGCAGGCGTTTTAATTTAAGTTGTCTCTTCCTTTATCTCTTTTTCTGTATCTTCTGTACTTCGCATGCACGAATCCTGTGATATCACTTACCTTGAGGATGGGGGCGAGTCCCCCGTTTCAGTCATATTTGCTCAAGGTCCCTTCCGATCTTTAATCTCTACACGCTTGTTTTCATTTCTTATATATCAGAACTAGTTTTGACTCTGTCAGACTTTCCGTGTATTGATGACCAAGGATTCCTTTATTTGTTGACGCTAATGAGGTAAATGAGGAGCGAACTACAATGGAGGTCTAGAAACGGTTCGTTGGATGATAAATAGAGAAATATGACTTTATCTTCTTGTAACAATACTAGGTTGTCTTCCATGTCTCCCAGGCCGGCTGAAGAAGTGGGCGAGTGGTTCTTCACGCTCGCTGACTTGCCAGTTTCCCTACGCATCGACTTGTTGGAATGATACTCCAACCGATGACATACATCGTATCAAGAACATATCCTATCCTAATTCTCACACTGGATTGCAATTCAGTAAGCCACTTACCCCACCCAGTCGATCACGAACACGAGCTAGCCCCGTAGTACGCGAGTCAGATACGCAACCCGGTGCCTCTAAACTACCTCAGCTGAATTGACAGACTTTCGAAATGCTTATGAAGCACTACTAATCCGCCGAAAATTCGAGATTTCGTTTTTAAGATTCCCACCAAACCTTAGTTGGTCCTGATCAGGGAATGATCCATAACTTGTCATTAGGTAAATAATTCAATTTACTCTCCTAGAGGAGAATAAGCTTTAGTGAAAGGGGTGGAAGAGTTTGGGGCAATAAACTTCAATACGTACGCTCGACTTCAAAGTATATTCCCAGAACCTTGATATTCCCTATCGTCTCTAACTAGCTACGGTATCGTTGTACGACGGAGCAAGAGCGTACCTCTTCACTCAGATCCCCTGCTCGTGCAAGTCCGGTTTCAGCTCTGTATTATTTCCTAGCATATAGAGTTCGGGGTTATTGAAAATAGGGTCTTGATAGAGACCGACCATTAGGCAACGACCTTGAAAACATTGAGCTAGATTCGATTCAAAGATCAGTTCCCCGTAGATAGATCTCTCAGTTGTCGGTAGGTGTCATGTATCATGATAATCTTAACGCACTCCCAAGCAGGGAGTCTAACGCCCCATTTACAGACAGGTTTTAGAGAGCTGGGGAACACGGGGGTGTCCACGCGGTATTTTCATCGAATCATGACAGATTTCGTTAACTATGACGGGAGAGGAAAAGTAGTATCCAGGAAGGTGCCTATTATCATCGGTAATCTAGGAGAGGCTTACGTTTTGATTGACCCAGGAATTGGGAGTGCCCTCCATGCTGCCAATCCCCTTACGTCTACTTCTGTTGCTTGCGTTGAGGATAGATGTAAACTTACATTTTTCCACGATTCACGATACTTCGCATTCGGTGAGATATTAATATGTAAGGTTATTGTGCCATGGGTGTTAACGGCCAGTTTTCAACGCTAGGATTATCGAGTTATCCTCGCCTCTATATCCCTGGCCAAATGGCTCGCCCAACAGAGTCAAATACAAGCTCTTCGACTTTATTCTTGAGTGGAAAGATGCATGAGATAGTTCTAGATGAGACTTTCGATGGTAAAAATATTAGTCATCCATCCTTCCATTTTTATGGATTCTCGAGGGAGAAATCCGCCAGGAGCTCCCTAGGGGTAATAGGGAGTCTAAGGGATAAACTGACGATATTGGAATGTTATTTTGCCGTTCCTTTCTAGAATTCCCTTATTCATCTCAGCTTGATTCGCAAAGGGGCCTGATATTGCAGGATTGTTGTTCGAAGTCCAGAAGACCTAATCATTATAAGGCTTCCGCCTTATTCACAGATGACGCCTCTGATCCTGGCACTTACCTCCAACCGCTCCTTAGAAGTTAAAATTGGCCATGGAGTTAATACCCAGAACAAACTTCATCACAATATACATCATTTTTGTTTCCAAATCAGTAAAGGTGTCAAAAACTTTCGGCATGGGGACTTCGGTATTTGTGAGTATGAATCGCATATTATCTACTTCTAATATTGGAACTCTTTTTCCAAATTTGACAGTTAAATAGTCGCTAACTTTTACAATCTTTGCAGCTCCATCAGACTGGCTAAGTATATTGATAGAAGCGTCGATCTTAGAGATTGTGGGCAAACTGTTTCTGTTGTTTTTTTATGGCTCCATGCTCCTTGTATCTATGGGAATGAAGAAGCACGTGGTAAACAAAACCATAACATTTCCATGGTGAACGGGTCGCTAAGTTATGCTTAGCTTAATGATGTGAAAAGTCGCAAGAAGAGTACTGGCAAAACGATTACTACCACATGTTGTTACATATGATTATTTTCTGGCGGCAGGGAGGCACAGGAATATTACTTAATGGCACATTTTAAATGCTCTTCCCATTTTGAGAAGTGTCTCCAAGCATTACTAATGTGATAAATTCTCCCGAAACAGGGTGATGACATATGTTGCAGACTTGTAGCGACTGTATAGAATAATGATGACCAATCCTGATATATTAGGGAAGGCTTGAGACAGCAGTCAATGAACGCAAGGTCTGCAAAAGAACGTCTTGAGATCAACTGGTTTGACATGAACTTATTTCTTATACCTATAACGAGATTCAAACTTCGATTCCATTGCTCTTATTTGAGATACTTTTTTTTCTTCGCCTGTCCTCACTTTGGAGTAACTCTGTCTGCGAGGGCGGTGATTTTCTCCACTAACAAGGCTGTTTGGCTCAGCATAGGAGAATGACCCGCGTTGCATCGATCAATTTCCGCATTTGCAGCACGTGCAAACATCTCTTGGAAGTTGCTAGGAGCAGCTTTGTCATTTTCGCATATCAAATAGGCCGAGGGAATGTATTCGTAGGCTGCTCGGGAAATAGGCGTCTCCTGGACTTTATATGACTGGGGAATCAGCCGTGACTCCCACAGGGCCGCTTGCTCTGCAGGGAGATCATTGTAAAGTATCTGTGCACCGTTTTTGATGGTAAAGGTACCGTCATCCTGGAATTGAGACGTTCATATTAGTGGTTTCTTATTTTCTCAAGTTGTATGGATTTCAGAAATTATGTATGCATGGATATGACTTGACGACATGAAAAACGCAGTGATTGTCTTACCCGGACGTCATTATTCGGTGATTCCCCAAATGCTTTCAGCACAGATTGTCCTGGGGGAAGCACGAATGCAGAGAAATAAAACAGATGAAGAACACCGCCCGGTGCACCTGCTTGTTTACGGCTCTCGTAGCTGAGTTCCTTCGGGATGGCATCACTTCCAACAAGGCCACCGTACGAATGCATAAGGACAATGACATATTTTCCATCCTTTTCTATCAGTGACTGGAGCGCCTCAGTCACCGCGCGCGAGTCGTCGGTCAATGTCCGCGTAGGAAAGTCTGCACCGTCGGGATTGCAACTAGGAAGTAGGGGATGAACAGTTGGGTATCCCTCCTGTTCCAGGCCCTTTATGAGAGCCTCATAAACCAGAGGAAGTTGGAATGAGCCCTGGACAAGTAGTAGGGTCGGTTGGCTGGTCACCGATGATGATGCCGTAGCCATGGTCGACTGAAGGTTAGCTCGGTTACTCTTGAGAGGTTCCAACGTTGGAAGAAAAGACTCCCAGTTAGTGAATGATTGAATAGGCGCTTGATTGTCTGTGTTTTCGTGAGAAGTAGAAGTGAACTTGACGCTTCTCAAACGATGGGGTCAAGCTGGCTTGAATTTGGTTCCCCGCCCTATCAGGTAAGCAAAGCAAAAGTCCCTCCAAGATTCTTCCCCTCCCCTCATCTAATAGACTGATAATGCATAAAGCTGATCATCTCTAGATCCGTAATCACATACAGGAGCACAATATTTCCGCCCCCACGGGAAAATATCAGGCCACCTTGACCGTGCTGTGCGACCTTGATGCTAATTTAGTGTCCCTTTATGTTGGATGCCTGACTGTTAGTGGCTGCATTAGGCCCTTGATATGGCTGTTGATCACTGGATCAAAAGCTCAATTATTGGAATACCTTATGCATTGCTTGGGTGCGTCGTCTCAGCACCTGATAAAGTTGCTAGCTCGGAGTTACAGACGCAGGGGCCAAAACTATCCTCAGCTCTCTAATACCCGTTTTCGTAGTAGTTCATTCAATATACTGATGTCTGTAATGGTTATGTTACCACCTAGCTGAAATACCGATCATGTATGTTGGTAGAGTTTTGGTTCGGGTTGTTAGCAGTCTCAAGAGCTGATGAGTCTGACGAAGCACTTATTTGAGCTCTGCATGGGATTGAATCCCTGAAGATGTCTGTCTCTCGTTAGAGATTTGACTCTACAAAGGTGGTCTCCGCGAAGGCACTGAAATATATCGGTCTCATTGTCTATCCAATATCCAGTTCCCTATTTGTGAGTGACAGTCGTGACAAAAATGGGAATTATCTTCTCGCTTCTGAGCAGTCCACAGCAGCGACTGGTGAGGTCGCTACGAGGAAAGACCTTCATCATTCCGGATTTAGAGTTGATCTTTCATCACTGGCCATATGGCGTCAACCCGGAGGTGGACCGACTACAGAAAGAATTTGATCAAAGATTGGTGCAGTGAGTTTATACCCAAATTCTTCTATAATCGCAAATCAATAACAAAGTAAACTTATTGAATTTTAAAGGTATTTTTCTGGAAAGATATTGCGTAAAATGCAACAAGCAGATGCAGCGGTCTTTGGCGCATCGTGGTGGCCATATGCCCCCTATGATACCCTATACGTCGCCGCATGCTTGGGATTATGGGTAAGTCAACTTGTTACTTGTGTTGAAATATATTTCATCTTTACAGCCTATCACTAACCAAATGTCTCTAGCTTTTTGCATGGGACGACGGTAAATTTCTCCTATTATATTTTATTTGAATTATGATCTGATATTGTTGGCCACAGAAACCGACTCAGTGGAGATCTCCACGATGGTGAAAGACGGCAAACGAGGTGCTGCCTTTCGCAAGGAAACAAAAGATTTCATCCGTCAGTTTCTTATTCCCGGTAGCGATCCTTCTACTTCATCAAATCCTATCATTACGAATTTTGAAGTGGTTGGTGTTGCAATCCGTGATTCATGCACGAGTTGTGAGTCTTTTTTTCTTCCCTATATGATAAAACATTACATGATGATATGATGCTAAGAAACATTCCAGCACAAAGAGAAACATTCTTTAGCGAACTTGAATATTTCATCGACATGGTGGATCAAGAACAGAAAGTCCTACTTAGTGGCAGGCTACCTACAGTTGAGGAATATCGACAGCGACGGATGGGATCAGGTGCAGTCGGAGTGTGCCTGGCTGTTACAGAGTAGGCCCAAATAATAAAATAACCGAATATTTATATCCGTTGCTGATTGCGAAAAGATATGCCTTCAAAATGGAAATTCCCTCGGATATAATGTCTAGCAAGGAGATGCACAAACTGTGGGATCTTACCAGGACCATCATCTCAATGTGAGTATTTCGAATTCACCTGTCTTGAAAAGAAGATCCACAAATTAATAATAATACAACACATTCAGAACCAATGATATTATTTCCCTGAAGAAGGAAATTGTGAGTGACCTACTTGGACATTGAGCTTTATATACGCAGATAACTGATGACTTTATTCTTTAGGCCCACGATCAAGTTGATACCATAGTTCCTCTACTATATCTTCGCTGCGGATCGCTCCAGAAGGCAGTCGACGAAGCAACGGAGATAATACGTTCTTCCGTTCGCGATTTTGACATCTTGTCTACTAAGATGCTCCTTCAGTACTCTGGAGCTGCCGACCTACATGAAAAACTGCAGAAATTCATCGATGGTTGCAAGTTCGCATCGACTGCAAATTTATATTGGGGGTAAGTCCTAAGCGCCTCATTATATTTTATGTTCTCTGGTTGACTGACATTTGCTTGCACCCTCGATCTAAAGTCTTCATTCTAAACGATTTCAACTTCCCTCCCAATCCTTGAGAGGCGGATTGAAGGTAAAGCTGTAAGCAGAGAACTAGATTTCTTATTTTCCTTGAGAAGGTATGCTAGATCGTGTGGTCAATAACACTGGAGGCAACATGCGCGTTTCATGTTTACGAGGAACAATAGTTGGGTAACATAGACTTAATTAGAGTCGCTTCAGATCGTAAGATTAGATATCGCAAAATTCTTCAAGACACCTTCAAGGTAGACACTGCTAAATCCCGCGGAATTGATCAGGTCCGCACAGGTGGTTCAGGTAGCACTCTGCGCTACGGAGTTACACATTAAGGACAAACGTGCTAGCGGCGCGCTACTAGAAAGGTCATTGTCTCAGCCGGAGTTGTACGTGCTGCCTTTAGAATATGCCATATCGAAACTATCGGTTTTGTCACATCCCTAACAATCCTCCATTATAGTTCCAATCTCCTCAGCTCTTGATGGTGTCTGGTATTGGTCCTCGGGAAACACTGGAGCGGCACGGCATTCCTGTCCTATCAGACCTTCCTGGTGTTGGGCAAGATGGTATGAAGATCCCTATTTTGCAATCAGGAAGGGCTGACAGATGATAGGACGATATTGCCTTCAGTCCCGCCTATGCGGTTAATGTCATCACACATAGTGCGCTTTCAATATCGTCAGTCGCAGCTGAGCACGCGGCCAACTTCATCAGCAACCGCACGGGGATGCTCACAAACTGCGGTGGTGATAATTTAGGTAAGTATTCCTCCATGTCATGGTTTCATTATGCATGATGAGCTTACTCCGCTCAGCTTTCTCCAAAGTCTCTCTGGGCAGCATTAGCAACAAAACTCGCGCCAAACTAGACGCATTTGCAGACGACTGGCCGGACTTCGAGCACTTCTTAGATGCCTATTTCGGTTATGACACCGACATAGCGACATAGACACCGGATACTGGCCTCAATTATGTCTCGTCTTTCGCCGCCCTCGCCAATCCTTTCTCCAGAGGGAATGTCACCATCTCATCGGCTGAGACTGCAGATCCACCCATCATCAACCCAAACTGGCTCAGTGATCCTCGAGATCAGGAGGTGGCCGTCGCTGCGTTTCAGCAGGCCCGCGCCGTCTTTACCAACAACGGCACCGCTGGCGTGGTCATTGGAACCAAAGTATTTCCGGGTACCAACGTGACCACCAACGCCGAGATCCTGACTCTGATCCAAGAGAACGCTGCCGCAAGCTACCATGCATCATGCACATATGCAATGGGTCTGGCAAATGACTCGTTGTCTGTTTTGGACCCCAAAGCTCGAGTTTATGGCGTGCAGTAACTGCGCGTTGTGGATATCTCGGTATTTCCCGTCTTGCCCCCTGGCCATCCTTCTGCAACTATTTATGAGTATCCCCTTGTCTCGGTGGTCGCTCATTTTGGTAGTTAATACATGAGCTAATCTTGGAGTATCGTGGCCGCAGACGCCCTGGCTGAAAAAATCGCCGAAGATATTCTGCAGGGTTGAAGCCTGTGATTCAGAATCTCACCCACTTGCAGAGTGATCTGAACTGCGAGGCTGACTACACGTCTGCATCAAGGAATTTCCAGACAACGTAGCTATTATTATTCCTGTCAGTTCACGGAGATTAACCCTAACCCCCCTCCCCACTTCCCAATAATAATGAATGGGAATACCAGATTAAAGCATGATCCGTTCAACTCACAAGGTTATGATGGGTTCCATTTAGGTTTTGGGGTCCTGGAACCTTAACTTATTTTTCGCAGTTTATCGGGAGGCTTCGGGGCCAAAATGTGGATCCAAGTTAATTGATCCTACGCCGTTGCCGCTAAAAATGTTAAATCTTGCAGGACATGAAGAGGAGGTCAAGAAGTATCAAGGATGTTTTTTCAAATACCACTATGAAATGCCACAGGGGTACATCAGCTGTATCTTATCATTGTCTACAGGCACCCTGGTAATGAATCTGGCGGATCTGTTCCGCCTCCTCGAATAGGCAATACGATACCTACTATTTATGTCCCTTACTCCGGTGATTTAGAGAGAAGTAATAGAGTAGTACACTTGCCGGTGAAGAGTAGCAGACTAGAATCTGATATTATTCTCTTCTTCTCAGCGAATCTTTCCTCAAAAGCACTCCTTGGATGGCATTTAAGAATAGAAGGACACGGCAAGATGGTCGACCAGGCGTTTTCTACGGGGTACATTATGACCCCGCCGAACGAGACGGTACTGTCATGTTCCAATTCTATCCCCTCTTGTCGGGACTGACTTTACCTAGGACGAGCGCATTCGTCTAGACCTACAGCACCAGGTCTGGCTGCTCACATTGCATGGACATTTGCATCCAACACAACTTCCGGACTTTGAGGATGACGGCAGAACCAGCCGCAACATCCTGGACGTGGGCTGTGGCACCGGTGCATGGGGCCTCTCCATGGCGCGGGCTTATCCTGCAGCACGAATTGTGATGACCGACCTCACCCTGCCCATTCTCGACCCAGACAGCACGCCAAGCAATGTCGTTCTAGTTGAGAGCAACGCTGATCATGATCCGTGGCCGTTCCCACACAGCGACTTTGACTTAATCCACGCCCGTATGCTCACCTCCGGCATCCACGACTGGCCGGGGTTCCTAGCCCGATGTTACACTCATCTGGCGCCGCTTGGCTATCTGGAGCTGCTGGATGTCTGTCATCCCTTCCGCGCCTTGAATGCGCACTACGATAATCCCGAAGTGTCAGCTTTCATCCGCTTCGGGTATGCTGCAGAAGCCTCTTGGAAGGCAGCTGGCCTGGATTATCGTGCCACCACTAAACACAAGGAGCGATTACAGGCACTCGGATTTCGTAAGGTGGCCGAGACCGAAGAACGTTGGCCGCTTGGCCCATGGGGAGAAACGGAACGCGAACGGAGAATGGGCGAGCTGACCCTTCATAACGTTATCAATTTTATTCGTATGGCTGGTCTAGCCATCCTGACACAGGGAAAGGCCAGCAAACTAGACGATGATACTGATGCTAGCTGGGTGCAGGAGAAAGAATTGATCAGAGCCGCACTGGTGGATCTGGAGCAGAATTGGCGGACTCATCAGTACTATCTTTGCATGTAAGTGACTTTGTTTTTGGTTGTTACACTTCCCGAATGGAGGTTACGAACGACCACGTGCCCTAACTATTCACCATAGGAAGATCCATTGCGCTCAGAAATAGCGCAGAAAATACATTTGCAACACATGGGAAGATGGGGAGTGTAACGTTCTGATCAATTCTCATGAAAATCTCCAGAAAGTAGGGTCGTTAACCAATAAATCGCTGTTCATATCAAAATATGTGCAATGTCCAGACATCATTTCTGCATGTTTCCGATCATAGTTCCCTAAACTATATCATGCGCTCTCGCCGATCCAGCATTTGAGCTCCGGTCCATTAGTGAGCCTGCTACGAAGCCATCTTCCAGGATCTCGACTTCCAGCAGATCTATGTCATCCATGTTAGGTCGACTTTGACGTGATGGCTTGACCTGATAGACTGGATGTTGGGGCTCTTTTTGTGCCTTATGTCGGCGCTGTGACTCCGTACTAGCGATTCCCTGAATAGCACGGACGACCTTCTCGCCGAACATTCTGGCCAGGAACGGTAAGGAAGCAGATATGATGGCCATGCTTGGCTCAATATAGGTCCAGATCGACGCTTGAAAGACAGATCCTGCCGTAGATAATTAGGCCATAGTTCATCTGGGAATCAGAAAGAAAGATACGCACGGGAGAGATCAGTCTCGTCAACTGTGGCTGTCTTGGCTGCGCGGACAGCACTAGCAATGCAAGCCCTGCAATAATGAAATTCTTTCAGCATCGATTCAACTCTTCCTCGCCCCTCAGCAGTACTCACAACGAGCCCAAAGCAAATGACCCCAGAACAAGAGCCTTGTGGACCATATCCAATGACAATTGCAGCACAGGAACAACTGGCAGCAGAAGAATGAGCCAGTCGATAATGTTGTTTGAAATGGAGTTGCCCCAAAGGAATGGCAACAGCTCGATACAGTGCCCTGGTTTAGTCTGAATCCACGCCTTGTCCACAGGGGTGCATTGGAACAGAACAGAAAAGAAGACGCCGAAGAACCAGATGCCCTCGAGAGTTGCCAGAATGTAAACTGCCACCCGGAACCATTTTAACAATCCAAAAATTCGGTGCAGAGATATCAGAATTGAGAACTTGATGGTTGCGACGAGAATCGTGTAACCCAGCTCAGGCCAGAAGAACATCTGAGATTAAAATTTAGTTTCCTGTCAGAGGGGGATTTTTGTTTTCGAAATATTAGGTTATACCTTTAACAGCCAAGATATCTCATCTGGTGTCAGCGTGCTGATCGGCTTGCCTTCGCCGCCCTTGACAGCCACTGCATGTCAGACACTGATCAGCTCGATGTGATCAAACAAAATCGTACCATCCAGAGAAAACAGCATACAGAGAAAGGCACCAACAATCTCCACATAAAGCATAAACAAGGCAAAGCACAATAGCCAGTCATCGACTGCAATGGCACCCTTCACTTTGCGAATCCGCAATCGCAACCCAAGGAACACGGTGGAGAGCACCGCGAGGATAGGGAGAATGATAACTGACTTTTTGCCATCACTGGAGAGGACACCCATGATTGCAACATAGAAGATTTTGGGATCATCGAGAGACTCGAACAGCACTGAAAACTATCAGCATGACCCAGGAGGAAACACTCCGAAGGATAAGATTCTCCATCGCAGCTGACCCATCTTCGCTATCGGCAGTGAGGGGTCAGCTCTGATGCGGTCAGACCAAGGATGATTTGCTGCACAAGCGTTTATTCGCGCAAGGTCTTTGTACTTACAATTTACTGGATAATTACCCAGGTAGAGTCCAAATACACTCATCATCCAGCACATGCTCGCGAAATACCCCAACGCAGCTCGGCCCTTGGACAATGTGTTGGCCATCTGCAAATATCTGCAGCGCCACCAAAGATGGATCGACCACTACCACACCACATTTTTGGGGGCTGAATCTCAAAGCCATCCTGTCAGCATCTCTCTCTATACCATCGGTCGCTGCGGTTCGTCACAAATCGCATGCATTGCTCCATTCGACAACGCCTCAGGAACAAGATGGAACGCAAGGGTATGTAAGATCCGAGTTTCGTCCCCATTTTGTGCTGAACATGCGTAATTTACCATTGATAGTAACAAGTGCTTATTTGGGACATATGAGCTCATAAGGATATATAATTCTAAGTTGGGACACTTACAGATCAGCGTTTCACTAACCTTTCCGGCTGTAGAACAGCCCCCGTCTCAACACCATGGCATATGTCACACTGCTCCTCGGGGCAAGTCTTCTCTATGTTCTTGGCCGAATCATCTACAACTTGTACTTGCATCCCCTTGCACGCTTCCCGGGTCCCAAGATTACCGCCATAACTAAATGGTATGAAGCATATTATGATCTGATCAAGCGACCCGGTGGCCAATTTATGTTTGAAATTGACCGCATGCATGAGAAATATGGTACGCTGCACCTACTGCCTCTGTCCTGGGAAACGTCAAGTTGATAATCCCGGAGGACCCATTGTACGGATCAATCCAGATGAGCTACACGTCAAGGACTCATCCTGGGTCGGAACCCTTTACTGCGGACCAGCACATGTGAGACAGATCAGTTAGGACAAAGTCGAATTGAACTAGCCATGCTCACGCATTCTAGGGAATTCGCGACAAATATGCTCCGGCAGCGCACATGACAGGAACTCCGGATGGAAGTAAGTAACCTAGAACACTGTCACAAGTTTTAGACTAAGGTCCGTCAGTTTTCGGGACCATCTCTCACGAGAAGCATCGCAAGCGCCGTGCGGCAGTTAGCCCGTTCTTTTCGAAAATCAACGTCACTTCCGAGGAGCCTAGGATTTATGAGAATGTGCGTCTGCTTTGTGACTCCCTCGAGAAGCAGGTAGCTACAAATGGGTCGGCGGAAATGCGCCAGAACTATCTAGCCCTGACTACTGATATTGTCAGCGATCACGCTTTCGGCCAGCCTCTCAACCTGCTCCAAGGAGAGAAGAATGCTCAGGACTGGAAGAGGACTATTAAGGCGGTTGCCATCCTAACCCCCTTGGTGAAACAATTTACCTGGATTATTCCGTTAGCTTTGCGACTCCCTTTACGTCCGCTGCAGTTTGTCGTGCCAGATCTTGCCCGAATCGTGGCTCTTCGTAGAGTATGTATAACTCAGCGAATTTAACATCTATGGAACATATCCGGTTAATAGCGAATTCACAGGACATGGACAGACAGGCAGATGTGGCCATTCAGAGTCACTCAACATTGCCTATTGCTGTCTCTACCGAGAAATCGACGGTAGCGCGGCCCGGCATCAATATTTTCAGTAGCCTGCTATCGAGCAAGATTTTGCCGATCGAAGACAAAAGACGTAAACGTATTGCTCAAGAAGCCTTCGTGGTTCTCGTTGCAGGTGGTGAGACGACTGCTCGAATCTTGACGACAACTACCTACCATCTACTCGCTAATCGCGACACCATTTTGCCGAAGGTTCAAAAAGAATTGGCCGATACCATCGTCAACCCGGACGACAGAGTGTCCGTGCAGATCCTGGAGCAGCTTCCATGGCTGGTCAGTCACGATTTCTTTCGTTCCTCTTCGTCTCGAATCAACTTGTCAGTTCTAATTTGGAAGTATACCTGTATAGACTGCGGTGATCAAAGAATCCCTTCGCATCACGGGCCTGGTAACGTCTCGTCTACCTCTGGTATCACCCAAGGATCCATTGCAGTACAAAGATTGGGTAATTCCACCGGGAGTAAGTTCAAATTCATCTGTGTATATGTAAACATAGGAGAAACTAACATCTTCAGACCCCAGTTAGTATGACCTTACGCGACATCCTCTATGACCCTGAGGTCTTTGCGGATCCTCTTGAGTTCAACCCGGAGCGCTGGTTCCCGAGTAATCCCGACTATGAAAAGGTTAACAACAGTTATATTCCCTTTGGACGGGGAAGTCGCATGTGTGTGGGAATCAAGTAAGTTTTCCGTTGTCTGCACAATAGATTCAGAGACGTTGAAGTACTAAATCTCACTCTTTTACGTTTTTACAGTCTCGCCCTGGCAGAGATCTACCTTAGCATCGCCTATGTATTTCGACGCTTGGATCTCGAATTATACGAAACCTCGCGCGAGAGGGACATCGATCATGTTCGCGATTGTTTCATTGGGGAGGTATCGCCTTCCAGCAAAGGAGTTAGAGTGCAATTTGCTTCGCCAATGGCCCCCATAAGAGTGCTATCATAGAGGAACGAGAGAATCTGTATCTATCTACTGTAACTTCCGATTGGAAAATAGAGCATTGCGTTTTCCGTTAGATAAAACACCAGAGATTCCTAAATCTTGTTTTTGGCCCTCATTATTAGGGCTCTTCCTGCTAAACTTAGATTCCGATGGGGCTGTAATAGAGAGAAATATGGTGCATAATCACCTCATAGTGGCATTGCAGGTCTGCACACTAGGATGCATGGCCTTATGCAACCCTAAATTAGCCTTTGGGGGCTGTTTCTAAGACAATGTATCGATACTAATTACTTACTGTAATCGGCTAACACAGCCCAGAGCGTAATATTCCGTAGGCAGGCTTTTGCGACCACATAGGTAAACTCTCGAGATTTTCTATAAATGTAATGAGAGCGCCTAAGATGAAACTAGTCATTTGAGAAATTGATTGATTCTATTGATAATTGGGCATTTTAGATGCAATGATTAAATCCGTCCGTTAAATAAACCTTGCATCTTCATTTATGTGCCAACCATCTTCCGTCACCATGCAAGGCCATCTATGTATGATCACGTTTCTCTGCGCATTATTCATGTCCGTGACTGCGAAAACATTCACGGATGGTCTCTACGCGCAGAATCTTCTAGGTTCTCACTTTGGAGTTCCGGGAGTGTCCGCATCCTATGACTATGTGGTGATTGGCGGAGGAACAGCGGGCTTGACGATTGCAACTCGTCTAGCTTCTAATTCCTCCGCGTCTGTTGCTGTCGTCGAAGCGGGTGACTTCTATCAGTTCAGCAATGGAAACTATTCTGAAATCCCCGCGTATGCATCCGAGTTCACGGGAAATGACCCAACTAATATCAACCCATACCTGGACTGGTACATGTATACGACGCATCAACCGGTATGTAGCCCATTTGCATCTCATGAGGATCCTGAGACCTGTGATTAAGACGTTAACATCTACGTGTACAGCAACTTGATGGCCAGCGGCGTCTGTACGATTCCGGCAAAGTGATCGGAGGATCCAGTGCACGAAACTTTCTATGGCAGATCCGGTCAGTAGACGCTTGTTTCCTGTAGCACATATTGCCCACTTCCTTGAACTGATGATGGCTGTTGCTTCCCCAGAGGATCAGAGGGCTGCTTCGAAAAATGGGCCGACGTGGTTGGGGATGACAGCTACAGATTTCACAAATTTCTCCAATATTTCCAACGTAGTATGCATTTCAATCCTCCAAATCAGTCGCAACGGCCTGAAAATGCTTCCGCTTCGTACAATTTGTCCAACTGGAGTCCCTATGGAGAGCCCCTGCAGGTAGGCTATTCGTCATGGGTAAATCCTATCTCGTCCTGGCTAGGGCTAGGATTTGAAGAGCTCGGCCTGAAGCAAATTTCAAGTTTCCTCAGTGGATCTCTGTTTGGCTGGTCGTGGATGTCCCTCACTCTCGACCCGCACACTCAAACCCGTAGCTCGTCCATGGAGTTCTTACGAAAGTCCTTGATGGAGACGACAAATTTCTATTTATATAAATCGACACTGGCTAAAAGAATTGTCTTTTCGAATGGCACTGCAAGTTCAGTCACTGTGGAAAGTGGCGGAATTTCTTACAATCTGACTGCAAGAAAAGAAGTTATCCTCTCTGCGGGTGTGGTATGTTTTATTTATCTTATCTAACATCCCTTCTTGGGACAGATAATCTAACTTTTCTAAAGATGCGATCACCGCAGCTACTAATGGTTTCCGGAATTGGCCCCAAAGATACACTTGAGGCACTCGGCATTGAGGTGATTGCAGACCGTCCGGGAGTTGGCCAAAACATGTGGGTGAGTCATTCGGTCTTGTCAGACCTTGAAATCGGTCCCTTCGAGAAACGGAGCTGACTAGCTGTAGGACAACGTCCTTGTAGGCCCTACATACCAGGTCAATGTCATCACTCATAACAGTATAGCAAATGCTACATACCTAGCCAAGGCAACAGAAGAGTACAACGTAAATCGTACGGGAATTCTGACCAACGTCGGTGGAGATGTTGCTGGTAATGGTTCCCTCCCTAAGAATTCGAGATGAAGTTGGATCCGCTCACCTTTGAATCCATGTCCTATTGATCTTGGCTAATAATATAGTAATAGCTTTCGAACATCTTCCCTCCGGCATGCTTAGTGACGAAACATCCCAGGCACTAAATGATACCTTCCCGGCGGATTGGCCGCACATCCAATACCTGATTCTGGACGCCTACTTCGGTACCGGTACAGATAGCTCCGATGGACTCTCCAATGGCAATCAATATGTATCGGCATCAGTTGGATTGGTCTCAACATTCTCTCGCGGAAATGTGACGATCTCTTCCAACGATACGTCCATAAACCCCGTTATCAGTCCCAACTGGCTCATTGACCCGCGTGATCAAGAAGTAGCGGTTGCTGCCTTTCGTCGTGGTCGTGAGCTCTTCTCAACGGATGCAATGAAGCCAGTAGTGGTTGAAGAGGTGTATCCTGGAAAGAATTACACCACAGACGAGCAGATCCTTCAAATTGTTCAGGGCAGCGCAAATTCCGTGTACAACGCCGCCGGCACGAACAAGATGGGTAAAGCAAGCGACACGGCAGCAGTCGTGGACAGCCAAGGGAGAGTCATTGGTGTCAATGGCCTACGTGTAGTAGATGCGTCAATATTTCCTTTTCTACCGCCGGGCCAACCATCAGCCACAGTTTGTGAGTGCTTCCATCATCCTGTCCAATTTTAATCATGGTTCTATATAACACTGTATGCTAATATCTTTTATAACCAGACGCACTCGCAGAGAAAATTGCCGAAGATATTCTTCGTGGACACTAAGGCTTTCCATTCCCACAAGTCAGTGCCTACTGTCCTCATTGAAATAGCCTTTGGTGGCTTTTTTTTATTGAAACAGTCGTACCCAAATGGTCATAGTATAATATCCTTATTTGATACGATGAGAGTCATCAGATAGAGTTTCTTCGATACCGGGCGATTCATGACTAGCTGCCGGTAATATGTTACAGGATCGTTGAAAAAAAGAATATGATGGAAAGATCATGTTGGGATATGATCGATATAAGCCTGCGACTAGAAGGTGGCGTCACCTTTTTGTGAACTTGGTGGATGATAATATACAATTTAAGGTATATATTCAAAAGTTTAATAAAACACATAGAACATTTCATCAATCCGAAATATCGGATTAGCGAGTCTCGTCAACTTGATATCAGAAAGAATTCATCCACTTCCCAAATCCTTCAGCCTGGCCCCATCCCAGTACAAGGTTCCTTCACAGTTTCTCATTCACCCATTGACTCTTCCACCCAGCTCCACTCCTCTTATAGAGCTGCGAGATCGGACACCTCCGCTCGGTCTCATTCGCAAATTTCTGAAACAGCGCATCGTCCGCAGCGTCCGTCTGCACACGCACATTCAACTCCACATCATCCCAATTCGCATTACCCTCCTTGCCCTCGACCAGCACCGCGGGATCCAGATTCCCTTTGACCGTGACATACCAATCTCCCAGCGTGATGCCGAGATCCTTCGCAACGAGCGATCCGGTGACCTGGGTGCAGGAACTAAGACTGCTCAGCGCGTATGCGAGCGGCGTGGGAGAGGCATCCTGGCCTCCAAAGGAAGGGTAGGCGTCCACTTCGATGTGGTGAGGACTGCCTTTGACCTTGACGCTTTGGGCAACGCCACGACCCTGGCCGTCGACGCGGAATGGGATTTTGGCAAAGACTCGAGATGATTGGGAGAACGACCGGGCCGATTGTGTCTGTCTAAGCGCCCTCGTAACCAGACGAGAGGACGTGCGGGGGACGAAGGAGGCCATTGCAATCAGTAGTCCTGAGAACGATAGAATGACAACTTGGAATCCCTGATCTTGTTTCTGTTTTCTATTAACTTTACTTACTACTATAACCAGGTACACTGCAGCCTTTAAATGCGAAACGCAGAAAGTCTAATTGTGATCTTCAATGACGTGATTGGAGCCGCAGATGATGCTACAAGATCCCGACACCGGGTTTCGGGGTTCACTGGTGGAAATACAGTTAAAGAACATATTACGTTGGGACAAATCCCATGAACCGGGGATTTGGCGGGCTTTGATGTCCATTTAGCGAGTGCAAAAATTGATGGTGGGCCAAGACTCCACCAATTTTGGATACGCTAAATATTCCATCCACGGGTAGGGATTTGGCGATCCGTCAACAGTCCTTTCGTAGACCAATTAGACAGCTGTACAGAAGCAAATCCTTAGCCCGAACTAGCAAGATTGGGGTGTCTAGATATGGTATGGAAATTCAGAATGGAATTCTAGAGTAGCTCCAAGACACTTTTCTGTCTCTATAGATCAGAATATGTACATCACATGCCCTCTCTCTATATATGTATTTGTCAGAGGTGTATTTAGGCCACTTCATAGATGGAGTGATATAGATTAATAGATTCATGAGAATGGTAGAGGGTATTCATTCGTGAACATCATGATATCAACCTGGGATCGGTGGATGTCTATAAATATAGTAAGCTATGTACTGTCAACCGCTCCAGCCTCTTTCTGGGGTCGCCCAAGTCCAACACCTGCTCTTCTGCCTTGAGCGATTGCCAGAAGACATTGACCTGCACCCTCCAGGTCACCTAACAGCCCCACATGTCCGCGTTCACTTTTGACGAGCCCGTCCCGGATGATCCGATAGCCATGAGGCAGCATGGCGGCAGACGCAAGGCATACCCCATCACCAGCGGCATAAGCAAGATCGTCATAAGCATCCTGATGCTTGATCTGCTCGCGAGAAACGACCTTCGCACCGTAGACTGTCGGTACTGATTTGCCAAATAGCACAGCGAACGGTGGATATCGATTCTCTTCCTGATGGGAAGGATTAAAAGCCAGTTCCTGCTTGAACCGACGGACCTCGGCCAGTGTCCGTCGCAAATAAGCGACAGCTTCGTGCTTTGGGATGGTGCTTACCATCGCAGAAGTTGTAGTTGTGCGCATATTCGAGGTTGGACCGATTGCCCCTTGCATCGTAGGCGCAGCCGTAGTAGGATCAGCTCTCGAAGGACCGGGTTCTGACATTCGCTTTAACGCTTCGCCATTTCGCGGGACATTCTGTTCCTGCTCCTTTTCGCGACCTGTCTTGGGAGCTAACGGATCTTCAGCCGTACCGTCTTTCCCACCCAGAACGGTAGAAAATCGCTTCCCGAGGTTTGGCAATGACGGAAGGGAGGTAGGGATGTCGATCAGGCTCCTCCTCGACTCACCCGCAAGTGGCGGCAGTGGCGGTGCTATACAGGGAGACAGTCTATATGTCTCCCAGCTATCAACGTCGAAAAAGTCAACCAAATACTCTTCCTTGGTCTTCTTGTTAATGAAACAACGGCCATCTTCCGGAAGAAGTGCGTAACTTGTGCGGAACGTGAAGTTCACCTGCGCTGTGAGGACACGGGAGCTCAATAATACCTCGTCTCCATTCCGCAAGGGTCCAAGAATATTGACGCAATGCTGGGGGACACCTGCATAGACAACGCCAGCAAACAATTCCGGTCGCTGGTTAACCGCATGCCTGGTGATGAGTCCACCAAGGCTGTGCGCAATGACAAAAGCACCTCTCTGCCCAGGAGGGGTATCAGGACTATTCGATGGCAGCTTTTCCAAGAACTCGATCAACCTGCGTGACAAGAGATGTGGACTCAATCGCCAGTCGTATCCATAGTCCCACACCCGAAGTTCTCCGTTCCTGGCATTCTCACATTTCCGTAGTCTATTGGTCAAGCGCCGACAAATGTCAACTGGCCCAATATGCGAAAGGACACCGGACGGGATGATCTTCTCTTCCATGTTCTCTTCATCTTCAGGATTCAGGCCAACTTCAAGGTCAACTTTACGGATATTGAGCCCAACTTTCATGGGGACCCAAAGTTGGCGATGCGGCGGCTTAGCAGAGCGAAGGACTGACCCTCTGTATCCACCTAAGATGACCACGTCGCCAGTCATCATAGATGTTGCTTGTGTCAAGACAGGATACAAAGCTTCCTGCCGAGTCCTGGCCGAGCGAGGCCTGACTTGCGCATCGAGCTTCTCTTGGGCCCCGTCAACCGTAGAATCAAGATGTTCGTCCATGGGGCGCGTGGGAGACTGTCGACGCTGATGCACGTCATTCACAAAACGACCGTAACCCCATTCGTTCTTCATATCATGAAAGTTGAATGCTGGCATACTCAATAGCCTGCTGCTGGAGTCCTGAAGAGTGTCCTTAATCGCCTTGAACCGACTATTGACCTGCGAATGCACATTCTCATAGCGTGAGCGGTCTTCCAAAGAGGACGTCCGCGATAGATTCCTGAGATATATAGATTGATCGGACGCTGACCTGCGTAGAGCGTGAGGCGGTCCAGATGTGGCAAGACTGGGTCTCTGTTGGTAGGAATGTCTCGCTATGGTCGATTGGTTGAGAGGCCGCAGATCGGAAATTGACTCCTCCCCCGCGGTGTTGGTTAATTCTGCACTGGTGTTTGGCCGTCGCTGATCGACAACCTGTTTTACTGGTTCCGACCTGGGATTCGCGACTTTCGCTGACTGGCTTCGAGAGCGACCATGGCTGGGACCGGGAATGAATGAAGACAGGGAAGATCGCTTGGCTAGGGAGTTCAGATCGGGGAGGAACTTCTTCAGCTTGATATTCGATATCGCGTCTCCAGACCAGGCGCGCGGACGAGCAGGTAAACCACCCTTCAAGATGGTTCTTGTAAACAGGGAACGTTGTTGACCCTCCTTCACATCTTTGGTAGCTGTCGCCCGAGCCTCTTCTGCTTCTCGAGCATCTTCTTCGTCCGTGGCTTGCCTGGCATCGAGAGCGTCCGGTTCGGCAGTTATTCCCTGCAGATATTCTGGCTCGCCTTCTTCATCGGGGACCGATTCGAAGTAACCGGCACCTTGATTCATCACCCTGGTTTTCACCTCCGCCGGCGTGCTCCGCGCCTTCATGCGGGACTGCGCCCGGCTGATACTGACTCCCAACACATCATCCGCCTCGTCCTCATCGGCAACGGCAACCGTCTTGAGAGGACCATCTTCATTTTCGGAGCTGGTAGTCGGCTCCGATGTGTCAGGGCCCGTCTGTGAGCGGCTTGTGATCTCGCCGTCGGAGACAGAGACATCCAGCATCCCCGACTCTATTGCACCCGGTAGCTGGATCGGGCCATGCATGCGTTCCTTGGCCGCCACCATGACGACGGATGTACCGCTTGGGCGGGCAAAAGAGTGTTCGATCTATAAACAGGGATAGAAGAATTAAGAATGCGGACCCTGTGCTACCCCGCTAAAATCGTTGTCCATACAATTGTAGAATCTGGGGTATGTGTAAACTCCATTGAGCAAGAGTCGGGCCAGCGTCATCGAGGATCTGATAGATTCGCAGTCAAAGTTTGGCCCGGGGTCCTGAACGGGGTGTTCAACTATCATAAATGAAAACGAGCCGATCCGCTCGCTTCTTTTTTCTTTTTTGTGACAGTTAATGATGATGCGCGACACGAATACGGCAGAAAAGCAAAGTTTCTCGACTCCACTGTACAGAAGCTTGCGCTGGGCCGGAATCCCCGGGAGATCGAATGAAATCGCCTGCGGATCTGATCAACCACTAAGAACCGTATTCGTATCAGCAACAACCTAATTCTATAGGCCAAGCATCAGGGCCAGAAGAGCTTCCCGCTAGTTTATATAAGAGACCGCGTTTTACGGTGCGCTTATGAAGTCATCACGGCTTTCGGATTTGGTTTCATCCAGCACAGCCTCAGTCCACGGAAGATCGGAGAACTAAGTTACTAGGTACTGTACTTCGTCAGCTCTGCGTACCTAGCGTCGCTCATCGATACAGGAGGGGAAATGAAAAACTCACATGCCACCATTGCAGCCATAATAATAATAATGAAGAAGAAGAAGATGATGATGATGATGATAACTTGATCCGTGAATTCTGTTCCTGAACGGGAAGCCTCGGTTGTTCCGTCGATCACGTGTTCTCTACTCTAGGTCTGAAGCAACCGGAAGAATTGAAGTCAAGAGGCAAATACGGCCATAAACGATGTTAATCCGTCTTTGATTCGACGTTCGTGGAGGATCTGAAAACCGGATTCAATTTCATGTCCAGTTAACTTATCGCGATGCTTACTTGACTCTAAAAATGGATATAGGTAAATGATTGATCTTACGCAGAGGACAAGCCAACCAGCACGCTAACGATCCTAGTACCAGATAGAGCCACTAGCTTTGGATTAGTGCTGACTAGGGACAATAACAACATGCTACGTATCTTGAATAGACGGTGAGCCCAAAAAGTTGAAACAATAAAACCCCAATCTATTCGGCTGCTGAAAATGCTTTTGGATTATCCCCTTGAATTGAGCTCAGCTCTCGGGCAGGTGTGGGAGAACTCCGACAGGAACTCCCTATGAGCAGGGAATTTCTGGAATGATAGGACATGGCTGGCCTCACTCATGTTAGAAGGGGAGCTTCAAAGCGTGGTATATCGTTACCGCTCATGAGTCTCCATTGACTCTCTTTGAATTCATCGACCCGACTCTATCGACACAACATGCTGGAATAATCATAACGACTACATGCACTAATCCGTCTCTATACGCAACACGGTACTCATAAAAGTCAATACAATTTGCCCTATGGTATCATCCTATTCGCTTATTTCAATCTCATCAGGTCATAACACATCGTCACGAATATACAGGGATTTTTTGAAGATTCAGTGCAACATACGTTCATCATCTTAGGATTGTCGCTGAGAACCCTCGCGGGCTCTAGTAGACTCGGAAAACTGTCCGGTCTGCAACTCTCGCTCCCCTTCCTTGGTGATGGCCTCGTTCTTGGCCACTCCCTCCTTGTCTCCAAACGCTTGGTCGATGGCCTTGTTGACAGATCCACGGACAGATTCCCCGAGTCCCTGGTCTATACGTCAGTATGGTCCATTATCAAGATGCCTTGACTCACATGAATGCCGGCTAGAGCACCCTTGATACCACCACTGTTGCTTCCACTGGTATCAGCGGTGGTGGCAGTAGTACCAGTAGCACCTGTCATGCCCGTCCGGCCTGTCGTGGTGCTCGAGTTCGAGGCCGCGGCAGGATTCGTGCCTGCCTGATAGCCTGTTCCCGTGGCCGGGTTGTATGCTGTGGATGCGCTTCCGGTGTTGTCTGCGGTGCCAGCAGCAGCAGTTGGAGCAGCAGGAGCTCCGGTAGATGATCCCTGCACGACGGGTGCTCTGCTCGCACCCGTACCCGTCTTGTTGGTGGTCTTGGTGGTGGTATCTCCAGTCTGGCTGTTCACTCTAGGATCCAGCTTGTTCATCACGCTCGAGGTATGCGGTCCGCTGTTCGAGCTAGCAGGGTTGGAGACTTTTGTTGTGGCGCCCTCATGCGTGTTGCCGGTGGTGGTTGTCCCAGGAGCATATTGCGCGCGGTTGTTCAAGTCGCTGTCAACGCGAGGATCCAGCTTGTTTGCGATGTTGGAGGCATGCGGCCCGGCCGTGTTGGATGCTGGGCCATACTGGGAGGAGCTCACGCTGGCCGCGTCGCCGGTGGAGGATGTCGTCCCCGTTGAGCTATCGACTCGAGGGTCGAGTTTGTTGGCCAAGCTTGTACTGTGAGGTCCTTGCTGCTGTGTGGTTGTCATTGTGATATGTGTTTCAGAAATCTTGATCCGTAGAAACAATAGTATCAATCAATATTCGATATCTCTGGTATCTGCAGCAAACCGTAGGGATCTATGGTATATAAGGGGCGAGGCTGGTTGAGTCCTGTCCTATCCTGTCCTTACACTCTACATCATCGCGGGCGAGTGACGTCATATTGAACGCAGTGCTGGGCAGGACAACATCATTTCAGGTTCTTGAAGCGTTGCATTAGAATCTCCATTAATAGCTCACAGGTAAGTATAACCTAAAATACCTGAGAGATGATGGCACTGATCGTTGTGATTACGCTTGATTTACATACAAGGCCAATGCACGGTTATGCGGATTATGCAACTTGTGCCGTGCGGCGTTACTTATCTTCCGGATCTACCACTAACGTTAATTAGTTAGTTAACTAGTTAGTTGCAACTGTTGACTAACTAACTATAGTTAATTTAGTCTGCTTCGTCAACAGGATATCTCACCTCGAGCTTAACTGAAGCTGGATTGCAACTCCGCGCGCTACGGCCCGGTCTTTCTATCCCAAGATGGCTGACCCCGCGAGCCGAGGTTTCTGATGCCGAGAGTATGGAGGTGTCAGGGACCTGGGAAAATGTAGCAGCAAGAACCCTTAGGGATACACGCAGTGAAGAGTGTATCGTTACTTCGCCGTTCAACCGAATCCCTAAATCTCGAGCTCTATCAAGATATCCTGCCAGCTTGCGATTCCTCGAAGGATAAGAGGATAAGAGGATCAGAAAGATTACTTGCGTCCGACTTCAACGTGTCCGACATCAAGACTTGAACCCATCGATCACCCTCCAGTGTCGCAATCCATCTGAAAAATGGCCAGGTCGAATAAACAGCTCATCTATGTGAACGCGCCGTCCCCGGCCATTGACCCATCTCTCGGGACAGGGACTTTTGGTCTGCGGGTGACGTCCATCCCGGACGACGTCCCCGGGGATAAGGTGCTGGTACGCGTTCACTATCTCTCTCTCGACCCCGCCATGCGGCAGATGCTCACCGCGAAACGGTCGTATATAGCGCCCGTCGAGCGTGGCGCCGTGATGAGGGGCCAGAGTGTCGCTCAGGTCATCGCCGTCGGTAGCGGCCTCAAGCATCAGTACAAGGTGGGCGAATGGGTCACGGCCATGTCTGGATGGCAAGAGTATGCTCTTCTGGGTGCGAAGGAGGCGCGGCAAGTGATGATCCCGAAAGGAGGTCGGGTCACGGATGTCCTTTCGGTTCTGGGATTGACGGGTTTAACGGCATACTTTGGCATGTTGGAAGTGGCCGCTGTCAAGCCTGGAGATACGGTCGTCGTCTCTGGTGCAGCCGGAGCCACAGGTTCCGTGGCCGGCCAAATCGCAAAGATCAAGGGAGCCAAGCGCGTGGTTGGTCTGGCCGGCAGCAAAGAGAAATGCGATCACCTGAAGAACGAGTTGGGATTCGACGTCGCGATCAACTATCGGGACGCCGATTGGCGACGGCAGCTGAAGGAGGCAACGCCGGAGTACATTGATGTGTTCTTTGATAATGTTGGCGGTGACATCCTCGACGCATGTCTGGCACGCGCGGCACAGAATGCTCGCTTTGCCATCTGCGGTGCTATCAGCCAGTACAACACGGCGAAGCCCCAAGGACCTTCCAGCTATATGAGTATCATCGTGAGTTCACCTTGCTTTGCTTCTTTTGGATGAATCAGAGAAATTGACATGTCCATTACACAGTCTATGCGGGTGACGATGAAGGGCTTCATCACTTTTGACTATGCCCAGCAGTACGCCACTGCATTGAAGGACCTAGCGACATGGTTGAGTGAGGGCAAGATCCAGCGCAAGGAGCATATTGTCAAGGGTGGCATCGAAGCAGCTCCTCAAGCGCTCGTTGACCTCTTCGCGGGCCGCAACACCGGCAAGATGATGGTCGAGGTGGCTCCGATGAGTGAGACGATTACAGAAGGACCACGAGCGAACTTGTAATCTTCTGCTGGAATCATTTGCCTAGTAGAAGTATGCACCCGCTGGGATACCGAGGTCAGAAGGATAGTTCGGTAGTTCAAGGTGCCTATATATCGGAGATGGGATATCCCAAAGTCATACTAGATGACGCTGCTTTATTTTCTCAACACTGCATCCTCAGCGTGGTACCAGCCAAAGCCATCCTCTCGGATCGCTCTTCCCTAAGGGAATAGAAGATAAGATGTTGGAAAATAACTTGAGCGCATGTTATTCTCACGTGATTAGGTATTGCAGCCGGTTCAAAGGGCGAGAGCACTCGGTTGATGAGATTAATATATAAAAGAGTACGATAAAATGCGGCAGAGTTTCATGGCTATATTCCAAGAAGAGGGGAGAACTTGTCTACCAGTTCAGCTCGTCTTACACTGTAGTCTTTCCTCTTACACAGTTATCGTGACGATGGAGACAGCTTAGATAGGAGTAGTTCCCCGCGGGGTCGCTGACGCAGAGACTCGTAGGCTCTGCAGATATTATTTATTGCATCCAATCATCATAACTTGCAGCTGCATTATCTTCCGACTAGATTATGAACAGGGACTTTAGTATAGCTCGGAGATAGGGATGATCTCATCGACGGGCGTGCCACATCACGTGATCACCCGAGATCTCGAGACTGCGCCAATCACGGGTCCGTGCTGGCCATCCCTGCGAGGCATCTCCGATCTTCCCCGGCGGTTCTTTTCGTGGACTGGGGAAGGTCGGAGATGCCGTGATAGGAGTACATCCTGTACATTACGGAGTAGTCTTGCTTACTCCAGTCTCATCACATTATTAATGATTGAAAGGGAGGAAGGAGTGCTGGGAACTGTCCACTGCGGATGTTTCTGTTGCTGCCTTTATCCGCCTACCCTCCCGACACGGACTCTGGCCCCCCAAACTGAATGCCGATCGGCCGGCGCACGAAGGGAAAAAAAAAAAAAAAAAAAA
>JAPVCG010000027.1:509498-533487 GCA_029606305.1 Paecilomyces fulvus
TGGCGTGCCCACTTCCTTTTTTTTGTCGATGATTACGTGCTCGACGATCCACCTGACGCCTTCACCAATTGCGATGCTTCGCATACCTCACACAATCAAAGTCTTCTTGCATCATCTCGACCCTGGGCCAATTAGTCTATTTTTGTTACTCTCTTTGATCCTCTATACTTCCCTTTCTGAACATTCATCACCATTCCGGGCGATGGCATAAATGGAGAGCCGTCAAAAATGATTCGGGCAGCCAGTAGCTGACATCTCCCTCTCCAGGCGGACTCTGCATCTCCCAATTGTGACTCCCCAACCTGCCGCTCTTCTTTTGGGATTTTCCTCCGCCGTCATCATTGCCGTCACTGCGGTCATGTCTTCTGCTCCTCCCACACTCCTCACGTCATTCCGCTCGACCAGCATGCTCGCTTCCACCCGGAAGGAGTTCCCTCGCGTGCCTGCGAGCTCTGCTACAGCGCCTACCAGCGGTGGGAGGAGACACGGTCGAAGCGTCTGAACCGGATTCAATCCTTGCTGGATGCCCGGTCCGGAGATCCCTCGGCCGTCAAGCGCATCGCGGATAGCGAAGAACGGGAGGAGAGTTATGATGCTGCTCTGTCGGCCTCATTGAATCAACAATCCGAGATCGCAGCCAGTGTGCCCCGTGACTGGAATTGGAGCACCTTCTGACACCGCGTCACGAACTCTCTGCGAATTGCGTCCTGCAGAGGCCTCTTTTCATCTTTATGCGCTGTCGATTTTATGATTCCCACTACGCGTCTGTGATGAGCGTCCTATTTTTGTTTGATTTGATGCTGGCTGGGGGATTTCCTTCGATATTACCCCCTGTAGAATTCCCTTCCGATCTGTGTACGATTTAGCCTTTCCCCCCTTGTTTTTTCTTCTTTATGTGGTCATCTTCGCGGAGTTCCGGACGGCCGGACGGCCTTACATTCGCAGGAGTCTGGGGTTCTGTATTTTTGAGTTCGGGTTTTAGACTGCCATCCTAATTCTTGCCGGGATATCTTCCCCTGGATTCGCACGGGAATCCCTATCATCCTATACCCTGTCATCTTTGCGCATTTATCTCTATCTACTCTGGCAGTGATGGATGGCCAATGGTGCTATTATGCATGCGGGAAGATGTTAGCTATTCTCAATGGAGTGTGCTGTATAGCCGATGTATCGCAATTTCGGAGCTCTTTCAATATTCTTCGTTCGGTATAGGGACTCTATTCGATCTATCAAGTTTATAAAATTCTAGTCTATCCGGCAATCACTATCTATATACAACCTGGTCACCCACAGTAGCTCTAGGCGATCAGGACCGTTGCACATCCACCCTCTTCCACATCCCAACATGTTCGATGCCTTCCTCATGCCACCGGCCCAGCGCCTTATCGGTGACGAAGCCAAGCCGTTCATACATCTTCTCCACCTGCACCTGGGCATGGACCAACGCCAGACCCTTCCACGACATCTTCTCCTGGTCCTTGCCCTCCGCCACTCCATCCACCACCCGTGCATAAGCCGCGTCGATCTCCGCTGGATGCTCCGCCGCCCACTTCAGCGCCGTCTCGACGAGGACCCGACCGAGCCCGGTGCCCCGGTACTCCGGTAGGACGGCGACGCGCGTGAGTTTCACGTAGGGTTCCTGCGAGAGCTCATATCTCGGCAAGGTGGCCGCCTTCTCGGGATGGATCAGCGCCTCATGTGGCTCGTGAGGCGGAGGCACCAGCCGGATGACCGCTATGGGTGTTTTTCTCTCATTCTCATTCTCTGCGGTTTCATTCGCGTACACCACCCACTGCCAGCTGCGCGCGTCGTCCGCGTCGAGTTCCCCTTCGGGCGAGCATTTCTGTTCCTCAATGAAGACCTTGGTCCGGACGATCATCGCGTCTGTGAAAGCAGACGGGTTCTGTGCCGGGAAAGGATCCGTGGACGTCGGACGAGCGACGTTCGGACCCGGTGGGGGTTGGATGATGGTCGTGATGGTTGGGAGTGGATTGGAGCCCATGGTGGCTGGTTGGTCGAGTGTCGAACCCACGAGTAGAATATAATAGTGAGCGCAATCGTAATTATATACCTGGCACAGAGTTGAATGATTAACTACTGTGCAATCGCCGCGCGGGGGTGGTGGGGGTTGAATATTTTAAATATCCACGGACTGCTGCTGCCAATGAGGAAACTAGAAAATAAGATACTGTGAACCCTGGCTATAACGAATCAATTCAGACAGAGGCAACAGTTCGTTATAACAAGATATTCATTACAGCTAGGATATTTAAAAATACTGCCTAATATCCTGCTGCTGACGCTCCTCATGCCACTTTCTATGGAAAATCCTCTTTTCATGACGATTTAAAGCTTGAATAAGTTTTGTATTCCTTGTGGACTGCTGCTCCTCATATAATCTGAGTTTAAGCAGTAATTCTTGAGCTTCCGAAGCTGTGGATAAACCTCCTCTTCTTAATATATAATGGGGGAAGGCATTCTGACCAGTCAGTGTTGCAGCAGAATAAGACAGATATTTGTGCTTTTTCCTTTTTTCCAACCAGGCAATTTCTGTGTAGTAAGGCTTCAGTCAGGGATCCTTTTCCAATATAGAGATGTCTCATCGCAGTTGAAGATGTCAGAGTGTTTATAATTTTTAAGCACTTGTTAAATCTCCATTCAAATTGTAGCTTGTTCCTCCACGCTGCCTAGTTCTCCATGAAGAATATTACATCTGATTGACCTGCGAGACTGAAATCCAGCCAACCAGCCGTTGCTAAAGAGGGGCATTTCCATTCCTTGGTAAAGAGGCATTGATAGATCAAGATTTAGGATGTGTTGAGCGCGTGGGGAAGCCTTTTGGATAGTAGAAATAGCATGGCGACGCTTCATTTTCAGAGATTTCACACATGACGGGGGACTTATAACGAATTCCTCATATAAAAATAAAGGCTCAGGAAGGAGAAGGAACGAATATCGTTATAGGGAGATTTAACGAATATTTATATGGGGATTTAAATTAGACAAGGACTTCAGTTCGTTACAGCGAGAAATTCGGTATGTAGGAGGTTCGTTATAGCCAGGGTTCACAGTACTGATGGAACTGAGTATATATTGTAGTCTGAACTTTAATCCTACCGTTAGGACTCACTCGAAAGATTGAACGTACAAGGTACTCACGTGACGCAAGCGGTACCAGGCAAGAAGCGTAATTTTTCAATCTCCACCTGGACTGCTTTTTTAGAAAGTGATTCCAATCGCGATGAAATAAATGCGACACGACTGGTGATTCTGTCCCTTTACGATAAGAGGCCATGTCTCTTTACTATGATGCCGCGTCGATCCTGACGGCGCCGTCATCCATCGGCGGATCGTTCAAGTCGCGCATCTACAGCTCGCGTAACCTGAAAGCCTCGCCGGCGCAGGTATTTGCGCTGATCACGGAGGCCTCGAAATGGGATGTTCTCCTCAAGGAGGTCATTGAGAAAGCGGACTTCCTCCATCTAGAGCCCAAAGTGAGCCGCTCCAGTGCTGGGGAACTCGTCCACCGCGGAGATGCCTGCTGACTGACCAAGGTTGTTTCTAGCTGACTCCGCTTCTCGCACTGCTTCTGGTACACGACCATCTTCTTGCGAAGAAAGGCATTGCTGCCCCAGCAGCGCATCCGCTCCGTCAGGCGATCGAGAGACACAAGATCCGACTCAAGGCCGAGTTCGTCAAGGCTCGGGTCCGCCGCCACTGTGCCTCCATTGAAGACTTGAAGGCTGCAGTTCTCCGGGAGAAGGGCCTTGACGCGGGGACTCAGGCTCTGTACCCGCGATGGGTGCGGATCAATAATGTGCGCACGACTCTCGAGGAACAATTCAGATCGACATTCGCCAACTATCAGAAAGTCACAACGCTCTCGGAATTGGCAGGCGATGAACGGAAGATCTACGTGGACGAGCATATTCCAGATCTCGTCGCCATACCCCCCGGCATCGATCTGACATCGTCACAGGCGTACAAGAATGGGGAAATCATCCTTCAGGACAAGGCGTCCTGTGTTCCTGCCTATCTTCTGCTAGGAGATGCAGCCTCAAGGTGGGATGGGGATCTGATCGATGGATGCGCAGCCCCAGGAAACAAAACGACACATCTAGCTTCGCTACTACAGAGCAAATCGCGTGTGTCCAAAGCAAAGCTGCCGAAGGTCTATTCGATGGATGCGTCTCCTACACGGGCCAAGACATTGCAGAAAATGGTGTCGTTGGCCGGTGCGGATAAAACGGTGACGGTGTTGCAGGGACAGGATTTCCTCGCATTGGACCCCGCGGAAGCGCGATTTGAAAATGTCTCCGGTTTGCTGCTGGACCCAAGCTGCTCAGGAAGTGGTATCGTCGGCCGTGAGGATGTTCCTCAGCTCGTCCTCCCGGAGGTGAAGGGCGGATCCGGGGATAGCCAAGGAAAGAAGCGTAAAAGAGGGCGACCAGAACCGGAGCCTAGATCGGAACCGGAGCCCGAACAGGCACTGGAAACGGAGGAAGAAGCCCCCAGACAGAAGATCGATGTCGACCGTCTTGTCAAGCTCTCCAATCTACAAGCGCGCATTGTCGAACACGCACTCAGCTTCCCCAGCGCGGAGCGCGTCACATACAGTACTTGTTCGATTCATGTCCTAGAGAACGAGTCCGTTGTATCCCGCATCCTGGCTTCCCACGTCGCGAAGCGTGGCGGCTGGCGGATCATGCGGCGCGATGAGCAGCCTGAAGGCTTAAGGAAATGGAAGCACAGGGGCATCAGAACCGACGTTACACCTGTTCCCAACGGGGCTGACCAACGACTAGAGGCGAAGCCCGAGGTGAATCTAACAGATGAGGAGCTAGAGGCATGTCTACGTTGCTGGGCAGGCGATGAAGAAGGAACCGGTGGATTCTTCGTTGCTGGTTTCGTTCGGGACCGCACAAGGGCAGAATCGTTCAGTGGCCCTGAGAGCGGCAAAGAGGCATCTAGTACGTCTCGTTTAAATCGCTCAGCCGAGTCGGATGATAGTGAAGAGGAAGAGTGGGAAGGATTTTCTGATTAGATTAGTCTACCCCCACAGCGAAAACATTTTGCATGGCTACAAAACCGGTTCTCACTATTGATACCCAGTTAGCCTTGGGGTGTATAGAAATAAAAAAGAATGTCAACAGCAACAACTTCTTTATCTCCTGTTTGTCTTCATCCTCATCCTGACGTCAGACAGAAACTCCTGAAGTCACAGTAGTTTTCAATTTGAGAATGGGCCCATAAACCATCCAAGAATCCTTTCCCTCTCATGCAGTCAACAAGAATTTACCTAGTCCAGCTTCAGCCAAAATGTCGTTCAATACACATCCTGCGTCTAATGTCAACCATTGTGGCAGCAGCTTCCTAGATCTGGGACCTCCGATCAGAAGATATCCATACCAGGGAATACAGCAATTCTGGAGCATTTGGAAGATGCAACTGCGTCAGCTCCAAACAAATCTCCGAGACAGTGAATGGGTGCTCTTCACTGATGTGGATGAGGAGAGATTCACCTGTGACTTCCTCAACTCTCCTGACAAGATCATCCTAAGCAGCTGGAACTCCTACAACAAAACTCAACACCTCTTGCTTACTAGAATGCCAAATTTGCCTGCACATGAGACTGCAGGACGCACCTTTGAGCATCTGTTGTTGAAGGCCCTTCAACCTATGGAGCTTGACTTCAAGCTGAACTGCAGCGGATCTGCCACCCGCCATGGAGAGGATGGTGACAAACAACCAGATTGCCAGTACCTACCAATAAGACTCCCTCGAGGTCGGACTGCAGATTGGCCTACCATGGTATTGGAGGTGGCTGTTTCGCAGCCAGCATCCAAACTAATGTCTGATGTGCAATACTGGCTCCGCCAGTCGAACGGAGCTGTTCAAGTGGCATTGACGCTGAACATCGATCAACATATCCCCAAGATCACCCTAGAGAAATGGGAGCGAAACGACAACCGCCCGCATCGGGAACAATGCATCACCATCCACAAAGGCGCCATGAATCTCATCGAAATCCACGGTGGCCCACTGGTGATCGACTTTGAAAAGCTATTCCTGCGCCCGCCAAGTACCCCGAGGGAAGGGGCCATCCAACTGGGGACCAAGGAGTTGCAATACCTTGCGACTTCGATCTGGAGGGTGCAGAACTTCTACACGGATGAGGATGAAGAGGCGGAGGCGGAAGCGGATCAGTAGATAGAGAAGCAGAGAGTGGCTTCTATGATGCTTCTATTCTATCCTCTCAGTCGGCTCACCAAGATAAATCGGTCATCATTATTCTTCCACCGCCCCCGTTCCCAGCGATCGGGCCTCGAGGAAGATAAGCTCTGCAGTAATCCCCAACCCTGCGCCTGCTCCTGCGCCTACTTCATGCCTTTGCACCTGCTCCCTTTGTGGGGCTGAATCTTGTGAATGTGGTAATACGTTAATTGTTCAAGTTTGCAGGTTCATTGTTCCCCTATCTCCGTAACAGCAACAGCCATTAATATATATTGATGGCTGGAGTATACATGGATTAGTTACAAACTCTTCATAATGACTCAACAAATCTGTTAAATCCTAGGGCATGGAAGCATAGCAACTATATTGACTATCTGAAATGCTAGATGAGCTACTAGCTATTTAGTCCTGCTTGCTTGCTTGAAGATTAGATCTAGGGGGGAGTTTGAACCCATATTTAACCCCTAGATCAGACAAAGAAGCTAGATCCTAGTGATCTAGTAGATTCTATGGTAACTACTACGCAAACGCGATATGACAGGTCAAATCTCCTGACGCCGACAATATCTCCAGAGAAATGAACCGGATATGAAGGCAAATAGCAATATATTAAGCTAGTCCAATACTTCTGCAGAAAAGGCCGTATATACAAGATGGATGCTATTATATATTTATCCTTATAAGGAGTGGACAACATCAACGCTCGGATGCAAAACTGTATAAAATGAACGAAATACCCCTTCCTCAACGGCCAGAAGACGAAGCGAAGTCAACCAGTCTCCATCACCCCAGCAGTCAAAGCTTAGTTGTACTCCTTCACCCAGAGGTTGGCCGTCTTGTACTCGCTGTTGTGCGAGCCGTACCAGTAGATCTCCTTGCCCGTGTCATCGCCGCCGTAGCCGTCGATAGCGAAGTAGGCGAGGCCGCCGTTGGTGAAGTAGCCGTCGTCGTTGACGCCGAAATCGTTCATAGTGGCGCCCTCAGGAATAGCTCCGGAGTGAGGTCTGGTCAGGCCAACGGGGACGGTGTCGTTCGAGACGACGTAGAGGTTCTGCCAGCCAGTTGGGGTCTCGTTCTTGGAGGTAAAGGTGATGGCACCGTTGGCCCCGCTGTGGACTGTGGAATGGATTCAGGATTCAATCGCCAATTGATCTCATAAGCGGGGGATCACTTACGGACGAGGATCTCGATCTGGTCTGTCGTGTTGCCTCCGGCGAAGAGGCTCTCTGTACAGTGTCAGTTAGCTAGAGTTCAAACACTCCGTGAGCTTTCCAGAGATATATCACATACGGCCATCAGTCAGGACAGTTCGACCGCCATCAGCAACGAGGGTAAAGGCGGACGGCAAAGAGGCCGCCGTAACGGCACTGATGAGGCCGGCGACAACAGCGATGGAGAACTTCATTGTGGACGACGGATTGAAAGGGAGGAATGAAGATAGAAGTCGAAAAAAAGGTCTTGTCTTGATAGTAGTAACTAGGTCTTCAATCTTCGTGATCTTGGTGAGCGAACAACAGGATACAAGGCCTCTATATATAATAAATCCTCCGATATAGATGGACATACTTTCGAGTCCCTGATCATCCTGCAGGTCCGGGAGCGCCGCAGAGATCTACCTACTGTAAAATGTATAATTGACCTGATTGGTCTGTCTGTCAAAGCTTCCTCCGCATAATTCTGTCATTGATCGAGGAAATTACCCGAGTGAAACATGTCTTAGAAATAGTCTCTTGGAAAATATTACTACATTGAGGTGGAAGGCTTTGCAGTACATACTCTAATTCCCATTACAGATGAGAATCCGCTTATGGAGAATATTGGCGCCTTATGACTGGACCTTTCTGCCGAGATTCCTCCGTCTAAGTCAAAATAGTAGCAGCCGAGCCCTATAGGGGACACTACGATTTTGGTGGAACCGCCATGTCAAAGCCGCCTTGTAGATCCTTGTTGTGGTAAAACGGCCGTGGCTGTGTGGAGTACAGCAACACCAAGTAGTACTCTAATGACGGTGCTAAGCCGTTCTTGGGCTTTGCGATCTGCAAAGAGGCTTGTTCCGGCGGAGGTTAATTTCAGCTGAAGTCATACATCAATTTCCCTTAGCCTGCCAGCGTAGTGCTGCTGTTTCAGTCACGGAGAGACCGGAACAGACGATATTCTCTATTTATGATAACATTGTTCGGCCGCAAGACACTTTCGCTTTCTATAAGGCTTAATTGGTAGATCTTCCATCGTTTCAAGAGTCCTGATGTGGAGTAGATCGTGATGGAGGAAGACATGATGAAGCTCAAATTGGCTTATAGGAAATGGAATCTTGAGTAGACTTGCTTAAATGATGTTACATGCAACTGCTGGCCCATAGCGGAACTTAGGAGAGGATCGCAGAAAGTGGCATGCTGTAGAGGGTCTAAACATGCGGTAAGATTGACGGTACCTTGATACTCTCTGTCGTTTCTATTCCGTAAGTATAATTCAGATCCGTCACAGAAGCATGCAGGAGAGGCTAATGTTGGTCTGGGGTGCCAAGTCCTTCTATACGGCCGGGGGCTACAGAAGACAGCGGGAATTCTCCTCTGTGATCATCATGACTGGCCATTTTACGTAAAGATATTCTTTTTTCGACCCCAGTTCCATATTCGAATGTTCCGATTCGAGTAGTAGAATTAGACCTTCCCTGCGCCCAGTGACATGAGTGATCCTGTACTACTCGAGAATGGGCAATGTCGCTCATGTTCCGCAACCAAACGATATCTGTTACCCAAAGCAGTCTATTCATGGTTGGGAGTTGTTGTCTATGAAACTATTAACAATACCATTTGGCAGAGTGCCATGACAATATCATTTTTCCAGGTTCGTGCTCTCACTGCAAGTTCGGACACTGTATGCAAACCCAATTTGGCATCAAAATTCAGCACAGCCATTAGAGGTCTTCCTGGTCATCGTGGCTGATGTACCAGAGGCCAGTATCCGTGCTGTTCGTGATGTTGGTCTGGATAGTCTGGCCACCCTTGAGAGCCCCGTTTTCCACCACACCCCCTGCAACGCCGGCAGCGCCACGGTAGAGGTGGTTGTCACCGCTCCTGACTGTAAAATTGGCCAGAGAAATCTCACCGGGATTACGGGTCACAATAGTAGGCATACCGAAGTATTGTGCCTCAACTTCCTCTGGAGTGATATGCAGTTCGAAGTAACCGCGGTAGTACAGTTCTGACCACTGCAGTTCTCTATTCGCAGCGACAAGTGCCTTGGAGGCGCTCACAGAGAGTGCAAGGCTGATATTCTGTCCGTATGGAGAAGGCGAGCTGACAGCGGTGCCGGCGAACTCGACACCGACAGATCCCTCTCCGGTCGCCGGGTTGTAGGGACTCTCATCAAGCCAGACCAAGTCACTCACCCAATTAGCATGAGAATCGCCGGCGATCATTATGTTGTTTCCAATCATATTGTCATAGAGGGTTTGCATGGTCCGGTTCCTATTTGCCTGGTATCCATCCCACTGGTCGTAGTTCAGGGGGTTCTTGTCCCCATACGCTACAGACTGATTCAAACGGGAGAACACTGGTCGATGGTTAGCTTGGCAGTTCTACGGTATGGATCCGGATGAGACTTGCCTGTCTGGCTTCCAATGATCCGCCAGTGAGCGCCCCGTTGGGCTGATTCCTTCAGGGAACGATAGAACCAAGTCTCCTGACGGGGCCCCATCATAGAGCGGCTTGCATAGTTCGACAGCTGGTGAACATAGTCCGTGTTCCAGTACAGATCGGTGATGGAGCGGTCGTATTGTCGGGTGTCCAGCATGATCACGTCCACGAGATTCCCTAGCTTGAAGTTCCTCCAGATGCGAAGGTTATCATCCATATTCACTTGACTGGTCGGTCATTAGCTTGAACTGGGACATGAGCGCGCAGTAAACTTACCGAATGGGCATCCATTCAAAGTACGCACGAACCGCATTCATCTTCCGCTGGTCGACGGAGACACCACCGTCCCCAATAAATGACGCTTCCGTGTTGTTCAATTTGGAGGAACCATCCCGATAGGTGTTGTCTGCAACCTCTGTTGATCGTTAGAGTCGGTCTATTGCTCTCTGGTTCAAAACATACCGTGATCGTCCCAGACCGGAATCCAGGCAAATTTTTCGTGATTGGCGAGCAGGTCCAGGTCGGTCCGGTATGTTGCCAGGCGCTTTCGATAATCATAAAGCGTGTAGATCTCTCTGTCCGGCAACGGGATGCGTCCGATGCTGTTTCCCCAGCCGCTGGATAAACACTGTTAATATCTCTGGTAACACCTGAATGCCTCCGCTGGAGATCACTTACTAGTGCCCATTTTTAGATTCATAAATATAGTCACTGCAATTTCAATGTCAGCTTGTTGATGATCGTGATTGCATTTTTGATATCCGGTTGTGCCAGATCCTACCCGAGATGCAAGACATAGTCTACTGAGTCCTTCCGCACGGGGTTGCCGTATGCGTTGAAGAAACCAAAGGCTGGTCAAACAGTCAGCACTAAGCACTTCTGAGTGAAGATGGAGTACACACGGAAGTTACTACACGAGTAGACGGCGAGATTTATGCCCTTCACAGCATCCTGTGCAGCAGGCGACGTCTTCGTACGCCCAATAGGACTTGTGTTGTTCGAGGTGCACACCTGAAACTGGTAGTAGTATGTGGTGAATGGCTGTAGGTGGTTTGCTTCCACTTTGACAGTGTAATCAATGTCTGAACTTGTGAAAACCACACCCGAATCGACCACATCTTTCAACTCAGGGTCTTTGGCGACCTTGTAATCAAGACAAACCGGCGCGTTCGAGACCAGATGAACTCCATCTGTCTCAGTATAGATGGGCACCGGATTGTACAGGGGCACCAGTCCGGAGGTAGCTTTATTGTCGTTGACGTTGTCGAATGCTGGGGAACATCGAGTCCACAGGATAATCGAGTTGGGATATGGATCCCCGGAGGCGACACCATGGGTGAAGTTCAGCTTGGAGGGGTCGAATGTCGACGTAGGATCGCTTCTTCGCACTACCTTGGGGATCGAGATCCCCAGGCTGGGATGGTTATGCGACGGACTGCGATAATTGAGATTCCCAGCATAGGAGGCAGCCGCGCTTGTGGCGGACAGCACCAGGAGAGAAAGTGAGGTCCACATCGCTTGCTACGAACCCGGATCTTCTGGTCAGTTTCTGATCGAAGTCCATCCTTTCCCCAACATCTCGATCATTTTTGCGGATAATATACATCCAGTTCAGCTCCTGTGCCAAGGAAGAACACCAGATCCCGGAAGCGATTCCCTTACGGCCAATTCTGCAGGCTCCATCCATGGTGCTTGCCATAATGGAATAAATTGTCCAAAATTATCGGTAGAGGACCTTAGGCACGGCTTCCCACGATATACCGTCGGTGTTGATGGGAAAAAGGCAAGTAAATGTCCGTTGTTCTTGGCTGATCTCATTGCTTGTCAGCTGCGACCATTAACAACGAGGACAATGCTGGACACTTTCTCGAGAGGGTAACGAACCGTGCGCTTGCTGAAGGAAGCACTCTAATATGACCTTTGATTTGCAGTCCGTGAGCTCCCACTGTATATGTATACGTATGCTGATCCGGCTGCAACCCTGATTGTTTCCATGACGAAAGTTATACGGCTCAACTACTGCGGAGTTGTAGATCACTGTTTAGGACATGTGTAGTATAGTCTATGATTCCAAATAATAAGGGTAAATTCATCTATACAAGATCACCCAATATAAACAGGAAATAACTGGTTATTGGCGGAACTTTCCAATACATTCGAAGCCAGACTGCAAGATTTCTCAGCATGAGCAAATGAATAGGGGCATATGCTGTATTCTGGCGTCGACTGTGCGGCGCTTTGCACCACCGTGGCATGACTTCGGACGATCTGGATTTGCCCAAGCATGCATGCTAAAATTACATTCTCATGCGGCGCCAAAGATATCATCCCAAAATAGCGAAATTGGATCTAGAGGTAATCAGAACCTATCAAATTTGTTGAACATATTAGGTTAGGTTACCTATACCCAGCACTTTAAGCGCCGGCACTAACCGCTGAGCAACCTGCATGTAGTTAATAGTATGTTCCACCACTGCGTGCATTATCACGCACATTCTCTTTGTTCGAATCCCTGTCGTGACGGTCCCTACATATTGACCATGAGGCAAACACCAGTAAGAGACGGCATATACGCGCCGGCCCCAACACCCGAGTCAGGATCAAAACAAAGACACTCCTCGAGGGCCCCCATGGATCCTGGCGCATGGCGCTGAGTCGGGGCCAATACTGAGCACGGACGATAAAGACTAATCCGGGGTTGGGAATAAACCGTCCAGAATGGGCATTGACCGTGCAGGACATGGATGAGGCTGCAGTTCGGACTTTGTTCTCCGGGGGAATAAGAGCTCTTATTTAATAGCGGTCGAGTCACACTTGTCCATCGTCTGTTAACTCTACTGTCTTTATTATAAGGATTTATATTCAATCGTTTGTCTATCTGAGACAGCAACTCGAAGTCTTGGCATCCAGAGCGTTCGGATGTTCTATAGTCCTTTCTGACAGGTGCCATTACAATTAACAGGTAATGTCAGAAAATCATTCCCTGATTCTTTTTATATTTGTCGTCAGTACGCCTGGATGCTAATATATACATCCATAGAACGTGGTCGAGAGCCAGACATTGTCGCACGCAGGCGGCCGATCCCCTCCCGAGCAATACCACCCAGATAGAATACTATCCATAACGACAAATTGTGTTCTTCCGATATAGCGGGTTACGATTCTAGTGAGTTTCTTCGAGTTCTCCGAGTCCCTCTGTCTACAAGAAAGTCACGAAGCGCGGCAAAACAGCGATTACATGGTGTCATCGAGGTAACCAACATGCAGGGAAGTAAAGGCACCCTTTTTATCGACCCATCGGGGCTACAGCGGCGCCAATTGATGTTTGCAATTGTGAACTGTTCTCTCCCGATCAAAAAAAATGTATCGAAATCACGGCTATATGCGGCTTGATAGTCCCATGATGCCAAAGGGTGAGTAACAGGAGCTCAATCGCGCCCTTTCCGAAGAGGATAGACTAAACGTAATGAGCAGTTATCAACATGCTGACCTCCAATCGCACAGTGAGTCTACATTCTTTAAGGCTTCTGGAAAGACAGGTTGAGAGATTTTTCTAAACGCGTTTGGCTGCAGACTTCCTACAAGAGACGACTTTTCATCGCCAGTCTTCTTGGCTTTGCTATATACTACGTGCTCAGCTTCACGACCTTCTACAGATCTCCGAGACCCGACCTCCAATATGAGGCAGAACGAGGCGTCCACCGAATCACAAAAGTGTCCATGTTATATGGCAAGCCTAACATTTTCTACGAACGGGCATTACAAACTCACCGGAAACATGCACAGCGATGGGGCTATGGAATGCACGTTCTGCATCACGATATCGCCGTAGGGTACTGGAACAAGCCCAGTTATCTGCTGTCGTTGCTCATCCAAGAGCTGGCGAAGCCTCCATCGGACCGAGCAGAGTGGTTAATGTAAGTTTGTTCCTTGAAGCGATCGCGCACCCGCTCTATCGACCTGATATCGATCTTGGCACCAGCCCAGACCAGCTGGCGATGGCGCTCATCTTCAACCAAACGGAGGGAGGCCCAGAGGGTCGTGGCTACAAGGAAAATGTCGTCTACCTGCCCAGGCCTTGGATCAACACGTACGAATGGAGCCATGCCTATGAAGGGAAGAGAGGCGATATGCTGGTGCATTTTCCCGGAATGCAAGGAGAACGATGGGTTCACATGTCGAACTGGCTGGATATTGTGGAAATAACACCGGAGAAGTGGGAGGTGCCGCTCGAAGAGACCGAGTATCTCAACCGGACGAGGGAGTTCTGGACGCAGTACCGGACTGCCAGAGACGCCGCCTTCCGGGCTGAAATGGCTCTCGAAGGGCAACCGATTGAAGCGTGCGAGTCGACCAGGGCCGCCATTTCATCTCTGAGGCAAGTGCTTCAGGAAGAAGCCGATAACCCCCAGGCAGTCCGGCGGCGACTAGAAGATCTCGAGGCGGCGGTCAGATGGGATCAATTGCTGCCGAATTGAATGGTCTCCCCCATTTATCGTTTCTTATTGTGCAGTGTAAGAGTGTAAAGGCAGAACTATCGTTGATCTGGCAGAAGGATATTGCTCGGGATGGGAGAAGGAGTCTCTAACAAACAAACAAGAGAAAATCCGTGGTGGCACTCGAAACTTCGGTTCTTAGGATGCTGAGAAGTCCGCGATGAGGCACACGATAAGCTGGCAGTCTGAGGAGATCATCAATCTTCCTTTGTTCTCGTATGCTGCAGTGGCGCTTATTTTCTGCTGGAATCGATTTTTTTCTGAATGGTCGTCCGCTCGTCTCATCGACACAATCGACTTCGTTACACTCTAGCGATCATCAAACACCTCAATCATGCAGCGAGACGTTCTGTTGCGGAATACTCCCACGATGGTTCATTATCCCACTCGGATCGGTTGATAACCGCGGTACTTCCGACGATTCATCTTGCTCAATGGTGACTGGTCATCTTGACCGGCGCATCTTCCGCGTTTGTGACCCACTTCTCTTCTCGAAACTTCGACTAATTTGTAATTATGGAGGAGCAAATGCACCAGTTACCCGGTTGACGTGTGTGGGAGCATGGAGGAGAGCGGGGGAAGAACAACTCAGAACAAAAAAGGGGTCATTCTCAAGCTTAAATATAAATAAAGCTGATAAGATCATACTACAGCATTTGCTAATCAACCTCCCTGCTGTCAATTAAACTTGCAACCAACCACCAACGCCGTTCATCAGCTTACTACAACTACTTCCTTGTCGACGATTAGCACGTCAGCGTCTTACACAATGGCACCATTCGGAACCATCTACAGCTACCCTAACAACCCGCGGGTCATGAAGGTGAGATCGTGGCCTTCCTCCCGGAAGTGTGATGTCTGGACTAACATCCAAACTAGATCCAAGCGGCAGCACGCCTCAACGGCCTCGAGATCACTGAGGCGCCCAACTTTGAGATGGGCAAGACCAACCGTGAGCCCGAGTTCCTGGCCAAGTTCCCACTCGGCAAGGTCCCTGTGCTGGCCACCTCGGATGGTTTCAACATCTGGGAATCGGATGCTATCGCGCAGTATGTCGCAGAGAGCGGACCCCGCGCTACGCAGCTGCTGGGCTCCAACCCTGCGGAACGAGCTATCATCCGGCAATGGATCTCCTTCGCCAGCAACGAGGTCCACGGACCCGTGGCGCAGCTGGTTCTGCCGCGGGTTGGACTGCGCTCTTATGACGCTGCTGTCGAGGAGCAGGCCCTGGCCAACCTGACTCGTGCTCTGGACTGCGTCGAGAAACATCTCCAGACCCGGACGTGGCTGGCCACGGAGCAGGTTAGCCTGGCGGACATCACCCTCGCAGCAGGGCTGTTCTGGGGATTCGCCATGGCGATTGATGCCGAAATGCGTGCCAAGTACCCCAAGACGGTCGAGTGGTATAAGAAGGTGTTGGGCACCGAGGGTATCAAGGAAGCCTTCGGCGAGCCGACCTTTATCGAGAAGCGCAAACAGTTCTAAATCCAACGCTGTCCCTAACGAAATGAGGAAATGATCATATCAGATTTCATACTTTGATGACAGTCCTACAATAAGTTTTTTTATTCAGCGACCATACTTTATCTCTCGATCGGATACATGTAACACAGAATGCAAAATAAACAACGTAGACATAACCCCATAGATCCTGCTCCTGGTAATCGTAGTATCAGTACACAGCGCATATACATATTATACATTAAGCTTTTCTCCTCTTCTGCCCTTTCTCTAATCCTTGTTCCTTCTCTCGGACCACCTTTTCCAATGTGCTTCGTGCCCATCCCTCTGTTCTATCGATCCCCGAATCAAACATGCGCGGCAACAAGCGAGCAGAGTTCGCATGTCCCCGATCGAAAACGGGCCCATCCCACCGATTCGTGCGGCAGATCGAAACGGCCTCCTCCAACAGTGCCGTGCCGATGCTTTGTCGTCGATAGCGACGCACAACCGTCCATGCGCGGATGAGGCCGACAGGTTTCCGACCTGCTCCTCCTCCGCCTGTCTTTCGAGACTTCAGAGCCTCCGCGTCAGGAGCGGAGATGCTCGTAGAATTCTTCAACACGGGTCGCAGAACCAACGCGCCAATGACTTCGTCGCCGTACTTTGTAACAACGACCACGTCTTCACCGTCTCCGGGATTTCTCCCCGCTGCCAGCCAAGCCCACGTTCCAGTTCGCTCGGCTAGCTCCAGGTACTCGCTCGTCAGGCCGCGCAGTGCGACCAGTCCGGCCATGGCGCAGCCGGCAAAGGTGGTGAAAACGATCGGCAGATCACCATTCTGACGGTAGAGAAGCTTATATACGATCCCCAGGACGACCACCAGACCGGCCACCACGGCGGGGTGGAAAATGACTGCCTTGGCGGCGACTTGTCGCTGCTGAGCGACACTGTCAGCGATCAGACGTAGGGCCGCGATACGGTCTGGTTCAGAGACAGCAGGGAGCGTGGTGAGAGGGGGAATGGCCGAAAGAGGATTTTCAGACGTAGGACGATCTGACGGGGTGAGATTTGAGTCCTCCATCTCGTTGAAGCCGTACTCTCGTGGGGAAAATCGCCGACAAGGAGAATTCGACGCAGAGCTGAATGATTCTCAGAAGAAGGGATGGGAGGAGAGGGCCCTCTTATAAGCCTTCGAGACGAGCTAAAAGAAATGCCATTTATCGCCACATGGGGCCCCAGACCGTGGGTTGCGAAGAATCTCAAGGACCCATAGACAAGGAGGGACTAGACCATCTGGAAGAATTGCAACTGAGATCGATCGGGAGTGGCTTGGTTTAAGGTAGCTATGGAGCGGAGTTTCTCTTTCGATTTTTTCTTACAATATAGAGGAATATGGAAGGATCTACTCAGTTGTTCTCCGCACCGATTTATCTAGAAGTGTGGCTACGATGATATTGATAAGAGACTTAATGGTGTCTCTGGGAGACAGATGGCAGCTCCACGTTTCGATACGATGGCAGCTTAAGCATAGACGGACGACAAGGGTGCAAGATGTATATACAGCATGAGAGTAGACACAGGAAAGAATTAAGCGGGGGTGTAATATAGGAACCGCATGTTGGTGACGGGGTACAAGAAGACGATCTCTCGGTGTCACAGTCTTCTCATAACCACTCACCATGGCATTCATGCCTTTCCCTCCTCAGCGATCTTGGCAGGGTTGCTGTCAATGCTTGATAGGCTGTGCGAACCAACATCCTCGCCCGACAGCTCTTCGAGAGTTTTCCGCTTGGTCTCTGGAATCAGAAGACTGGTGAAGCATCCGCAGAGCATGAAGAGAGCAAAGATTTGCATGACGTGCTTGAGCCAGGGAGTAGCAGAGGAACCCGCCGGGGCACCCCTGTGCACCAAAGGACCGAAGACACACTGTGCGATAATAGCGCCGACCTTCCCAGAGGCTGCACTGAAGCCGTGAGATGTGGAACGGTAGCGGGTGGGGAAGCACTCGCCGGGAACGATGAAGGTGGTGGCATTGGGTCCGAAGTTGAAGAAGAACTGGGCGAGGACGTAGAAGGCCAAGAGACCGTTGTGGGAGTTCTTCAACGGGTCATAGGCGAATCCGATAATGATGAAAATAATAGTCAGTAGGATGAAGCCTCCCAGTTGGATTGGTTTGCGACCTAGAGTGTCTACGGTAGCAACGGTGACCCAGTACCCAGGGATAGCTCCCGCACAGATCAGAATGAGATTGCCGACTGCCGTATTGTAGAAGATCTCATAGACGTTCTTGCCGCCAGTATATCCAATGGCAGTGAGGATGATAGAGTTGTTCAGACCGAGACCGTAGAAAGCTAGATATCGAGGTTAGTCTTCACTTGTACCCGAAAGGAGGAAGTTGGCTGTGTTGCACATACCGACATCCAGGAAGAACCATGAACCCGCCGTTCCCAGAAGGATTCGAGCATTCTTCCACTGACTGTAATGGCGCCAGAAGTCGGCCCAGGTGGCTTGAGGAGCCACAAGGCCAGAGCTCTGGTCCTCCAGGGTAGCGACCCGCTGCAACTCATCAGGGTGGCCCTCACGTTTTCCTTCCAGGTACGCTCTGGCATCCTCACCGGCCTTCACTACGTCCCGGGCAACGTCAAAGGTATAACGAGGGGTTTCGGGAATCGTGAGACGGTAGTAGAGGGCAAATAGACCAGGAACAGCACCGAATCCGATAACCGTACGCCACATCTTGTCAACCGCGATCTGGCAGACACCGCTGCAGTGGGCGACATCCTTGGCTGTCAGCAATGATTGTTTGAAGCCGGTGGTGACAATCAGCGCGATCAGAGCGGCAGCCAACTGGCCGAAGCCTTGCATGGCGAACACCGCGCCCATCATGGCACCTCTCCACTTAGTTGTCGCGAACCTAATATGGATTAGCCTTTTAGATTCATTCACGGAAGAGAAAACCAGAGAGTCACATACTCCGAAGTAATAATGGATGACAAGGGATAATCACCACCGATACCGATTCCCATGATCACACGCCAGAAGACCAGGACGCCGACGATGGACATGGACGGTGAATCGGAGGAGAGAGCTTGAGCCAAGGTTGCAAAGATGATGATCATCAACTCAACACCGTACATGCGTTTCCGCCCCAGGTGGTCAGCCAGCCAGCCGAAGCCCAGCTGGCCGATGACCGTGCCACCGGAGGTGGACACCTTGATCGCCGTATCCGAGTTGGATGGGATCTTGCCCTTGTTGTTGTCGAGCCAGAAGACAACTCCCAACATGGAGGAGGCCAAGTTGATGGCGAAGATATCGTAGGAATCGGTGAAGAAACCCACGCCGGCCACCACAATGGCGCGGACGTGACGCCAGCCGAACTGAGCATTGTCGATCTGGGCGAGGGCTAGGCGACGACGCTCATTGAGATCGGTCGCCTGGGCCAACTGCTCGTGATAGTTGTTGCTCGCGGCATTGCCGCTAGAGGTCACAGCAGCCATACCGGCGAAGACTTCCGTTGCGATTCTTCAACGTTCGACGGACTGACACCAATGTCCTTCACCACAGGCCTCGAGCTTTGTGCGTAGTAAGCCGGGAGACAAGAAAGGCCAAGAAGCACCTTGTCTTGGGGCAGGATTCGATCTTATATAGATGCCACGCATGAGAAGTCAAACCACCTTGACACTTGACGATCCAATGCTAACGCGCAGACGACCTCGTGGCCACCCCATCACCCCTGAGATCCATCGAGGATGCCTGAGAGAGACAGCAACAAAGCATATCCCGTAGTTTTCTCGACGGACCTCGCCTGGATTCTCTGGGTGCCTAGCTTTCGAACGTTCTTCTAGACCGTTCCTTCTCACCTGTTGGTGCAAGCGTCTGTGCTAATCGTTTAACTGCTGAATGGAGCGTCGTGAAGGCGATGGCTGGTGCCAAGAAGGCCATTTGGATATTTGGATGATGTCCCAGCACGATAAGTGGTGCGCTGGCCTGGGGGACTCGGGTCTCTCCGTACACGACTGTCACCACGAGGTTTATAGCCTCGCGATGAACTGCTAGAATGCTGCCGTGGTCGGACGAATCAGCAATTTAATCTGGGAGCGTGCCTGAACAGTGTCCCGCGTGTCGTCCAACATCCAGGATGCCCAGACATCCAGCGTCCGCACCAGGCGTTTGCCAAGAGCGGGAGAAACACACTGACATGGTAAAGAATCGCTGGGGCGGACATGAAGATGAGGGTAAAAGGGAATGAGCACCAGATGGCTGATGCTTATCGGGGTGATTGTTGTCCATACATTCCCCCACGTGCGCCGCGGGACAGTCGCTGTGCCAAGAGCGGGCGTTGATGGCTGAGCGAAGGCTGTAGGAAAAATAGGAAAAAACAGCGATTGGGAACGCACAACAAAATCTCAGATCCAGGGAGACCAAACGGAGATTTCTCCTTTTGGTCGAGTGGATAGGAAGTACAACACAAGATATCACTCAGTGTGGGAGGGAGTCATGGGAGAAGGGAAAGCGTCGTGCTGCATTGACAAGTGTTGACTACATCACCACATCTTCATGCGCTCCCTGGATGAGCTTGACTTGAGTCAGCCCAGCTCAATGCCCTGTCTTCGTAACCAACTCTGTCTTTCCGCAACAAGATCCTCTATGGATATCGCGGGATCGAGACTGACTTGAGCATGCGATGACAACATGAGCCCTGTAAAAGTAGCCCGGTGAGTTTCAAAGACGAGGATCATGTTATAAACAAAGACTAACCATCACGAAGTATTGTTGTCATTTTATTAGGAATACCGCCCTTAATTTACAAGCCAGCTTGCACTGGAAATTAAAGATTCCTGTCGAAGCTCGGAGATTTCCTTCAGTTTTACAGCCGTGCCCCTTGTTCCCGACTCAGTCCCCGAGCAATGTTTCTGCTAGCCCAGTCGGCGATGGCCATGTTGGTGATCATCGGGTTGACGCCGCTTGCGCTAGGGAAGACTGAAGCATCAACTACATAAAAGCCCTGCGTGCCCCAGACTTGGCAGTCAGGATCCACGACGCTCTTCTTCGGTGAGCTGCCCATGCGACAGGTGCCCATTTGGTGAGCACTGGCGAATATCGCCCTTTCATGGTTGAGAGGGCTCTTGCGTCGAAATTCCCGGATCCAGGCCTGGAGGGCAGCATTGTTGATACCCTCATCAGGGGCATCAGGGCCCTTGGGCTCGTCGGAGCGGACAAAAGGCGGCATATCGCGGTACGACGTGTGAAACTCCCTGGCCCCAGAGACGTACGCGATCTTGGCTGCCCCAATCACACCTTCCAGTATATGCTTACGATCAAAGGCCGAAATGGTGTAGTCGATTCGACAGCGTCCATCCACTGGGTCAGGGTAGACGCGACCCGCGTCCCGGTCTCGAGCCATCGCGATAAAGCTCGTCATCCCGCGCATTTTGGCTGCCCACAGCTTGTAATCAAGACCGTCGCGCCAGGGAAACATGGGCAAGAACGTTATAGGCAGCATACAGGTGGCTTCAATCCTGGTTCCATGTCCGCGGCCGTCGAGGTCTTCAAACTGGCTGACAACTGAAGTCAAGATCCCGCCTTCCCAGGGTCGGATATCTTCATCGAAAAAAGCACCGGCCATGATAACTAAACGCATCTGTCAATACGACGTTCATATTGATGTATAACAAGAAAAGGACCCTACCTGGATGTAGGTAAAGATGGCGTCCGATGTGGGGGTTCTTGATTCCACTGCGTAAGAGGAGAAGGGGACTCTGCAAAGTTCCGCAGCAGACTATCACCCGCTTGGCTTTAATGATGACTTTGCGCTTCACGGCGTCCTTTTCGTTAAAGCCAAGATGAGTATCCCTCGATGTCCATGTCCCCTCAATTCCGGATGCGACCCTCTCCCCGATCATGTCAGCGAAGAAAACTCTCTCTGCGTAAAATCCCTCTACCAAGGTGGCACCAGCCTTTGCCGCGTCCACCAAGAACGATGCCGCCGGCCCTTGTTTGATGTCGCTCGCACATCCCAGCATACAGTGCCCGCAATAGTGTTCGCGGTTGCCGGTATTCTGTGGCACCGGCTTCGCACTGTATCCCAACTTCCTCGCACCTTCAAGGATTGTAGTGTTGGAATGGTTGTGTTCCGTGCGCTCCACACAGACTCCCATGCGTTCACTGACTCGATCCATGGAGTTCTGGAATTCCATAGACGTGAAAAAAGGTAGCCCGTTATCTGCCCATTCCTGACGCACAAAGCCCTGCGTCTGGAGGCAGGCGGACCAGTTGATAGTGCCACCACCGCCCCAAGCTGAACCAGCAACGACTGCAACCGAGCCGTCGTTGGTCATAGTTGATCCTGCGTTTTCTAGCATGTGCGTAAATCCCTCATTCAACCCCATCGGAAAGTATTTCGTAGAATAGTGGTAAGACTTCTCCACGACGATCACCCGGTGCCCGGCCTCTGCAAGGTTCTTTGCCGCGACACCACCGCCACAGCCACTGCCGATGATGACTACATCTGTTTCAATCGTTTCGGGCGTGTCACCTGGAGGGAACTGGAGGAAGTCGTATGCGAATCCGTCGACCGGTTTCACGTGTACCGGGACCCGTGGGAATCCAATCACGGCACAAAGTGTCGGGCTGGTGGCTACCCAGGTCTTCTTGAAGATCGCGTTCAGCACCCTGTAAACTGCACGCACTGGAGGTAGCCTGGATGTCTCCCAGCTGCGAAATGCGCTTTCTCGATCCTCCAGAGGCTGTAAGTGGAAGGGAGTCGGCGAGCCGGTAAGAATCAAGGCACCAGCACGCGTACTGTGAGAAACGGTTAGCTGCGGGTCCCAGTCTGCAAAAGTATAGGAGATATTCGTACTTGAGAGCGGACAATATTAGAAGAATCCCCTTCTTCCCTTCGTCGTGGACGTTCCGGGCAAACAACGTCTGAAGAGCATCCTTGAACTTGGGATTCGATGATGCGTCTTCCTCCAAATATTGCACTGCAAGTTCGGCGGCGTTCGACCCTCCGATGCTGGATTGGAGCGTGGAGATAGCTGACCCAAGCTGCTCTTTCGGAACGCCTTTTTGCCTGCGATGGGTGACTGCATCACGGTCCCTGATTGAAGGAATGACCGTGTCCGCCAGTGACAGAAACGTCTTCCACTGAGGTTCATTAAAGATCTTGTCTGTAGGAACCAGCGGTAAAGGCGCAATTAGAGGCGTATAAGTGGAAGGCATCTCAGCAGCCATTCTGCTTGTCTCCGTATTCGGGAGCAGGAAACGAGAGCAGAACTGGCGTTGTACTAAGGAGACAAGGTAAGAATATTCCGGCTGTAAGAAATACTACGAGGCAATGCCTTGTTATACGGGGGAATTGGAGGGAAGTAGGTAGGGTGTATAACTCTGCACGGATGAAGAACCCGTAATCGCCTGGCCACAGTATAGACCTCTTTTTGCGGGGAAAGTGCAAGTGGCGTCGATGTAGAGCCATGGGAAGGGCTGATGGAAGCTTTTGATATGCTTTGCAGTCGAAGCTACCCGAGGAGACCGATGATCTCACATGCAACTTCGCTGTCTGCCACAGGCAATGGTATCAAGTGCAGTACAAAGAACCTTGCTCCAACAATGTTGCATGTGTTGCAATGGATCAAGTAAATGAAGGATCAAAAAGTGACTGCCAAGCTGAAGATTTTCAGCATGATCTCATTCATGTTGGCCTTTGTCTTATTCTGAAGACTTCAGAATCCAGATGAGGCCAGAATCTGGGGAAAGGTTCTGTAAGCCAAGCTCTGTGAAGTGAGGAGTAAAATAGACCTGTGGTGAAGCACACAGTTAGAAGCTGAGTGCTTACATAAAGAATATCAAATCTGTAATTAGCAAAGTTGTGTATGGCTCCATCAATCACTGTGCTGTATTCTGATTTTCAGCCAATCAGCAAAGTTTGGCAACTATTTTGACTGTGACTACCTCTGGGTATACTAATTTCTGTTATTCTACTCTATCAAAATTTTCATGTTCCTTTTGTTTCACACTAAGGTTTATGTGCTACTTTTTGTCTGATTACTTTAATAAAAGTGTGTGGTGTAGTGGGTATCTTCACCTTCTGTTTTTTGCATGTTATGAGTTTGAGCCTGGTCTTTGTTGGTTTTTTTTTTTTTTTTTTTTTTTTTTTTTTTTTTTTTTTTTTTTAAAAAA
>JAPVCG010000027.1:533587-545993 GCA_029606305.1 Paecilomyces fulvus
AGGCTGTTTTTATTAGTTTATATACTATATATATATATATATGTACAAAATCTGTGTACAGCTTCAATAGCTGAGCATGTGTCATTAGTGTTTTGCTACATTAGCATTTTTCTATATCTCATTATTTATAAAGCTATTTTCAATTTACTTTCTTTTTTATTCTTTATATTATTCTTTTAGTTTTTTTTTTATCTCTTAATTTCTTTTCTAATTTCTCTTTATTAATATGAATAGTTTTTTGCAACTTTTCTGCAATTACTGTGCAGCTGCTGTTGACTTCAATAATTTATTAAACAATAATCATCAAACACAGAGCATTTATTGTATGTTATATGTTATAAACTAACTATGAAGAGGCATGATTGTAACACTCTGATAAGATGAGACTTTATGACATAGCACTAAAGCAAGGCAGACAAGGTCATGTGACAAGAAAGTATATCTTTGATGGTAGATGAAGCCATAATAAATATATCAAGATAAATACACCACAGTATATCTACTAAGGAAATTATACTATGAGAAGATATATCAAAAAAAGAACTAGATATATAAGAATGCTTATTTTCACTCTGCAATTGTATTTAGTTCTTTACACTCAATGTTATATTTGTTTTATTTACTATTTACTATAGATCAGTAAGAATAGTACTAAAAGAATTATAATTTGACTAAGCTCTACTTCTGACTTAGCTATTGTTATTCAGTTTAAACTCATTAAGTTATATGACATATGAAGCTTTATTTAAAAAACTGTGATAAGCAGACTACATTAACAGTCTACAGAAAATTTAGATAAACTTAAATCATTAAGAAAAAACTAAATAAATGTTCTGCTTGAGCTTTTTCTAATAACAGTACAATAGAATAGTTAAAAAGAATTTTGAGATGATAATATATTAAGCTCTTGACCCTGTTACTAAAGGCTTAAGTATTTAAGACTCAAGATGTCTAGCAACAATTAAGCAATATTTGCTAGACAAGCTACAACAATCAACAATGCAAACTAGACTTCCACAACTCAAGAACTTATAAAAATAATTAAATAGCTGCAAAAGTGTTACCACTTCAGAATTCTTTCTAGCTATTTTATTGCACTATTGGTTAAAGAAGGCTTAATAGAACACTTAACTTGATTTCTTTTTAATGACTTAAATTTACTTAAGTCTTGTTCTTAAGCAGTTGATGTGGCCTGCTTACTACAGTTTTTTAAGTAAAGCTTTGTGTATTGAGTAACACAGTGAGTCTAACTGAATAACAATAGCTAAGTCAGAAGTAAAGTCTAATTAGATTGTAATTTTTTCAGTACTGTTTTTACTGACCCATAATAGATAGTAGATAAACAATATAATAAAATTGAGTGTAAAAAACTAAATACATCTGTTGAGTGAGAATAAGCTTTTTTATATATTTAGTTCTTTGTATACCATTCTGTATACCACTTGTTTTGCTATACTTGTTGCTATACTGTATATCATTCTGTATACTAGTTTGTATGTTTTACTGAGTTGATATATTGTATCATTACATGATTTTGTAATTGTCTCTTAAGTTTATTTTGCTCTAATGCTGTGCTGTAAAGTCTCATCTTATTAAAGTGTTACAGTTATGTCTCTTCATGGTTGGTCTGTAATATTACTTTCTTTTTTCAAAGTCTTTGTTTCTAAAGACTTATAAGTAAAGTGCTTGCCTTTATTATCATTGTGACTTTGACTCTTTTTGTAAATGATGTCTTTCTTTTCTCATTATGCCTTCTCAATGTAAATGTATGTTGAAAACTGACTTTTTTTATGATCAGTATTGTAAAAATTGTCATTACTTTAAGAAGATTAAAAAAAATAGTTTTGTTGTTGAGTTCTCTTGTGAATATTGTTTCTCTTGTGATATTTCTTGTAAAATGAATAATTGTTGCAAAAACTGCACTATGTGTACTAAACACAGTCAAAAATGTGAAAAGCACTTTTATAGTGATAAAGAATAGTGTGATTTTCAATCTGCTAAAGATAGACTAAAAACTAAATTAGCTGAAGCTGAAAAGCAGTAGACTCTTTTGTTTTTTAAAATTCTTTGTCTTCACAAACATTGCAAATTTCTGAAAGAATATAGTTTTAAAATGTCTGATCATAACACTTACATTCTCAAAATTCTTAAAGAGCTAAATTTTTCTGAGAATATCACTGAATTGTGTTATATGGCTAATGAGAATAATTGTCAATGTTAAAAGCTATTAGCTACTCTTAATGATTTCTTAATAAATCAACTTCTCTGTGATTTAAGTTTTAGTTTCTAAACTTCTGCTAGTCTTGATATTTCTTTATTAAATGTTGACAATTCATCAAATTCTTAATAAGTTTCCAAGTGTTCTCTGAGATATTGTATTTCTTTCACTTTACTAGATATTGTGTTTATTTATTGACTTTTTTTTCATCTAGAATCTTTTCAACTTTGTACTTTTCTTTTATGATTTCAATTTCTTTATTTTGCATCTGAGTGTTTTGTGATGCTGATTTCAATAATAAAATATAAAAAATTAAGTGTATCTTCATACTGTCTAAGAGTTTCAATTTGTAGTTTACTAGTTCAATTTTTTCTTCAATAATGAATGGTTTAATTTTCTTGCTGTTAAGTTTGCTGCTTGATTATTTTATTTTAATGTTTTTGCATAGCAAGTATACTTTTTTCTCTCTTTTTAGATTAGATTCTTTTTGGTAAGTTTTGTTATAGTAAGCTGCCATTCTGAGATTCACAAATTCAATATTTTTCTGTAGTTGCTTATGTAATGTTTATAGCTGTGTCACTTTCTTTTCTGCTTTGTGGTTTATTGTTACCACCCTAGGATCCTTTCTAGCTATTCTATTGTACTGTTTGTTAGAGAAGGCTCAACAAAACACTTTATCTGGTTTTTTCTTGATAATCTAAATCTGCTTAGATCTTGTCTGTAAGCAGTTGATGTAGTCTGCTTACTATAGTTTGTCAGATAAGGCTTTGTATGCTGAGTAGCTTGGTGGGTCTTACTAAATAACAATAGCTAAGTCAGAAGTAGAGCTTGGTCAGATTGTAATTTTTTCAGTACTATTCTTACTGACCCATAGTAGATAGTAAATAAACAATATGATAAATTGAGTGTGAAGAACTAAATACATCTGTAGAGTGAAAATGAGCATTTTTATATAACTCATGATTTAGTTTTTCTTCTGTGGTTCTTAGTAGTTTCATATGAACTTCTTTCTGGTAGTTTTTACTGAACTATAATTCTCTAGTCCCTAGTGGACTACTTCTTCATAGTCCTTCATGAACTATTTCTTGTCACATGATTTTGGACTATTTCTTCTTGTCATATGACTGATCACTCTTTATTGTCATTCTGCAGAGTTTCATCTGTCTCTTTCACATATTTCCACTGTCTGTCTGGTTGGTCTGTAACATCACTCCCTCTTTTCAAAGTCTTCATCTCTGAAGACACACAGACATAAATAGAGCACTTGCTCATGTTGCTATTGAAACTTTAACTCTCTTCTGTAAGTGGTTCTGCTGTGCTTTATTCTGAGTGTACTGTGATGCTTTCTTGCAAGCTTTCTCATATTCCCCACAATTGTTATAAGAAGTGTATGGTCTTTGCTGACTGAATAAATAGTGATGGCTTCATTGTTTTTTTTCCTTGTGACCACTGTTTTTCTTTCTCTGTTTCATGTGTGATGTTCAATTCCTGGTCTTCCTCTTGTTTCTCTTGTTTGTGCTATAATTTCCACTGTTCTGGTTTTATCATGAACAATCACCAGTGGAACTCACTTCATAAAGAAGAAGCTTAAGTTGCTTTCACTCTAATTGCTAAAGATTTCAATATTCATTTGCTTCAAAAACATGCCAATCAGTTGCATGTTGAAATGAGTGTTATTCAAAAATGTATTTCTAAAAAGTTATCTGAGCATAAAATGCTTTGTGAACATTAGCAAGAGCTTCACAATTAAAGTGCTTTTCTTCTTCATTGTGATTCTGAGATTGTGTCTCAGTCTAATTCTGTCTCTTTGACTGTAGCTGTGAATAGTTCTTTTTTTGATTCAGGTTCTGACTTTTGAACTTTTGTTGGTCTTGATATTTCTTTATTAGATGTTAGCAGTTTATCAAATTCTTAATGAGTTCTCAAGTGTTTTCTGAGGTATTGTACTCCTTCCACTTCACTAGATATTGTGTTTGCCTGTTGACTTTTCTCTCATCTAGAATTCTTTTGACTTCATATTCTTCTTCTGTGGTTTTAATTTCTTTGTTTTGTGTTTAAGTGTTCTGTGGTGCTGGTTCCAACAATGAAATATGAAAAATCAGGTGTATCTTCATACTGTCTGGTAGTTTCAATTTGTAGTTCACCAGTTCAATTTTCTCTTTGATAATGAATGATTTAATTTTCTTGCTGTCAAGTTTGCTGCTTGATTGTTTTATTTTAATGTTTCTGTGTAGCAAATATACTTTCTCTCTTCTTTTTGGGTTAGGTCTTTTTTGATGAGTTTTGTTGTAGTAAACCATCATTCTGAGGTTCATAAATTCAATATCTTTCTGTAATTGCTTATGCAATGTTTGTAGCTGTATCACTTTCTTTTCTGCTTCATAGTTCATTTTCTATGTTTTCTTTGGTTCACTGCCAAATTCAGAATTATACTTAAAATTAGTATAAAATGATGTTTCTTTAGTTGTTGCATTGATTGAATTGTTGTATGCAAATTGTGCCATGAGTAGTAGTTCAACTTAATTGCTCTGGTCATAATTTGTGTAGTTTTGTAAATACTGCTTAATTGTCTGATTCATTCTTTTCATTTGTCCATCTGTTTGTGGATGATAAGCTGTGCTAAGTCTATGCTTAATGCCAGTTATATTTATCAATATCTTTCATAATTTCAATGTAAACTGTGAATCTTTGTCTGTTGTAATTCTCTTTGGTGTGCTATGTTTGCTAAACACATGTCAAAGTAGTAAATATGCTGTGTCTGAAGCTGTTACATCTGCTCTTGTTGATATGATGTATGTATACTTTATTAATCTATTCACCACTGTAAGAATAGTGTTGTATGTAACTCTATTCTTCTTTGACTCTAGTAGTTGTATAATAAAATTTATGGTAATCTATTCCCAAGATTGAGTGAGTACCACAAGTGATTGTAATTCTTCATATAGTAGATGTTTCACTATCTTGTTCCTCTGACAAGTGTTACATTTCTTCAAGTATTGGTATATTGTCTGTTGCATGTTTGAAAAATAGAAGTTTCTCAATATTAATTCTTTTGTTTTTTCAGTTTCAAAATGTCCTTTCATTAGTGGCTTATGATATTTTTTGATTACTTCCTCTCTTGCTGTAAATGATACATATATCAATTCATTGTAGTAAATCAGTCTGTTGTCTTCTGTTATCTTATTAGTCTTTTCTTTGATCATTTTAAAATTTTTGTCTTTTGCAATTTTTTGTCTAATAATTTATATTAGTTCCTCATCTTGACTCTCAATAGTCATTGTCACTGCTAATGTTGCTGTCTGCTTGTTGTATGTCATCATTTCATTCTTCTGAAATTTCAATAGTGCTGGTTTTAGTTCAAGAACTTTTTTCTTATGGTCTGATTGTCTGCTAAGTATGTCTGCTTGTTTATTCTGTTCTTCACTGCAATGTTTAATTTTGAAGTTGTAATTTGCCAATATCTTTGCTCATTTTGCTTGTCTTTGTGTTAACACTTTAGTTGTTGTGAAGTAAGTAAGATTCTTGTAATTTATAATCACTCTGATTGTATGCTTGACTTCTTTGAGATATACTCTTCACTGCTGAAATGCTGTCACTATAGCCAACAATTTCTTATCATGAATCTCATAATTGAGCTCTGCTGATATCATCTTTCTTGAGTAATATGCTACTAAGTGTAGTTTTTTATTGTCATCTGACTGTGACATCACTGCTTCAATTGTGTAGTTTAATGCATTAGTCTTAATGATTATTTTCTTCACTGAATTGTGCTGTTTGATTACTAGTGTCATTGTCATTTTTATCTTCATTTTCTCAAATGCTTTTTGTTTCATTTTTGTTTATTGAAACTCTCTCTTCTTCTTCAAAAGGTCAAATAATGGTCTTATGATATCTGTGTATTATTTAATGTATCATCTGTAGTAGTTCATCATTTCAATGAATGCTTGTAATTCTTGTAGATTTATTGGTATTAGCCAATCTCTGATTGTCTAAATCTTTAATTGATTTGTTTGTATTTCTTCTTAAGTAATTCAATGTTTTAGAAAGTTTGTCTTCTAAACATGGAATTTGCATTTCTTTAGCTTGAGTTGTAGCTTCATTAGTTATAGTCTTCATAGTATCATTCTGATGTGTTTGACATAATCTTCAAAGCTTTTGAAGAATACTAAGATGTCATTTAAATAAGCTATAACAAAGTTAAATTAATACTCATCTAGTACTGAATCAATAAATCTCTAGAACATCACTAGTGTGTTCATTAATTCAAAAGGCATGACTTTATACTGATAGTGTTTAAACTTGGTTCTAAATGCCATTTTTCATTCATCTCCAGATTTGATTTGTATCTAGTTGTATGCATTTACAACATTAAATTTTGTAAACCATTTTGCTTCTTGTACTGTGTCTTGTATTTCAGTAATCAACAGTAATGAGTATTTGTCTTTGATTGTAATCTCATTCAGCTGTCTGTAATCAATACAGAATTATAAATTGCTGTTCTTCTTTGATACAAATAATACTGAGTATTTTGCCAATGATGTCACTGATTCAATGTAATCTCATCTCAATTTATTGTCAATGTATTCTTTCACAACTTTTGCTTCTCTTTCTGACATTAAGTAAATTAGTTTGCATGTTGATTTCTTTTCTTCTATTAAAAGTATCTTATAATCAAATAGTTTGTGGTCTGGCAATTTTTTATTAATATTAAAATCAAAGAGATTTTTGAATCACTTATACTTCTTCAGAATTGTCAGTTCTGTTGCTTTTTACACTTCTCTTTTGCTCACTGTGGTGCTGTATAGTGCCTGACTATGCTGCCTCTCTTAAGTTTGCATGTCTCTTTGTGTAGTCTCATTTGTTGACTTGCTGTCTGTAGACTTTTTAAGCTCTGTCTGTTTCTTTGTTCTAAAGCCACCAGTTATTTCTTTTAACTCAGTCTCTTTTGTGGCTGACTCTATCTTGCTTCTTACTTAACTTTCTGAGGCCTATAAGTGGTCTTGTTTTAGTCTTATTCTGCATGTATATTATGTGAACTGTATTTTATCATGTGTTCAGTTAATCTCTGGATTGTGTTGCTTTAGCCATAATATTCTAAGTACCACATTGTACCCTCCAACTTTGGTTATATTAAAGTTGAGTAATTTCAAATGGTTTTGAACTGAGACTGATATTAATTTTATCTCTGTAGTCAAAAACTGTCTCAAATTCTCTTCATTAAGTTCTGAAATTGGTACTGGCTGTTGTTTGGCTTTTTTTAAAATCTGTAACTTCTTCATGAATCTTGAATTCATAAAGTTTCTTATGGCTTCTGAGTCAACTAGCACTCTAGCTGACTGGCTTATAATTTTAGCTTGTATTTTGACATGTCAGTCTTTGGCTGTTGCTGCCATCTAATGTTGCTACTCTTGTTATCATTTTCTAGTTCAATTTTTCTATGAAAAATATACACTGCTAACCTTTGTGCCATAGTGTCTTATGCAATAATTGTCATAACATGCTGTTTAATGCATGTTCTTGTGCTGTGAGTGTCTTTGATACTTTATGCATGTACATTCTGGCTTATTACAGTAAGCTAATGTTTCTCTCTGTGAAGAATTCTTTTGAGTCTCAGTCTGATGAGTCTTTTACTCATAACTATTCTCATCTGAGTTTAGCAAAGTGGAATTTATCACTTGTGTCTTGGCCTCAGTTGCCTTATTGTCTGGTTTTTCTTTAGTCTCAAGTGATTTTCTCTTGCTTTCTAATTTCTTGAGTGTTTCACTGGCTTTATACCATTCTTCAGTGATGGAATCTTTGTCATTTCTTATGAGTTCTTTGTAAATCTGTTGCATGCTTTGTTCTTGTACATATTGTCTGATGATTTCATTATTTAAGTTGTTTTGCTCTGCTGCTTTCTTCATTTAACATTGTTGTTTTTTTTTTCTTCTGTATCACTTGATATTCATAATTTAATTTGTGATTATCTCAACATCTTTTAAAGCATTGTTCATATCTTTGTCTAGTTTTATTGCTGCCATCTTTACTGTGTTGATGATGGTCTCAACTGTGAAGTCTATTTCAGTTCTCATGTGCCTTACAATTTATTGCTTTTTGATGCTATTATTGTAGCTGAGTTCTTCAAATGTCTTCTGGAATACTTCATTTATTTCATCTTCAATTTGTGTTATGATCTTGTGTGATTTTGTTGTTTTTTCAGATGTCTCAATTGATTCTCAATCTTTTCCTTCATATTTTAAATGCTGTAACTCTTCATATTGTGCTCATTTTTGGCTTTCAAGTTCATCACTAAAGTCAATCTTTGGAAAGTTATTATCACTAATTTTGTTGCTTGTTGTGTTAAGCTATTGTGTCTCTTTTTTAAGTGATTTGCAGTGTTTGGCTATATGCTTTTTCTTCTGGCAGTTATAGCATATGATCTCTTTCTTTTGCTTGTTTTTTGGCTCAGTTTTAGCCTTGTCTTTCTGTTACATCATGTTCAATTTCATTGGTTGTAGCTCATAAAAGTCCACTTTAGACTTTCTTTGCCATTGTCCTTGATTGGTGCACTATAAGTGTTATGTAAACTGTCCATCATTTCTTCATTGTTTTGCTTATTGCTTAGCCAACTTTCTCTCATAAATTCTGTCATTAATTCATATAAATCATTCAATTAATTCATTAATGTTGATAAGCAGTTCTTCTCTGGTTAATTTATTCTGAACTTTTTCTTTTAGTTTTTGTTTATAAGTCACAACCTGCACTTTGTTTTCCTATTGCAAGTGAGACATGATTTGTCAGTACTGCATTGTGTATTGTCTAGCTAATCCAGTCTGTTGAAGTTGTCACAGTTTCTGTTCTATGACTTTGGTCTGGTTAATTACTTTAAAGGCCTTATTCAATTTTATAGCAAAATCTATGTATTTACTAAATACTTGTTTGGTGATTTTATTTTGATTTTCTTCATTGTCTCAGTTTTCTTTTCTGTTCTTCACAATGAGATTAATTCAATTAAATACTAATTCTCTCATGTAGAATATTGCTAGCATAATTTTGTTGTAATCTCTGATGATTTCCATCATTTTGAAATATAATTTAAGCTAAGTGAGAAATGCCTGTAAACAGCAAGATTGCTTATCAAATGGTTCAGATTTCAGTGATTTGAGTTGAGTTGTGGTGGTCTGTGGTGTGTGTTATGGTTTATTGAGTTTTTGAATTATTTCTTGAAGCTGTTTAAGTTTTTTTTAATATTTTTTGTATTGTTCTTTTATATCATTGTATACAATCATCTGATCTCTTTCATCAATTTCAAATTGTCTGATTTGTCATCATCTTCAGATGTTGTCATTAGTGGTGGTTATGCTGAAGTTGCTAATTCTGTAGCTGATTGCTTTTCTGCTGTCTTAAATGTTGACATAATGACTTGCTGTTCTTAGTTATAATACTTGAGCCTTTGGTAACAGAGTCAAGGGCACTCAATGTGTTACCACTCTAGGATTCTTTCTAGCTATTTTATTGTACTGTTTGTTAGAGAAAACTTAATAAAATACTTTATCTGGTTTCTTCTCAATAATCTAAACTTGCTTAGGTTTTGTCTATAGACAGTTGATGTAGCCTGCTTACCACAGTCTATTGAGTAAGGCTTTGTATGCTGAGTAGCTTGGTGGGTCTCACTAAATAACAATAGCTAAGTCAGAAGTAGAGCTTAATTAGATTATAATCTTTTTAGTACTGTTTTTACTGACCTGTAGTAAATAGTAAATAAACAATATAATAAATTAAGTGTGAAAAACTAAATACATCTGTAGAGTGGGAATAAGCATTCTTATATAATCTATGATTTAGTTCTTCTTCTGTGGTTCTTAGTAGTTTCATATGAACTTTTTTCTGGTAGTTTCTACTGAACTACAATTCTCTAGTTCTTAGTGAACTACTTCTTCATAGTCTTTCATGGACTATTTCTTGTCACATGATTTTGGACTATTTCTTCTTGTCATATAACTGATCACTTTTTGTTGTCATTCTGCAGAGTTTCATCTGTCTCTTTCATGTATTTTTACTACTCATCTGGTTGGTCCATAATATTTATTTTCTGTGTTTTCTTTAGTTTGCTGCCAAATTTAAAATTATACTCAAAATTAATATAAAACAGTGTCTTTTTAATTGTCATGTTGATTGAATTGTTGTATGCAAATTGTGTTATAGATAGTAGTTTAACTCAATTATTTTAGTTATAATTTATGTAGTTCTGTAAATACTGCTCAATTATTTAATTTATTCTTTTTATTTGTCCATTTGTTTGTGAATGATAAATTGTGCTAAGTCTATGCTCAATGCTAGTTATGGCCATTAATGTCTTCTATAATTTTGATGTAAATTGTAAATCTTTGTCTATTGTAATTCTTTTCAGTGTGCTATGTTTGCTAAACATATATTAAAGTAACAGATATGCTATATTTAAAGCTGTTGTGTTTATTTTTGTTAGTATAGCATATGTATATTTTGTCAATCTATCCATCACTGTGAAAATAGTGTTGTATGTAACTTTATTCTTTTTTGACTCTGATAGTTGTGTAATAAAGTTTATGATAATTCATTTTTAAGATTGAGTGAGTATTATAAACAATTATAATTATCTGTATGATAAATGTTTTACTATCTTGTTTTTTTGACAGATGTTATATTTCTTTAAGTATTGATATATTGTCTGTTGCATATTTAAAAAATAAAAGTTTCTCAATATTAATTTTTCTGTCTTTTCAGTTCCAAAATGTTTTTTTATTGATGGCTTGTGATATCTCTTGATTACTTCTTCTCTTGCCATAAATAGTACATATATCAGTCTGTTGTAGTAGATTAATTCATTGTTTTTTATTATTTTATTGGTCTTTTCTTTGATCATTTTGAGATTTTTATCTTTTGCAATTTCTCATCTAATAATTTATATCAGTTTCTTATCTTAACTTTTGATAGTCATTGTCACTGCTAATGTTGCTGTCTGCTTATTGTATGTTATTGTTTTATTCTTTTAAAATTTTAATAGTGCTAGTTCTAGTTTAAGAACTTTTTTCTTGTGGTCTGATTGTCTACTAAGTGTGTTTACTTGCTTATTTTACTTTTCACTGCAATATTCAATTTTAAAGTTATAATTCATCAATATCTCTATCTATCTTGCTTGCCTTCACATTAATACTTTAGTTATTGTGAAGTAAGTAAGATTTTTGTAATTAATAATTATTTTAATCATGTGCTTAACTTCTTTAAAGTATACTTTTCACTGTTGAAATGCTATCATTATGGCCAACAATTTCTTGTTGTGAATCTCATAGTTGAGTTTTGCTAATATCATCTTTCTTGAGTAATATGCCACTGAGTGTAGTTTTTTATTGTTATTTAGCTGTGACATAACTGCTTTAATCACATAGTTTAATGTATCAGTCTCAATGATTGTTTTCTTCACTGAATTGTGTTGTTTGATTACTGGTGTCATTATTATTTTCATCTTTATTTCTTTAAATGCTTTTTATTCTGTTTCTGTTTATTGAAATTTTTTCTTTTTCTTCAAAAAATTGAATAGTGGTCTTATAATATTTATGTATTGTTCAATGTATTATCTATAGTAATTCATTATTTTAATGAATGCTTGTAATTCTCATAAATTTATTAATACTGGCCAATCTCTGATTGCCTGAATTTTTAATTAATTTATCTTTATTCTTTCTTGAGTAATTCAATGTTTTAGAAAATTTATTTTCTGAACATGAAATTTGCATTTCTTTAGCTTAAGTTGTAGTCTTTGTAGTACTATTCTGATGTGTCTGACATAATTTTCAAAGCTCTTGAAGAATATTAAAATGTCATTTAAATAAGTTATAACAAAGTTAAATTAATACTTGTTTAGTACTGAATTAATAAATCTTTAAAATGTTGCTAATGTGTTCATTAATCTAAATGGCATAATTTTATATTAGTAGTGTTCAAACTTGGTTTTAAATGCTGTTTTTCATTTGTTTTTGAGTTTGATTTGTATTTAGTTATATGTATTTGCAACATCAAATTTTATAAACCATTTTGCTTTTTATACTGCATTTTGTATTTTGATGATTAATGATAATAAGTATTTGTTTTAGGGTTAGGTTAGGGTTAGGGTTAGGGTTAGGGTTAGGGTTAGGTTAGGGTTAGGGTTAGGGTTAGGTTAGGGTTAGGGTT
>JAPVCG010000028.1:0-31647 GCA_029606305.1 Paecilomyces fulvus
AACCCTAACCCTAAACCCTAACCCTAACCTAACCCTAACCCTAACCCTAACCCTAAACCCTAACCTAAACCCTAAACCCTAAACCCTAACCCTACATTCTTTTAAATATAACTATGGCAGTTATTAAACTAGTTAGTTAGTTTTTATACAGTTTAATAAATTAGTCTGAATTTCTGTTCTACAAAAATAGTTTTCAATAGTTATTGGCATTTGCAAATCTGCATGTAACTTTACATTTAGCTATAACAAGTGGCATTTACTACCAATCTTTTAATAAATTTGCTTTTTAGTTATGAGATAGTTCTGTTGTGTACTACTGTCACTGGTTGATTTTTTACATCACTCTCAGTTATGCTGATGTATTATAACAGCTATACTTTCAGAACTAGCCTTTTTAATATAAATTAATCATGCATAACAATTGTGTTTAAGAAGGCAGGTATATTTCTATATTTCACACACTTGAATGATGATTACACACTGAGAATGTAAAATACTGCAGATGTGTAATTGCCAGCTAAAAATAACTTGGCTTGGTTCTTACTTAATTTCTGCAATTTCTGTGTAGTAAATTCAGACATTCTCTTAGAAAATTCAATTTCATCTTTTATTGCCTTCATCTTAGAATATTGGTCTTTAGAATTTAAACCAAAATCTCATTTACTAATAGACAAGATAAAAGTATTAAAAGTTTTGCGTTTTTATTTTTTTTTTACTCATTTAATCACTTAGACTCTTGACATTCTCATCTAAGACTTGAGAGATTTCAAGATGCTTTCTGTTTTGAAGTTTATAATTCATATTCATTCTCTATAAAAAGTTGTTCTTAGACTAGTGCATATTATATTTTATTATTTAGCCAACTATATACTTTACACTAAAGAAAGTATCAGTACTACATATTAACAACCTTCATCAAATGTATAAATTGCATAAAGTTGACAGAATAAATTTGCATAACTATTGCTTAACAATCTTTCAAAGCTTTTTTTTAACTTTTAAAGCACTAATCAAGCGCTAACTGTAATATAACATCTTCATGTAAAGTAGTAGATGTTATCACCTCGGAATTCTTTTTAGCTATTCTATTGTACTATTGGTTAAAAAAGACTTAGTGAAACACTTATCTAATTTCTTCTTAATAATTTAAGTTCATTTAAATCTTCTGTAGGCAGTTAATGTAGCCTGCTTACCACAGTTCTTTAAATAAAGCTTTGTATACTGTATAACTCAATGAGTCTTAAACTGAATAACAATAGCTAAGTCAGAAATAAGGTCTAGTTAAATTGTAATTTTTTTAATACTATTTTTACTGACCTGTAGTAGATAGTAGATAAAACAATATAAATTGAGTGTGAAAAACTAAATACATCTGCTGAGTGAAAATAAACTCTTTTATATATTTAGTTCTCTGTATATTATCTGATATACTTTTTAGTATATTGCATATTCTTCTTGTATACCATATATCATATATCATGTAGTATATTATTTCTTGACTAGTATATCTTCTTGTATACCACATCACATAACTTGTTTGCCTTGCTCTAGTGCTATGCTGTAGAGTCTCATTTTATCAGAGTGTCATAATTATGCTTCTTTATGGTTAGTTTATAACACTATGATTATAAATAAGTTAAATAAAGAGATTTTTTTTTCTGCTGAGAAATTGGCCAAGCTAAATTGTCTTGTGATTGAGAATAAATAGTGTTGTCTAGCTGCTGCTGCAGAAGATTTTACTTTAAGCCAAATGATATGTAATTTAAGCTTTAGTTTTTGAGCTTCTGCTAGTCTTAATATTTCTTCATTAGATATTGACAATTTGTCAAATTTTTAATAGATTTTCAAATGTTCTCTGAGATATCATATCTCTTTCACTTCACTAGGTATTGTGTTTGTTCATTGATTTTTTTTTTGTCTAGAATTTTTTTAACTTTATATTCTTTTTCTGTGGTTTCAGTTTCTTTGTTTTGTGTCTAAGTGTTTTGTGGTGCTGATTTCAATAATAAGATATAAAAAATCAAATGTATTTTTATGCTGTCTGAAAGTTTCAATTTATAGTTCACTAGTTTAATTTTCTCTTCAATAATGAATAATTCAATTTTCTTGCTGTCAAGTTTACTGCTTAATTGTGTTGTTTTAATATTTCTATGTATCAAATATACTTTTTTTTCTCTTTTTAAGTTAAGTCTCTTCTGATGAGTTTTATTATAATAGGCTGCCATTCTGGGATTCACAAATTTAATATTTTTTTGTAATTGCTTATGCAATGTTTGTAATTGTGTAACTCTTTTTTCTGCTTTGTGGTTGGTCTCTTTGGTTTTTTTGATTCACTGTCAAATTCAGAATTATACTCAAAATTGATATAAAATAGTGTTTTTTTAATTGTTATATTAATTAAGTTGTTGTATGCAAATTGTGTCATAAGTAATAGTTCAACTCAATTACTTTAATTGTAGTTTGTATAATTTTATAAATACTGTTTGATTGTTTAGTTTATTCTTTTAGTTTGTTCATTTGTTTATAGATGATAAGCTGTGCTGAGTCTATACTCAATGCCAATTATATTCATTAATATCTTTTATAATTTTAATGTAAACTGTGAATTTCTGTTTATTATAATTCTCTTCAATGTGCTGTGTTTGCTAAACACATATCAAAGTAGTAAATATGCTATGTCAATAGCTATTGTGTTTGTTTTTATTGGTATTGTGTATATATATTTTGTCAATCTATTCACCACTGTGAGGATAGTGTCATATGTAATTTTGTTCATTTTTGATTTTAGTAGTTGTGTAATAAAGTTTACAATGATTCATTCCTATGGGCAAATAAGTATCACAAGTGATTGTAGTTCTCTGTATAATAAATGTTTTGCTGTTTTGTTTCTTTAACAAGTGTCACATTTTTTAAAATATTGATATATCATTTGTCACATGTTTGAAAAATAAAAGTTTCTTAATATTAATTCTTCTGTTTTTTTCAATTTGAAATGTTCTCTGATTGATGGTTTATAGTATCTTTTAATTATCTCATTTCTTGCTGTAAATGATATATATATCAATTTATGATAGTAAATCAGTTTATTTTCTTTTATAATTTTATTAGTTTTTTTCTTGATCAATTTGAGGTTTTAATTTTTTGTAATCTCTTGTTGGATAATTTATATTAGTTTGTTGTCTTAACTTTTAATTGTCATTATTGCTGCTAATGTTATTGTCTGATTGTTGTGTTATTATTTTATTCTTCTGAAATCTTAATAGTGCTAATTTTAGTTTAAAAACTTTTTTCTTGTGATTTAATTGTTTGCTAAGTGCATTTGTTTACTTGTTTTATTTTTCACTACAATGTTCAATTATGAAGTTGTAATTTACTAATATTTCTGCTCATTTTACTTGTCTTTATGTTAACACTTTAGTTGTTGTGAAGTAAGTAAAATTCTTGTGATTTGTAATCACTTTAATTGTGTGTTTAACTTTTTCAAAATATACTCTTCACTGTTGAAATGCTATCACTATAGCTAACAATTTCTTGTTGTAAATCTCATAGTTGAGTTCTGTTAATATCATCTTTCTCAAGTAATATGCTACTGAGTGTAGCTTTTTATTGTCATCTGACTGTGACATAACTGCTTCAATTGCATAGTCTGATGTGTTAGTCTTAATAATTGTTTTCTTCACTAAGTTGTGCTATTTGATCATTAATGCTATTATTATTCTTATTTTAATTTCTTCAAATGCTTTTTGTTATGTTTTTATTCATTGAAATTTTTTCTTCTTCTTCAATAGATTGAATAGTGATTCTATGATATTTATGTATTGTCCAATGTATTGTTTGTAGTAGTTTACTATTTCAATAAATGCTTATAATTTTTATAAATTTATTGGTACTGGCTAATTTCTAATTGCCTAAATTTTTTATTGATTTATTTGTATTTTTTTTTTAAGTAATTTGGTGTTCTAAAAAATCTGTTTTCTGAACATGAAATTTGCATTTCTTTAGCTTAAGCTGTAGCTTTGCTAGTTGTAGTTTCTGTAGTATCATTCTGATGTGTCTGACATGATCTTTAAAGCTTTTGAAAAATACTAAGATGTCATTTAAATATGCAATCACAAAGTCAAATTAATATTTGTCTAGTACTGAATCAATAAATCTTTAAAATGTTGCTAGTGTGTTCATCAATTTAAATGGCATGACCTTATATTAATAGTGTCTGAACTTGGTTTTAAATGCTGTTTTCTATTTGTTTTCTGGTTTAATTTATATTTTGTTGTATGCATTTACAACATTAAATTTTATAAACTATTTTGCTTTTTGTACTGCATTTTGTATTTTAGTGATTAACAGTAATAAGTATTTGTTCTTAATTGTAATCTCATTTAACTGTTTGTAATCAATACAAAATTGTAGTTTGATGTTCTTTTTTAGCACAAATAATATTAAGTATTCTGCTGATAATATTGCTAGTTTAATATAATTTTGTCTTAATTTGTTGTTAATGTATTCTTTTGCAATCTTTGCTTCTCTCTCTGACATTGAGTAAATTGATTTGCATGTTAATTTCTTCTCTTTCATTAAAAATATCTTGTGGTCAAATGGTCTATGATTTGGCAATCTCTTATTGATGCTAAAATTAAAGAGATTTTGAAATTACTTATACTTCTTTGAAATTATTAGTTTTGTTGCTTTTTATAATTCTTTTTTACTTATTGCAGTGCTGTATAGTGTCTAACTATGCTGCCTCTTTTAGATTTGCATGTTTTTCTATATAGTCTCACTTATTAACTTGCTTTCTGTAGATTTTTTAAAATCTTTTTGTCTCTTCAATCTAAAGCTACTAATTGTTTTTTTAACTTAGTTTTTTTCATAGCTGACTTTATCTCATCTACTCAACTCTCAGAGGCTTAAAAGTAGTTTTGTTTTGGCTTTATTCTGCACATACATTTTATAAATTATATTTTATTATATGTTCAATCAATCTTTGAATTGTGTTATTTTAGCTATGATACTTCAAGTACTATATTATACTCTTCAACTTTAGTCACATTAAAATTGAGTAGCTTCAAATAGTTTCAAACTGAGACTGGTATCATTTCTATCTTTATGGTCAAAAACTATTCTAAGTCTTTTTCATTGAGTTCTGAAATTAATATTAACTGCTGCTTCAATTTTTCTAATAGTTGTAACTTCTTCATGAATTCTAGATTTATAAAGTTTTCTATAGCTTCTGAGTCCACTAGCACTTTAGCTGATTGGCTTATAATCTTAGTTTGTATTTTAATATGTTGATCTCTGGCTGTTGCTGCCATTTAATGTTGTTGTTTTTGTTGTTATCTTCTGATTTGATTTTTTTTGTGAAAAATGTCCACTTTTCATCTTTGTGTTATAGTGCATTAAACAGTAATCTTTATAATATATTGTTCAATGTATAATCTTGTGTTGTGAGTGTCTCTGATATTCTATACATGTGTATTTTAGCTTATCATAATAAGCTAATATTTCTTTCTATAAGAAATTTTTCTAAGTTCTGGTCTGTTAAGTCTTTTACTCTTAGCTGCACTCATCTAAATTTAGCAAAGTGAAATTTATCACTTATGTCTCAGTCTCAATTGTCTCATTGTCTGATTTTCTATTAATCTTAAGTAATTACTTATTGCCTTTTGGCTTCTCAGATGATTTATTAATCTCATGTTATTTTTCTGGTTCTGGTTTAGTTAAATTCTTTTATAAAACTGCTATAATTGCCTTCTCAATTTTATTGTCTGATAGTGTTGTTCATTGCTTCATAAGTTGCTTAACTATCTCAGATGTCTTTTAAGTCTCTTGTAAATGCTTGTCAATTTTATTTTGTATTTTTTGTACTGTCTTTGGCAATTTAAATGCTTGTCTGGCTTGTTTAGTCTCTGAAGAAACTATATTCTTGTCATTATCATTTTAAGTTATTTTTTTGTATTGCATTCATCTCTGACTCTTAAAAACTTCATCATAGTTACTTTTTGATGTTTTTTCATTTGTCATTTTTAACTTTTGTTTTAGTTTCTTTAGTTTTTTGCAGTCTTTTGCATAATGTTTTTTTTAATTGCAGTTGAAGTATCTGAATTTCTTTCATTTTTGGTTTTAATTAATTTTGTTATTTCATTATGATGTTGTAGTGTCTAGCTTCATTAGCCTTGGTTTGTAGAAATTCTTTTTTCTAATTAGTCATTTCTCATTTGATTTATACTGGTTTATTTCTTTGTATCTGGTGTTTTTTCATTGCTTAGTATATTTTCATGCTTGCTTTTGTTTAAACATTTTGTTGTTAATTCTAATTGATAACTTAATTAAATTGTCAATGTCTTTCAGTCTGTCAATTTGTGCTATTTTGTTTTACACTTTTTTCTTAAGTTTTTGCTCATAAACTACTATCTGTGCTGATGATTTCATCTCAGATGAGACATAATCTATTTGAACTGCATTGCATATTCTGCAGCTAATTGAGTCTGATATAGATATTTAAGCTTTTACTTCATTGTTTTAGTTTTATTTGCAATGCCAAATGTCTTGTTTAGTTTAATCTAAAAGCTTACATAGCTTCTGTAAATTTGTTTGGTGATCTTATCTTGATTATTTTTATCTAAGTTTGAATTTTTGTTAATCACTATTGAGCTAATTTAATTAAATATTAATTCTTTTATGTAGAATATCATTAAGAGTATTTTATCATTGTTATTGATAATATTCATTATCTGAAAATACAAATTCAACTAAGTGATGAATGCTTGCAGCTTGTCTCATTTACTGTAATAGTTTTTAAGTTTCAATGGCTTAACTTCATGTTAAGGTCCTCTTTTCACAGCTTGCATAATCACAATAGTTTTTTGCAGCTGTTCAATCATTCTTATAAGTTTTTAAGTTGTAGAAGTTTAGTTTATAGTGTTGATTGTTGTAGTCTGTCTAGTAAGTGTTGTTTAATTATTGCTCAACATGTTTAGTCTTGAATACTTGAGCCTTCAGTAACAGGGTCAAGGGCACTCAATGTGTTATTACCTCAGAATTTTTCCTAGCTATTCTATTGTACTATTAATTAGAGAAAGCTTAATGAAATACTTATCTGATTTCTTCTCAATGATTTAAGTTTATTTAGATCTTCTGTAGGCAGTTGATGCAGTCTGCTTATCATAGTTCTTTAAGTAAAGCTTCATATGTTGTATAACTCAGTAAGTCTCAACTGAATAACAATAGCTAAGTCAGAAGTAAAGCCTAGTCAAATTGTAATTCTTTCAGTACTATTCTTACTGACCCATAGTAGATAGTAGATAAAACAAATATAACATTGAGTGTGAAGAACTAAATACATCTGCTGAGTGGGAATAAATTCTTTTATATATTCAGTCCTCTGTATACCATCTGATATACTCTTTGGTATGCTGCATACCTTCCTCATATACTATATATCATATACCATGTAGTATACCATTCCTTGGTCAGTATACCTTCTTGTATACCACATCATGTGACTTGTCTGCCTTGCTCCAGTGCTGCGCTGTAGAGTCTCATCTTATCAGGGTGTCACAGTTGTGCCCCTCCATGGTTGGTCCGTAACAGTAGGCCTTTATGCCGCCAGATGGGCGCTACATCCGGCATACTCTACAGGACAGAGTTTTATAATCAAACTTCAACGGCGCCAGCTCTGAAAGATCATCCATGTTTAGGTCCGAGCGCAAGCACCTAAGGCTCAGCGTTCCCATAGGATATGTCCTTCTTGGACATAACCATATCTTAACACCGCAGCTGATTCAATGACACAGGATTAGACCAATGGAAAGTAGCATACTATATTCGATGGTGGGCAGCATGTCCTGCGGATTGGTAGCCTTGTCTGGAGGAGCTGCACATGTTATCGCCGGTGATGCGGCTAATGGGTAGGGTCATATCCCCTCACTTGGATATGGAGGGGTTGACATCTCTGAATTCTACAGCTACAAGATAGTCACAGCACATAATCATACCTATTTAAAACAATGTTTGATGTCCCACACATGGGTAGATATCTGTCTATTTGGTAAGTTGCCGCTGCTCTCTACTAGTCCATGTATGCAATTGACCGACGTTGAGTGGCCATGCCCTATCATCTACTGGCGTGAGTAGAAGCGCTAATTGAGACATCACTAACAATGCAACTCCCTGTGGTAAGGCAGACTGCAGACATCCTAGCAGGGCTATATTTACACTCAGCTTAGGGTATAATAACTACCGCGAAGAACCCTTATGGAACCTTTTACAAAGATCCTTCTGCTTAACTTCAAGTTTTGTACTGCCTTCTTCCAAGGCCCCATTCATTGAAATTTTCTGCTTTCTGTTAATCCCCACAAGTGTCTGAGAGTTTCCGACAATCGGACATAGATATACACGGTATTATTATCAGGAAGAGGAGACGCAATACGAAAGAATAATGAATTCCAGTGACATTATCTTGGAAACGAACGGGCTATACATCCTTCTTTCTGACATCGGCGCCGAATTACGCTTCCACTGGGGCCTCTACCTTGCAAAGGAACCTACGCATGGTGTCATATTCCATGTAGTTAACGGTCCCCATACCGGGCATAAGTGGGAATATCAAATGAAACTGAGCAGCAACGTTCCCAGTTCATTCAGCCTCTTGCTGGCTATCAAAATAGCTGTCGTTGATCCCGTACTCCACGACTCTCTGGCTGAACGGCTAGCGCAGATCCCAGTACAAGATTCGAGTCGGTATGGGCCAATTACCTGTCGTGTCTGGCTGAAAGAAGCTTTGGAGGAACTCGATAATGAAGGGTATATCGCTCTTAGAGCAACGGTCAACAAAATCGAAGGAGATGCGATAATCGACGCCGAGTACAATCGAGCAAGAAGGCAGCGAACAGTCATTAAAAGCCCGCTGAGCAAAGCTTAGCTAAATACAGGACGGGTCGACATGGCATACCTATGTCTGCAAAATATAAACCCGAGCACTTTTTTTGCCCAGATACCAGGATAGCTATGGACCCCAGAGGCGTGATGGAAGAAGTGGGGTTTTACCACGGTTAGATGGATCAGATCGAGCTTTTATTTGACATTGATAGATAGTGATCGTGGTGTATCCTATTGATCCAGCGGCAATACACGGGCTCTATCTCGAAAGTATTTGGTGGAGTCTGAGAACTTGTACTTAACTACGGAGTTGTTGATCTGAAGAATAGTTCCCCTGTGTATATAATACATATCTACTCCTTTTCTTTCGTCGTATGGGTTCATTAATGGATATTGCTGCATCACGTGGTAGCGTGCTCTAGGTTACACGGAGTGCGAAATTCTCCTCCCCGCTGCCACGCAGACCCGACACGGACCTCTAAAACAAACCGCGGTGAAAGCATCAATCTCATCGTATTTGTCTATTTATCTTTGCATATGCAGATTTCACTATACCTGGTCTGTAGAACTGGTCGATTTACTCTTTCACAGCTGTGCCAAGAATGCTTGGTATTTGCGACAGCTCAACTTAACTAGCGCCAATAGCCTTTCAAGTCTCTTCGTCTTTAACCTCGAACACTACTACTAACATCAACTCAAAATGTCTACCACCGACACAGCGCTGAAGATCGTCTCTTCAGCGAATCTTTCGCCAACCGAACATCTGCTTCTGAATGGCTTTATTAACGAAGCCGTAGACCCGGAGATTGCTGCAAAGCATTTGATTTCAAGAACTGCCCAAGATGGTCAGCGAGATATAGAAGCCAGTTTGCGTGATTTCAAAAATGACTGGAGAAAGTTGGTAACGAGGAGTAAGAAATTTTTCACTTGATTAGACATTGCGCTCTTTTTGCTGAATTGCTGTAGCCAGCGCCTTCGATCCGATCCCTAAACATCTGGCCGCTTTGGTTCGCATGAGAGACGGCCCTCGATGCTCTGTCACCAAGGATCCGCGTAGCAGCTCGGTGGTTACCACAGAGCCTGCATATGTGATTCCTCCTTCGCTGCTTCGTAATATTGGAGAAGAGGAAGAGGTGAACTCTACCCTTAACCATTTTAGGTTATGACATCTTACAAATGACTACAGGGACGTCTGTTCCTCATGCTTGAAGCACATATAACTCCGTTCTATGTTGAAAAGCTGCGGGATCAACTTTTTAATCAAGAAAGAAGCGATGAAGACGCCTTGCGAAATCTCTGGCTTCTGTCACCGAGTGTTCATAAAGCTTTTCGTGAAGGTCATGTAGCCGTAACGGTAGGATATCGGCAATATGACGACGAGAAATCGATGGACGAACGGAGCCCGGACGCTGTGGTAAGTGACAACATACAAACAAAAAGTCGGAGGCTTTACTAAGCTTTTTATACATAGTATACGCTAGAGACTATGTATCCCGATGTGATACCCGGCCTTTTCCTCGGAGACGGAACCGCACTGCAGAGCACAAGACGTTTTCAGTTTTCCACACCTAATGCTGAGACCCTACCGACACCAAGCTTCTTTCTATTTGGGATTCATCGCCGATTCGCCAGAGCAATGCACCTCTTTTACATCGAGGATAAAATCGCTCGTGGTTGGCCACAACAACCCAGAGGTATGTCAGGCAGCTTCCTTCTGTTATCCCTAATTACTAAAATGCTTTAGACCCATTGGGGTTTGATATTCCTATTCTCCGACAGACTTTTTACAAGCTATGGCTTTACATACCGTTCCGGCAACGTCTAAAATCCTACATCCTGCTCAAACGCATCGGAAGATGGCTCTATGGCCCTACAATGGCGTTGTGCGTGCATCGGTTACCTTTCGGACTGGTCCTGAAGGAGTGCGTTCGTTCCCATAAAAATGAACCAAATGCATTAAGGATAGTCGAGCAGTACACGACCATCCCGGCACCTCGTGTGGTGGATGTCGGAGATTACAACGGCACAACATATCTAGTGATGACCCGTATTCGCGGGCAGATGATTGGCGAAGTCCTCCATCTCATGTCCTACATTGAGTGCGATCGCTTCGCAAATGACATAGGGCACTATGCCGCGCAGCTACGAAAGATCGAAATCCCTATGCCATTTTTATTTTGCAACACGCTCGGTGGCCGGATTACCGATCACCGTATGCCTGACGGAGGCGGAGGACCATTCAACTCCGAGACTGAGTTCAACGACCACCTAACAAGCCATCTAAAATGCACATCAGCCGAAGCTCTCGGCGAAGAGAACGTTCAAAGGGGCCATCGCTCCTGCTTTACGCACTGTGATTTCCACCCCACAAACCTTCTCGTTGATCGCGGACGTCTAAGCGGTATCATCGATTGGGAATGCGCGGGCTATATGCCTGAGTATTGGGAGTTCACTAAGGCGATGTACGGGACTCTTCGAGATCCTCTTTTAGAAAGTATATTTCGACGCGCGTTTGGACACCGCTATGAAAGGGAGCTCGAGGTGGAGAGAAAGCTGTGGCGATATACCCCCTTTGGAGTGTAGGTTTAAATGAGGGGTGGCTGGAATTCATCTATATTCATTTCTCTATGGCATAAACGGAGAAGGCATCTTAAAGGGTAATATAGTAGCTACTTTGTTATTGTTCTTGCCTTATTTCTAGCTTGATTGGGGAAGCGTGCAACCCAATCTGCCAAGGTAGCAATCAGCAAGAATAGTCAAGATTACTGTAGCGAGTTTGGGAGGTATGGAGTATGACTGCATTAATTGAATAATGTTTTGAGGGCAGAGAATTCATTCTGCTAGATACATTACTCAGGAGAAGTTGGGTATTGAACAGAAATGAAATCCAGCTGTATCTCTTAAGCAAGAGAGCCAACGGGAAACATTGAGAAGTGGTGGATCGAATGCAGATCGCTAGGTAGTTAGGGTTGGGAATCATGAAGTAGTGGACTGGGAAACCAACATTCATTCTCGATAATTGAAACAAGGTGATTACTCAGAAATGTTAAGATTAACATGACTTGTATTGACAGAGCCTTGACTTATTGCCGAGGTCCTAATGAGATCCATTGATTCTACTGGAAAACTTCAATCTTTGTGGTCATAAGTCTCCATAGAATGTTCAATGGTTATCCACCTACCTTGCATAGTCTGGCGTGTATATTCCATCAAATGCAAACCCCCCACTCCTGTCGAAGGCTGCACAATCTTCATTAGACCGGCAAAAACAAAACCTTATGTAGGTTGTAGAATAGAAGGGGGGAAGAAGCTTCATATCACTGGTTCTGTTGAGCTCTAGTCGACTCTCTGGAACGCGGGATGCTCGGAAATTTAGATTCTAATAGATCAATACCGCCAACATTTCCACTCTTTAGGCCCGGAATAAATATGGTGCAGTGATTGCCTAGTACATTTTACGCTTTTCCGGGACACGTGCTGGTAGAATGTTGAGTGATCCACCGTAGAAACAATTGATCGCATGCTCTCCACTGCATAAAACAAAGGAAACAACCCCATATCAGTCTGCGTTTGTGCGTGGTAAACTTGAGATCTCTGGATCTACTTCGGCAAGCGGCATAGGGCTGGGCTACCGAATACGTGAGAAGGGCCCTATTGGCTATGGTAGTATGGAGATCGAAACCCTAAAAGAGGATGATAATTAAATGCTGAACTGATGCGGTAATCGAGAATGCGTTAGAGAAAATAGCTCTGGTCAGTAGTGGATTTCGTTGGTGTATATCATCCCTAGCACCGGATAGAGTAGAAGCTAAGATCTCGCTTTTGACGTCAAGCCGGCGTGGCGATGCGAGCGAGCAATCAATAGGGCGCATTGCCCAGTCAACCCAAGAAAACCAAGGGTTCTGAAAGCCATAGCTAGCCTGATATATCACTGATCGACCTTCTCAGCTGCTATCCCACCTTTTGCCATGATGTGCAGCCGAACCCACATGTTCTTCCCAGCGTTCAGCGCTGCATGCGGGCTGTGGATTGGTAGCGTGGCTTCCCCATGCCAACATTCTCTCGCCCTGGAATTACTTCACTCTACTGAGAATCTCCATCATCCATTTTTCTCTTCCCTCTTCATATCCTTACCCCATCGACGGCTTTGACTGCACTGTTGGGCGATGACCATGAGCGGGGAAGCAGCCAGTTATTATAACGGGGGGTATGAGCAACCTCAGGTGGGGTTCTAGAGCATGCAGGCGCAGAATAGGCCATTTTGTTAGATTGACCTGGTCTCTTTTGAGAATGTTCTGCTTAACTGGTGCATCTGATACAGGGACAGGGGGAAGTCGTTTCCCGTTTTTGGTGTCGATCAACTTTTGAATGATATCGCGGGGACTGCTCGTTACCGGCAGTCCCAACTGAATGGCTAACCTGCCGAATGGTTCCCTCTAGTTCTTCCGCAGCCCGACTGGTGCTCCTAGGATCTTGAAAAGACCAGTTTTGATATCTGCGCCGGTGACATTGTGGAGCAGAGGAGCAGGAGCGAGCGTCTCATACCTATACCCGCCCAGTAATCGCGGCAACCTCAAAGTTAGGGGAAGCTGGATCTTGGATATCAACTAGATCACCTTGTTCACGAAGCGCAGAGACTAATGAGCGGAAGTGGAGGTAGGTTCCTGGTTTTCCTTGCCCACATGCCCACATTCCATCGCGCTGGAGTTGTGAATAGAGTGCGAAGCTGAACATGACCTCGAAGGAGCAGATAGCTCCGTAGTGTGCCGGATGTCATGATACTCATCATACTTGGAGTATAGGTAGAAGAAAACGGGTATTGGGCAGAGCCAATGCCCCAATTGAAACGGGTAGAAATGATGACGATAGACAGATTACACCTCAGCCCCAAAGGTCTAGGACAAGAGATGCAGCCTAGCAACAGCGTGCACAAACTACAAGAACTACCAGTCAGACACTTTATCTATGGGCTTAGCTCTGGCTAGCTCAGAAGGCATCCCACCTCTATGCATTTCAATCCCAGTTAGATCAGGGAATGTTATAACCAGTTGAGTAGAAAGATATGGAACACACCTAGTCTCTGCGGTGCCAGCCTGTCACGCAAGTCCTCCACCAGCGGCATGTTTGGGAATTGCCGAAGTCTCATGCCAAAGTGACCATTGTTATACAATGGATGCTGGATGGTTTGGTGGGAAGCTTCCCGTCAGCTCACTTCCCGATAGATTCATCTGCCTTCATGACATGAAGTACCCTACCTTCTTAGAAATGACTAACCATAAGAAGAAGGCAGGATGTGATAATGAAATTACTTTATTTTTCACCATTGTTGGCTAGCTCACACGGCATATGCGAAGGCGTAGATATATGCACCAACATCGGCAAGTCAAGTCAGCTTGACATTTTACCTTCTGGGACGGCTTCAGAGGCTTTGCATATGGACACAGCAACCGGTGATAGCAAATCATTTCACAGGATCATTATAATATATTATTATTATATAACATTCTATCATAGAATTTTAGGATGTCATACCAACCATCTGCTGGTTCTAAGAAAGAATCATTCTCCAACTGTCTTCCTGGATCGTGCCAGGGCTATTACAATCCTAAGAGATTCTCGACGATGAAGGTCATATCGATAACGCCAAGAAGGTAACTGGCGCCAGTGGGTTCCTGACGATAAGGAGACTGCCAAGGGAGTCTCGGTATTTCAGGTGGACTAGCCGGCAGTCGTGCTGGCTCCCGTGTTCGTGCGCGTGCTGGCACTGGTGGTGGTGGTCCTGGTGGAATAATAATAGCCCCAGATGCAAAAGCAACGGTCCTGGTCTGAGACTGAGAGGGCTGTCTCGTTTTCGTAGCGTGTTTCATAATCCGGGGCGGCTTCAATGTGTTCCGACATTGGGTCCTAAAAGTGATGGAGACGGATGCGTTAGTGGCCGTTTCTCTGTCATATTGTGCCCGTTTAATTAAACGAGACCTCGGCGGTATTCGGCTTTACTATATATAGGATGTAGCGCGGCACGAGGTAGATTACGCCATGTAGCAATGATGCTTCATTCATGTTGTTCAACCCGAGTGAGGATAAACGGCACGAAGGATAAGATCTCCAACTGACCAGACACGCGACAGCAGACTTGGGGCACGGTCGACTTGCTTCGTCTTCTGGGCTCGCGCCCGGCTTTCCCGGGCGGATTGTGGCGCTGCTTTGTGATGTACTCGAGCCATGTTGACTCCGTATTTAATATGGAGGAAAGCGGAGAGAGATGACGGTGGTCGCTATGAACAAGAATAATATGTTCGAAATGTAGAGTACAAACTTGCCCTTTGCTATCTGTGAAGTCTGGTGGGGGGCAGACGTCATTCTGTCATTATCTCTGAATGCTCTTTGGTCCATTCTATCTGAATCCATGGAAAAGATGCCGCCTGGATGATTAGCTTGATTTGCTTGCGCTACCTCCCAACTGGTGATATCGGGGTAGAAAGTACCGCTTAGTCACCTAGGGTCACAGTCATAGAGGCGCCCAGGAAGCTTCTTCAGATCTCATTGAACAATCGATTCCCATAAATGGGTTCGTTGAATACCACTAGTGTCACTAGTGTCCATTGTCTCACATAGACACGTCCTATGGTTTCAGGACACTGCAGCCGATGTAACCAGAAGCTTCCAGTTCGAAGGCTATATAGGCTATGTCATCTAATGTTACACAGAATAATCGACTACCTGCATGACTATTATTTTCGGCAGTTGCGCCTTTGCGGGGAAGGAGGGAATGAATTGACGAAGATCATTGCAACGGTAGGGAAGTTCCTTGAAGATCTCTGCAGGTATTATTGTTGCTGGTAACCACAACGAAAAATTTCTCACGTACTCCGTAGTGTGATCGCCAAGACCGTCCGCGTCACTCACTGACATCAAGATTGATGATCTCGGCTAACTGAGTGTTAGAGCGCCAGTCAATTGCACCTATATCGAGTCATCGACCTCTTTGAGCTTTGCCTCTTCCGTAGCCCATGTGACCCCTTGAAGAAATGAGTCAATGGCGTCACGGGAAAAGAGACATCCATGGATGTTGTCCGCCGTCATTCTGTATTGCGAATAACAATAAAAATAAAAAGAATGTGAAAAGGAAGAAAGGAAGGATGGACATTCGGAGCATATCTAGCGCTTCGGTTCCCCTGGTCTGGCCGTTGGTGGTGGATCCCCCATAATAATAATCACAACGACGTGCCCTTAAAACCGGGGCAGGGACTTGATTGACAGGGGCGAATACTGCTGCAGTAGCGTCTCTAAGTATTCTCGGTTCCCCTCGTTCTCCCATATGTAAATTATTTTTCTCTTGGTGGTTGTAATTTATCGGACATACATATTTCTTCTCCTAGCGAATTTTTTTTTGGTGATTTTGCTCTCATTTTGTCTTCTCTTTTGGGTTTCTTTTTCGGATTGCATATGCGGCTGGCGCTGTCTCGAATCTCTACTCCTTTTTTCGCTGTGTAAAAGTAATAGCTATGCCGGTGCGTGAGATCTTGATTCTTGGTGGTGGCATTGCGGGCATTTCCTCTGCCCTTGCTCTATCCAAGGCGCTCTCCCCGATCGTTCCAGACTTGAAAATCACGGTGTTTGAAAAAAACGAGGTTCCGTCTACCTCAGGAGGAGCTCTGAACCTGACGCCGGTCGCGCAGAGACATCTCTCTCATTTGGGCATTCTGGATGAATTAGACAAGATGGGCCCGGATAGCGGGACAGAAGTCGATGCGATCGAGATATTCTCGATCCGGACCGGAAGAGCCTTGGGCGCTGTCAAATTTTCCGACAAACATGGTCATGGATATAAAGGATTCAAGGGCCGAAGAGTCTCGAGGATCGCCCTTATGTTAGCGATGGTCGCTACGGCGGAGAAGGCGAGCAATATCGAGTTGGCATTCGGTAAACGAGTGGTGGGTGGCGAAGAGAAGGACAATAAGGTAGTGATCTACTTCGGTGACGGTTCGAGGGCCTCGGGAGATATAGCTCTGGGCTGTGACGGCGTACATTCGCCCACAAGGACGCGGATCGTCGATATTGGCCGGCATTCAGAGTACACGGGCATATCTTTCGTCCAGACAATAATTCGCGCGGCAGATCTGCAGTCTCACATTCACTTCCGTACCACAGCGCTCAACATCTCTCGATATGGCTCCATGATGCTCAGCTATTTTGATCGGGACCGAGAGGAGATATTCGCGGCTGCTATCATCTCATATGACGAAGCCCTGGTGAAGCAGAATCGACTTGAACACGGCCAGGAATGGAGGACGCAACACGCAATCAAGATGGCCTTTAGAGAAGAGATGCAGGACCGCTTCTCCAAATCCGCCTTTGAATGTGTCAGGGAGATCGTGAGTCTACCTGCAGACTGGCTCCTTTATCCTGTCTATCAAGTGCCTCCAGGAGGAAAGTGGTACTCCCAACGAGTGCTCTTGCTTGGGGACGCAGCACACGCGGTATGAATCAGTCACCCATACCTGTTCATGAGTAAGCTCATTTTTACCCTTGCAGATGCCACCGAAGGATGAATCCGCAGCGTATGCGTTGGACGACGCCATTCTATTCGCGCGTATCCTTGCTCGTTATGCCCATCATCCACCGAGCGTGTCTTTCAAGATTTATGAGGATCTCCGGCGCGAGATCATCAATCAAGCCTTTAAAGACTCTACCAAACGGTGGGAGAAAAACCGAGACGCTGGAGCTTTGAAGGCATCGTTGACTGAGTGGACCCTACCATTGTATCTGCGGAAGACCAAGGAGGCCAGAAAAGAAGCATGGGAGTTCGACGCCAGTGAGGTGCCTATTCCTCATATCAGTCAGGAGGAGCATTTGGCTTTCGACTGGGCATCTGGAATGGATAGTTCGGAATTCGAAAGGGAACTATGAACTGATACAGCTCGCCAAATGGCTCTTGTATCTGGAGGTTCTGTTGGAGTTCATCCAATAGAACAATATCTTTTATCGAGCGGGTTCAAATCGAACCCCCATGAAGCGGCCTTAGGAGGCGGCGCTAGCTTCATACTCGAGACGCCGTGTCGAGCCGGACACAGGGCGCGTGAATGCTGGTTCGTTCTATTGGGGGATGGCCACTTCACAGCATTCGAGGCTGCAATTGCAGGATTCTAACAGTGATACTCCCAGGAGGAGAAGTCGGAGGCGCCCGACTCTAAATTTGGGGTGCTGCCGCCGCTACAGGTGTGAGTCGTACCTTGTCAGCGTTTCTGAAGAATGCTTCGGATTACTTTATATAGAAGATTTGACTGAGAAGCGCAACACTGGTGAAAGGTGTTAGTAGTGTCTCTATTATCATGAACTCTGCAGATGTATGGTGTCTTAGTTAGATAGGTGTACATACTGTATAATAATCTCATTATCGCATAGGACCATGCTATTGAGATGACTTACCACCCCGCAATGGTCTGTTGATCCAAGTAGAATAGGTAGTTTGTAATTGTAAGAGGATCGAGGGCGATCTGTGGCGGTGCGGTACTTAAGCGTGGCGAGCGATGCCAAGCCCGACACCCACCAACTGCGGAGAGAAACACAAAAACTTCGAATTATCATCGTTCCGCATCGACTCTTTGTGAAACTCACTGCCCTGCTGTCCGTCCATATCTTGGACAGAGTTCAGAAGAGCAAAGAGCGCAGATAACACCATGGCGCCTATATCTCTGGCAGACATCGTGTCTGCCCTCCCCTCGGAGGACTCGTGGGGCCCCGCCACTCCTACTGAGAATAGCCTTGATGGCGTTCCATATGCTCCCTTCTCCAAGGGTGACAAGCTAGGCCGCATGGCCGACTGGACCTCAGAGGGAAAGGACCGTGAAAGGGGTGGTCGTCAGGCCTACAACAGGAACTACAGAGGTGAGTTGCATTGCTATACGGTGGCTGAGAAGATCTCTGTACTGACGGTATACAGACCAGCAGGTGTATGGTGCTGGCACTTCCAGCCTTTTCGCTGGCATTCAAGTCGCCGAAGATGAATCCTCTTTCTCTGTTGTCGACAATACCCGTACTTCGACAAAGACTCGTACCTTTGGTCGTGGTGGTGGTACCATCTTCCGCGGTCGTGGCCAGCGCGGTGCCATCGGACAGCGTGGCGGACGAGGAGCTTTCCAGAGGGTTGGTACTGGCAGAGGTGGTGGTGACCGCTACTACGACCAGCGTGGTGGACGTGGTGGCCGCGGACGTCGTTTCGGATGGAAGGACTACGACAAGCCTCAGCGCAACCGTGACAGCTCGGTCAACATCCGACCCGAATGGCAGGTGATCGAGGAAGTCGACTTCAGTCGTCTCTCTAAGCTTAACCTGGAGACGCCTGATGGCGAGGATCTCGACAACTATGGTTTCCTATACTACTATGACCGCTCCTACGACAAGATGCCGGTCAAGGGCCATGAGCGCAGGCTGCAGTCCCTCGATCGCGCCGCCTACAACGTCACCACTTCGCAGGATCCTGTCATACAAGAGCTGGCCGAAAATAACGAGGCCACTGTGTTTGCCACCTCCGATATCCTGTCGATGCTGATGTGCTGCCCCCGTAGTGTGTACTCATGGGATATTGTCATTGTTCGCCAGGGCAACAAGATTTACTTCGACAAGCGTGAGGGCGCATCCATTGATCTGGTGACCGTGAATGAGAACGCTGCAGATGCCCCTCTCGAGGCGTCTGAAACCGCTGGCAAGCAGGAGACGATCAACACCCCTGGATCTCTGGCTCTTGAGGCGACCGTCATCAACCACAACTTTGCTCTGCAGACTGTCACCGAGTCGGACACCGCCAAGGTGGAATTCAGCCATCCCAACCCCTTCTATAATGCCGCAGAGGAGACTGAACCTCTGGCATCCAAGGCTTACAAGTACCGCCGTTTTGATCTCTCCCTCGAGAGAGACGAGGAGCCGGTCAACTTGATCGTCCGGACTGAGATCGATGCAGTGATGAAGAACACCGCCAGTGGAGAGGACCAGCAGCTGATCATCAAGGCGCTCAACGAGTTCGACAGCAAGGCTCAAGGCTCCGGTGGTGCTCTTGACTGGCGCACCAAGCTGGCCTCCCAGCGTGGTGCTGTCGTGGCAACTGAGATGAAGAACAACAGCTGCAAGCTTGCTCGGTGGACCACGCAGGCTATTCTGGCCAAGGCAGACATGATGAAGCTTGGATTCGTCTCCCGTGTGAACCCCCGCTCGGCCGCTGCTCACGTCATCCTGGGAGTCGTTGGTTACAAGCCTCGCGACTTTGCTACCCAGATGAACTTGAACCTGTCCAACGGATGGGGTATCGTCCGGACGATCGTCGACCTCATCCGCAGCCTGGATGACGAAGAGGAAGAGAGCAGCGACAAGCTCAAGAAATATCTTCTTGTCAAAGACCCCAACAAGCCCGTCGTTCGACTGTACAGCGTTCCTCCCAACACTTTCGAGGAGGATGACGAAGCTGTTGGCGAGGACAAGCTTGACGAGGCCGAGGAGGATGAGGAGTAAATGGATGTCTTCCGGACATCATGGGGTGTCGGAGGGCATGATGGATGACAGCATAAACATGATGTGACGTGACGTGACATGTGGCTGGTCAATGATGACAATTCCTAAAAAGTTGAAGCTACCAATCTCTTATGTCCGAATGCTAGATGGGTTACATGTTTCCTAATTTTCCGAAGCCATTCTTATGTAGCATTTTTCTACCAAATAGACATATGTCACGTTCAATTCACTTCCTGTACCTTGTATTGGCAAATCAAGGTCTAATTGACTGATCCTAGCCGTTGACACTCTGGCCAAAGGGTTCTACTGATCTGGCTGGCTATCAGATCACATCAACTAGTAGTTCTTACAATTAGTGACTCACTAGTGGAATCTATACCAATGTCTGCAAGTTTGTCCCTCATATATTATGTAAAGTAGGATGATCAAGTAGAAAAGGCTGTCTAAGGCTGTCAGAGATTATGGGGCTGTTTAGTAAGATATTATGATGACTGTTTCAACGCACCAGCAGCGAAACAGAATCGTGAATATTGAGAATAGCGTATCCACGCTGGCCCCTGGAGCTCTAGGGAGCGAGCTCCGCGTCAACTTCCGTCCATTTCGGCTAAGATGGCTGTTGCTAGAACAAATATCGTTATGACCACCTAGACAGACCTGACATCAGAAAATGTAAGCCAAACATCCATGGCATAACGTACCGCACTTATCAATGCCGCAATACAATTCAACTCCCACCCGCCGACGTGTACCTTTCCCGAAGCCATTGCGTGCTGTTGCCTCCAGAACCGATGAGCACCCATTCCTGCAATCAGAATGGCCACGCCCTGACAGGTCACAGAGAGGGGAATTCCAACGGTATAGAATCCGAACCGGTGCGGCGGCGGGGGGTGCGATCTCCGAGCTTGCAGACGGAAGAGTTGCGCGATAATCACTCCAAGCATGGAGGTGGCGACGGAGGTGCGAAGATAGGCGAGGGAAGTTCGTTCGAGAGCTGGAAGTGAAGGTCAAGTGTTAGCTTGATTGTTTATCATTCAAGGATGGCTTCAAGGACTAGTGCGATGTAGTTCCATTTCTCGTTGGATATACGACGACGCCGAAAAGTGCGTCGGAAAGCCAGCCAAGGAACCAGAGTTGACTCACCCAGGTGATCTCGACTCGACTTCAGGGGCACCGTCAACACCACATTTCTCGTCCAGAATTTCCTGATAGCCCGAAATCGTCCATCATCCTGGCGAAGGCTGCTCTGCTGACTCGCCCGCGACTGTGTCCGTCGAGGCGTGACGCGGAATTCATTCGAGGGAACGGAATCGCCCGATGAACTCTGATTGTCGTCGGGGATGTGGATCTCCTCAAGTTCTGTCGCGTCTCGTTCATCTCGACCATTGGGATTGCCCCTGTCAGAGGGGTGCGCATTGTTGCGGGCATTGTCGTCGAGCGTCGCGGCCATCACTCAGACCGCATACAAAAGGGGGCTTATCCCAAGTGCGACCGTGAGCAGATGACCGTCCACGATGGCATCCCCAGACAATACAATCGTAGACAACGGGGTAGATAGAGCCTCAAGAGAGTCCCAAGCTGGGGGGGAAATGAAGTCGTACTGTGCCCGCGCGGGATGTCTTTCCCCAACGGAGTAGGTAGAGTTCCAGAGGAAACTCGCTCGGTCCGATTGGACCAAGCTGCGAGTGAAGGACATTGTACACAATCTCGATGGGATGTGGTCAAAAGCCTCAAGAAAGATGTCTGCTGCATGCGGAAGATCGTCAGAAAAGAAGTAGAGTATAGTTATCACTATTTATACGATCAATGTCACTTTCAGCCAACCAGCATCCCGGATTGACAATTGCGACATCCGAGCTAGAGCGTTTCGGGACAGCCCCAGAAGGATCACCCAAACAGGTAATTATTGACTTGGAAGTATCGAGTTGGTAGTTATCAATTATTTATTCTTCAGGAGTCCTCGTCTGTTTACTAGTTTTACATCTGCATTGATTAAATGAGTCTGTCCTATATGACACAAGGGATAAGCAACGGATAGCGTGGGTTATATCATATTTCGATAGCATGTATATATATATAAGTTACTTGGCCACGAGATTTCCACACAATTTTCAAAATAAAAAAAAAGGCCAGAGGGTGTACTAGATTCCTTTCCATCCCGGGGTATATCGTCGTAGGAATAGTCCATCAAAGTGAACCTTGTGAGTAGCTCTTTGTGTAAGCTCCATATTCGTCTGGATGTCTTTGTCGTAGAATGGTCAACGAAAAGATTTGAGTGGCATTGCAGTTAAAAGAGCGTGAAAGCTGGAGCCTTTATTTTCAGCGATTGTCAAATTATAAATGTCGAACACACTTTCGAAGAGAACCGAAAAGAACGAAGCAGTCATCAACAGGGCGAGGTGAGAAGTGGCTTATTCCATCTCATATATCGGCATCTCCTGACTCTGCTGCTGCTGACGCAAGGCAGGGGAGTTCAGCGGCGCTGGCACGAGTTCGGAGCGCTTATAGTTACCATCCTCCTGCCCGGAACCTCGCCAAACAGCTCGTGATCCCGTTGACGGGTCGAACTTATGGCCTAGAGGTGGTGACCCAGGAATCTCTGCAACGTTCAACGAATTTGTGGGAAGATAGGCGGTGGCTAACCGCGCAGCTTGTAGTTCTTCCGCTGCAGACAGTGTCGATAGGTGTCGAACTCGGGGATCCTGGCCCCCGCAGAACTCAGAGGTCGCGGGAGAAGACATTGGCCCTGAATGGCTGGAATATCCAGAGTATATCGAGTTACGGGAACCCATCGGCAACCCGGGGGATGATTCTCCTTGTGTCAGTAACGTTTGGCTCGCTTGGTCTTTCAGAAGATCGGCTTTCACGACCAACCGATCGACCAGGACCTGGTGCGCTCTTTTCAACGTTCGCTTGACGAAGTTAGCCATCACAATGTTGCATCGCATGTCAACATCCTCTCGCAAATATAGACCTTCGCGTGGCGCATTCGTCAATCCTAGCTCAACTGGCTCCCGTGGCTCCCCAGGCATGTTCCCGCAGACGCTCCATTTTCCCTTGATATCCAGACCGGCGGGCGCATAGACATGGGTCTGTAGGCCTCGTGGCAGGTCGTAAAAGCAAGCTTTGTAGTTCACCTTTCCGGTGACCATGCCTCCTGGCAGATAGGATATTCTATCTGTCAGCTCGTACCAGATACAATGAAATTCGTCGGCAGTCGCGATCGGCGGAGGTTTGCAACGTCCATGCTTGATCACCAGTGGGTTTAACTCGATCATTTCCGAATGGTTGTGCAGAGTCTCGATCACCGTATCCCGTGTGATATACGAGGGAAGTGGAGTGACTGTGGTGAAGACGCTGCGTTTCGACATGACGACAGGACGACAGGACGACACGCTTCCGCGGTCTCTGTGAGGGAAGATCTGTATAGAAGCCTGGCACAGACAGATAAAGGAGAGAGAGTCAGATTATTTGGTTTCAGTAAGATTTTGGATACTGGGGGCAGATAGATGTTGTATTTCCTACGTACGAGATTGATTTCCGAAAAGGGTGGCCGTGGCCCCTCCATATGGCAATCTTGCCAACAATTGTGTGGGTTGACCACAAATCCCCAGCTGTACTCGTCAGCACTAGAGCCTGAACAGCCAACCTCAACCGCAGAAGTGCCCAGTTAAATATAGCTGGCAAATAAGCGCATACTACCGCGTTGATTGCGCTTGTATTTGGTCACATAAACTGAAGTGATAATATGTGCTGGACGATTTGAGGATGCCTGAAGATCCAGACCGCCTCTCTGCACTGTTTCAGCTTTTTAGCAGGTCACAGCCGCACACTGATTAATTGACACTTCTTTGCGATCCTGGAGGAAATCAGCTGGCAGCCAAAAGGACTGTGACAGAAATTAGCTACTCCAAAAAAAATTCAATGAGAGTACAGAAATGGGTGTAGACCCTTTCTTGGGAGATTTGTCTCTGATATCGCCCTCTTGTGCGATACAGACCTTGTTTAAGAGGTTTTGATTAACTAAACCATGGTAGCTCATGGTAAGTCCCTTGTCCAGCACTATCGCGTATGTAAATTGTTGTTTTCGGAGCCATTGATCTCGTAATATATCGGAAAGCAAATGTTGGAAGGAAAACGGGCTATACATCAAGCTAACCAAAATATATTCTCCGCTATCATAGTTTATTTCCAATGGCAATGGGATCGACCACCTTTTCTCGAAAATCTATGGACAACTCTGTTTCGCTCCCACCCCTGAAACCGCCCATCAAACAGCGCACCACCCCTTCGGCATATGCGTCGCCCATATCCTTGGGAAGTTCTGATTGAGCTAACTTGACCAGCGCTGCGCGGACATCCTTCGATTTCGGGAGCCGTCCGTTTTTCTGTGCTTCCCGTATATTTTGCTCAAAGAGTTGGGAGACGGTTTTCCACAGGCCGATTTCAAGCAAGACGACACCCAGAGCATAGATGTCATGTTTTGCGGAAAACTGGCGAGTCGGCTTTCCCTGGCGCTCCGGATGGCGATAGAAGTTGGGTTCAACCTCAAAATCACCGAGCAACATAGTGCCTGCCTCTACCGGACGCGCATAACCCCAATCGCCGAGGAAAGCTAGCATGTGCTCATTTCGGGATTTCATCAACGTGTGCCTATTTTCTCCATCCGATGCGTTGGGGCTACCTGCAACTTTTGTTTGCTTAAAGAGCAAGATACCACGACTCCATATATTCTTATGAACCCAGCGTGAGCCATGTAGGTTTGCAACGGTCAGTGCAAGGCAGTGAGCAATGTTGAATCGGTCACCGAGAGGTGGTTTTCCTAGGACTCGCTTCGTCCTATTGTCGACCATCGCTATTAACTCATGGAGGGTGATAAGATTACCAGAGTTTGCGGCGGCCCTTAAGGAAGGAAGTCTGTACAGCAATGCGCAACGTTCATTCTCTGGCTGATCGATGAATCCCAGACATTTAAGTGAGTAAATGGTCGGTTGGTTGGACTCGGAAGCATTCTGCGTCACTTCAGAGAAAGTCGAGTTCTTCAGCAGCCATGCCAGGTCGCGCAGAGGAGCCTTGAGTTCGGCGATTTCTTCCCAGTCTAGGTCATCGCTTTTGAGACGATTGTCATATTCATGGTATTCGACAATAACTTGCATAGTCTCTTCGTTATGCTTCCAAACGGCCGGTTGGAAACTGTTGGACGAACGCCCTTGTTCAACTATTTCTCCTTCCAGACCATGGAATGTACTTGGAGCCTCCGCTGAGGCCAGCATCTGCCTCTTAACCACGGGCTCGAGACCAGTTCCTTCCAGACTTACTGCCTGCATAGATGATACTGTCCCCGCAATGGAGTAGACTGCCTCCTGCGAGAAATGTTGCATCAGGTCTCGCAGGCTGTCCGACCAGTCTTTATACTCCTGCAACACGTCTAGTAGCTTGTTTTTGTCGAAAAGTGACCAGTCGTATCCTTTAAGTTTTAATGCCTTGACCTTTGCTTTCGTCCGTTCAAGGAATGACTGTTTCCATCCCTCTCTTCCAACCACAGAATCTTCCTCGGAAGCTTCCGTAGTCTCTGACAATCCATACTTCATCACCAATACTTCATACTCCGCTAGAACTCTCTTCATCTTCAAAAGAAGGTCTCGTATCGCTTCTGCTATCCATTGCGGAAGATGGCCCGGCAACATGAGCCCATTTTCAGGATCGAGGAAACGCTGCCGGAAAAATTGCAGAGACGCGAGCTGAAGGTCCAGTCTCAGCTGGATGTCAGCCCTGTCTTGTTCATAGGACTTAACATCGGCTATGATCCCCTTGATGAAAATGGTTACTTCATAGACTTGCTGGACGACTGTGACTGCTGTCCCGTAAATATCCATCCCAGCGACGGCGCTCAGTATTCGAGCTAAATCAACCGTGATTGAATTTCCTTTGACTTTAGAAACGCACAACCCTCTCTGTAAGGATATGAGAGTGGAGGACCATTCTAAAAAGGCAGATGAGCTTTGAGGCTGACATTTTCTTGATTAATACCTAGTTACCCCGCCCTGGAGGCACGGTGGGGGCCGTTTCAAGGGTTGAACTAGCTGAACTAACCAGTCCAACGCGTGATAACTGCGAAATCAAACATGATATCGCATGAAATAGAATTTTCGCAAATATTTACATTCCATAGAACCTTCGCATGTTCTTCGAAAATCCACGAGGTACGATTCAAGTCTATTATATCGCAAGATGGATTCTGAGGTAGGAACTCTATGCAATGCAAAAATTCAAGTCCAAAGCACAAAACTAATGTTGAATTCAGGTGCTTTCAGGCTTTGACTTGTTAAACGATGACGGCGATGGACCCAGTGTTTCCAGTGACGGTTTACTGGGTGAGGCCTGGGATCTGTTGGGAGCGGAGGAAGCCTTGGATACACCAGACCTGCTCAGCCTTAGTCTTCACGGTAGTGATGACAATACCGATATTTCTTCGCTAGACTTACTGGAAGAGAAGATTACATCCGCACGTAATGGAGACACAGATGTTATGAGTACGATGTCACAATTCACCAGTCTTCTGTCTCGAAGTGGGATCCACGGGCCGAGACATCTGAAAGCATTTAGTCTCAAAACACGAGCGGTAAGAATTGGAAGCGGAGCCCAATTCACTGTCTTTCGAGAAATGTCCAGCGACTTCACAGGTAATGAGGGACTGGTGGTCAAGCGTGTTAACGTGCCTTTGTCTCGGGAGGAAGGCACACGCTTTGCCTCTGGTTCTGTATATCGACTGCATCTGCGAACCTTGGAACTGGAGGTGCTGGCCCTTTCAAATCCGTACCTCCGCAGACATCGAAATATTGTTCGCCTCGTCGCTTGGGGATATGACTATCCTTTCCCGGATACACCGGTTCCTGTGCTCTTTATGGAGGCTGCGCTCATGACGCTTACCGAGCTCCTGGCGGAAGATAACAAAGAAAGATTAGGGGATAACCCAATAGATATCAAGTACCAGCTTTCACTTGACATAACTGCGGGACTTGAAGCACTCCATCATCTAGGCATCGTTCATGGTGACGTGAAGCCGGACAATATCCTCGTTTTCAAAGAGAAAAGCGAAAAGGTCCCTTTTTGTGCCAAGATCAGCGATTTCGGAGTCTGTATTGACATGGAATCTGAGACTAAGCTCACAATCGAGGACTATCGAGGGACACCTGGTTGGATCGCCCCAGAAGTTCTAGACATATCGCGCTGGAATACATTTGAACCGAATATAATGTATCGATTCGATTCATACAGTCTAGGCTTAACAATCGTATCGATGTTCACCAACCGAGGTTTACCTTTGCATTTTGATTCTGAGATAAATGAGGTAGTCGACTCAACTATGGACATGTTGCGAAGTGAAACAGAAATTCCATTCGCGCTCCGTATGCAGCTGACGAAGGTAGCGAGAAGTTTTCTTGCTGAAGACCCCTGGAAGCGAGCACTACCATCGTCAGATATTCTGAAGACAGACACATCTGCATTCGCGTCATGGTAGGTACAACATCTTGAGAGTCTATAATATTCCACATTCTGACACTGATAGGCTATTCGAGTCGCAAAAGACTCGCAGATGCACGTCGCATATCGGGACTATTGACCCAGCCTACAATAAAGGTCCATTGTTCTGGTATCGGCTCGACCGATCCGTGTTGACTGAGTTGGAAGAACAATATATCGACTCAAAGGCGTCCGGAAAATTACATACGTTCCCTGCAGATGTGCTCTTCGGAATGGCACAGACAGTGACTGGGATGAAGCCAGCGTATATGGATCGTCTGATTGATTATGTGACTCAAGCAGCTAAACTCGGCTTTCCTCCAGCGAGGGCGTTATATGCGCAGATGGTCAATGCTCTGAGGATCGAGTCCGAATTTGATGAAGCTACTCTGGATGAGTGGACGCTGCAATCTGTTTCTGAGGGCTATATATTCGCCAGGCCATCTTCAAGACTCACTGCAGAGGCTATAGATTCTGCGAAACAGAGGTTTAGGGATAATGGAGGTTTCTGCGTCGATGAGTTTATCACAGCGAAAGCGCGGGATAGAACAGCCGCAACTGAATACCAGCAAAAGAACGGCGCTTTTGTTGATCGTCGACGAAATACGATGCTCCATGTGGTTGCAGCATTTGGGTCCTTGGATATCGTACGGGCGTTAGTCGAAGACTGCAACGTTCCAGTGGATATTGAGAATGACAATTCGGAAACCCCGCTGTATAAAGCTGCTCAAGCCGGCCATGCGCATGTCATCCATTATCTTCTCGACAAAGGTGCAGATGCATCCAAGACCACTAAACTGGAAAAACTAACCCCGTTACATTGGCTATTCCTCATACCAAAATCACTAATTCGTGAGACTGCTATTCGACTTGTCCACGATGGCCACGCGTCGGTTAACGCAACTATGGTGCCAATTACGGGAGAGGGAACAGGAAACTTTGCACAAAAGATACATATTACGCATTTGTACGTGCTTCTAATTGCTGACATCTTCCCAGCTGATAGGTACACTAATCATGGGCTTGCTACTCTAGTCCCTTTGAGCTTCCTATGGGTACTCCTCTCCACTGGGCCGCCTTCTCGCGTAATGAGACTGCTATGGAAACGCTCCTCGACCTTGGTGCTAACATCAACGCCGTCTATCACGACTCAGACACGTCCACGACACCATTAGCACTCGCAGCGTGGTTTGCGGAACCGGATGTCGTGCAGTTCCTCCTGTCTCATGGTGCTAATGGCAAATTGAAGGATTCAAAGGGGAGGAATAGCTTGCATTACATGACAAATTATGTACCAGACGTGCATGGGTACTTGCCACATGCGTGGCACTATTGGATCCGTCATGGCAACTGGGACGAACATCTGGAGAAGATGATCCGCCTGGCAAAGTTGCTGACCGATGCTGGGGCAGATGTCGAGGCCAGAGACGAGTCTTACCCACCTTCGACGCCGATCGTCATAGCCTCATCGCTTAGTGTTTGGGACGGGGCGGCCATATGCGCCCTTCTCAAGGTAGGAGCAGATATTGACGATGCTAGAGGTGCATCGGGAGATTCGGGTATGCCGCACATGTCGTTATCTTCCCCGTTCATTGTGGCGATCTATTGATATAATGTAGTCCTCCATACATGGACCGCCATTACGGCTCCGCGCCTCGACTACCCCGAATCTTACCTATATGTTCTGGAGAAGATAGCCGAAAACATGAACGACATAGATGTGCGCAATCGATATGATAAGGATACATCACTACATATTCTTGCGACAATATATCATACAGAAGAAGAATTCGAGGCCGCATGCGATATTCTATTGAATGTGGAGAAGCCGGCTGATATCAACGCCGCGAACGGGCAGGGTTTCACACCATTCTATATTTCCCTTGGTACAGAGCAGGACCCTGGGCGTCGAGCAATGTACCTTGCTGAGAAGGGAGCAAACATTCTTGCGTTCATCGACCAAGGGAAAGATATTTTCTTCCAAATTGTATCCAACAAAGCACTCACGGACCAGCAAAGCCACGACCTGATCAACCAACTGCTCTCCGTAATGGCGGAAAAGGAAGCTAATTGTCGCACCCCACAGGAAGTCTTTGAAACATACTTTTTGCCCTGCCCTGGTGTTGTCCACACTTTATATGCTGCAGCGGCTGCAGGCCTGGTCAAGACCCTTACTCTCCTGTTAGATCTGGGCCTCTGCACCTACATCAACCTGCCGGACCGCGGACAAACTCCCCTAACGGCGCTTGATTACGCTCTTCGGGCAGCCGAGAGCAGCCGGCGCGCGTACATGGAGCTTCTCCCTGCTGCCACGCCCGAGGCCGCACGAAGGCGGGCGCTGGCCACTAATGCCGTCTACGACACGAGCCAAGGCGGTCCTGCTCGCGCTGCAGGAGCCTACTGGGGCCTCCCCGATGTTCTCCGTCTCCTACGGTCCCGAGGGGCCAAGCGCGCTTGTGAATTGGAACCAGTCCCTTGTTCAGATTTACTCCAGGGCGAATATATCTTGCAGCCCGGTTTGTGGGATATACAGGAGATCTACGAAACAGGATACACGCCGGAAACACAGCCACACAAGGACCAATGGAGGCTGGTATATGAATTGGCACGGTATCCGGCCAACTGGAAAGACGAGACGGTATCTCTTCTGGGTGAGCTGTATGAGGAAGGCTTCTGGCGACCACATGTGAGGTTGCTGGAGACGAGTCAGGATACCAGGGAGAGTATCATCAAAGAAGTGGTTGACAAGGTCGTTCGAGTGCAGAAAAAGAGAGACCACGGTAAGGACGATTACGGAGGGTCGGACGCAATCTGGATCGAGGCGTCGTGTCATGGGAGCAGTGGCAACAGTACAGGCTATGTTGTCGAAATCGAGATCCTGGCAGGCGGGCGGTTAGGTGGCCAGCGAAAGAAACGAATGGAAGATACCGGGCGCTAAAAACAGCGTGCGTCCCCAGGGTTAACCTTCTTTTTTCTTTTCTTGAATTTGGGTTCTATGAAAGTTTAAAAACGATAGGAGAGCAGGATGGCGCATCTTCCCCGAACCTTTTCACGGCCCGTCAGAGATGGGCACCATACACGGAGGAGGTGCAGGCTGTGTTATTTCATTGCAGTATGTTGAAAAACAAGGTACATGCCAACGGCTTATCCGGGTGTTTCATCTTAAAGTCTCGCTTGCAGAAGAGATGCTGGTGGCCACTCTTAACGAGTCGCATAACGTTGGTGTTTTCTCTGTCGGCTTTTGCCGACGGTGATGACCCTTCCAGAATAATTTTCATGACATAATGCCATGGTACCCGCTTTTTAGAATCTCAATAGACCGTCTTCTTCTCTCTTTCCTTTTTGCTCCCGGAGATCCAGTTTCCATGTCCTTAAAACAATGAATTATATCCCTAGCATAGCATACTGCAGAGTAGCCGCACTGACTATGTGTATTTAAGACTTTTCCCCGAATAGCGGATGCAGAAGAGAAACATCCACACTCGCTCGTTGCTATTATTCGTCGCCGTGGAAAAAGGATGTGGAGACCTTTTCTGTTTTCTGTTGGAGGGTGATTTCCATGATTACAGTCACTTGGCAGTCGGCAAGGGCGCCAGCAGCGGCGAGCGCTCCTCTAGATTTAAAAGCTCTTACAACGAGACGCCCCTTTCCATTCCGAAGGACCACGCAGCATAGGATGTTCTGAGCCGGGATAAAGTCTCAGAGAGGAATTTATTTTTATTTTTTTTTTATTTTTTTTTTTTTTTT
>JAPVCG010000028.1:31720-48936 GCA_029606305.1 Paecilomyces fulvus
GATGATTTTCGGCCCGAGTTAAGACATCGTATTGGGGGATCCATGGAATGAGGTCTGATCACCCGAAATTAACTGATTAGTTTAGGTAACAGTCCCAACATGTTAGAACTTGGCATTTTCTGAGTATTGCGTTGATTGATATCGAGATTCGCCCTCCTACTGAGGATCTCTTGATGAGAGTTCTTGGAGCAAATCACCATATCACTGGATGCTTACTCTCAGAGAGCAGCGAGGACAAGTGTTTCATTGATGCGTGTCATGCTCTTTCCTCCTAAACTCCGACATCAGTAGACTTTGAATCCGATCAACGGAGTTCTACTTTCCCACCCCTTTTCTTCCTAGTAATACTAGTACTATAGCCACATTACTTAAGGACCTAGCTATTAAGCGCCACCACGCGTGGTGACAGAAGTAGTATCGATATTATTACGGAACGGATCGGTTGGGTTTACTTGATTCTCCTGGAGGGGAAAAGAAAAGATCAGATTAGCATCGGGACTGATTGATTGATCGGGTAATTTTGATCCGATCATGCCCACTTTTCGACTGGGATAGGAAGGAGCGAGGGAGGGGGTGCAGTTGCCGAGTGGGGAAGGCGCACAGTCGAAAAGAAATTATCAGATGGACGCGTGATAATCGCTGGCCAATCAGATCCCCTGTGGCTGACTTGGCTGCTTATCAGATCCGCCTGTCACGGTTATCTCCGGCCATCGAATTCCAAGAACGAACTAGATCAATCCGTTAGACTTTTGTCGTTACTCTTGCTAGACCCAACTGGTGCCCGTTCCGCACAGTCTGACTGCCAGTGAAACGTTCACGGTCCCCTTTCCTCGAATGATTCTCTCCCCATAGAATCTTCGCGGCCCACCAAACAATGATATATAAGATACCCGTGCGGTCTCCAGCCTCTGATCATTTTCAGCCCGCGCGCTGATACTCCATCCCATTGTTGTTGCCTCGCACTTACACTCCGCCATGGGTGTCTTGGATCTGATCAAAGGTCGTAATGACCACCACGTCGCGGAAGCAGTCATCGCGGAATCGGAGGCCTACCAGCCGTCCAAGGATGAAACGCCCGTGCCGAACCCCTCGGGAAGCGATTCGGAGACGCTGAGTCTGGAGGTACGCGAGGCCCGGGAGAATGAGAAGCATCCGGACGAGGTCACGCAAGGAGCCCAACTGGGTGTGCAGAAGGCGGAGGCTGCTGCCCTCGTTTGGGGCAAGAAGGCCGTATATGGAACCTATGCATGGTGAGTGCTTCCACGGGCAAGAAAGAGAAAAAAGCGCAAGCAGGACAGTAGAGCAGGAGGAGCATCGATCTAATACGGGAACGATAGGATCTGGGTCTGCTACTTTATGCTCGCCTTGCAGCAGTCGATCGCCAGCAATGTCTTCTATCTGGCATATTCGGAATTCCAGTCAGCCCCTCAGATCACAACGGCCAACATCCTGGCCACGATTATCGGCGGAGTTCTCAAGTTGCCGATTGCGAAGAGTCTGAACATTTGGGGCCGCACCGAGGGTTTCGTCTTCTTTGTCGGAATCTATCTTCTCGGACTCATCATTATCGCAGCCTGCAATGGTCCCGATGCGTACGCCGCGGGCTATGTCTTCTATTGGATTGGTTACGATGCCATCTATCTGATCCTCAATGTCTTCATCGCTGACACGTCCGGTCTGCGGAACCGAGCGTTCGCCTTCGCGTTCAGCTCCACCCCGTTCATCTGTACCGCGTTTACTGGTCCACTGGCGGCACAATCATTCCTACGCATGACCACTTGGCGCTGGGCAATTGGTGCCTTCACTCTCATCATGCCAGTGGTCTTCCTTCCGTTGGCGATTGTCTTCAAATTCTACCAGCGCAAGGCGGAGAAGATGGGACTGTTCAAGAGGGAGGACAGTGGCCGGACCGCGCTGCAGTCGCTGATCCATTACATTCACGAATTTGATAGTAAGTGTGGAATCTTTCCGAGGGGGTTCATCGGTAAAAAAATGATCTGACATGGTTCCAGTCGTCGGCGCGTTCCTTTTGATCGCTGCTTTCGTGCTCTTCCTGCTGCCCTTCAGTCTGCAGACCTATGGCAGGGTCACCTATGACAGCGCCGCCTTTATTGCCATGGTCGTCATCGGGGTGTGTCTATTCCCGGTATTCGCGATTTGGGAGAAGTTCCTCGCTCGGACCCACTTTGTCCGGTGGGAGCTCTTCAAGAAGCGTACCGTCCTGGGAGCGACTTCTCTGGCCGCGATCCTGTACTTCAGCTTCTACTCCTGGGATCAGTTCTTCTACTACTACTGTATGGTGGTCTACAATTTGAATGTCTCCAAGACCGGATACATGACCCAGATCTACAACGTGGGCTCGTGTTTCTTCTCTCCGATCTTTGGTCTCTGGGTCCGCTGGACGAGGCATTTCAAGTATACCGCGCTCTTCTTCGGCCTGCCGCTGATGATGTTGGGAGCGGGTCTCATGATACACTTCCGCGGACAGGACTCAGATATTGGTTATGTGATCATGTGCCAGATCTTCATCGCGTTCTCCGGTGGTATACTCGTGATCAGTGAGGATATGGCCGTCATGTCGGCTGCTGATCGTGATGGTGTCCCAATGATGCTGTCCATCATCGGTCTGTCCTCCAGCGTCGGCGGTGCCATTGGCTATGCAGTGTCCGGCGCCATCAATAGTGGAACCTTCCCTGAAGCTCTACGCGCCAAATTGCCGGCGGCAGACAAAGACCTTGTGGAGACCCTCTATGCAGGCGGTTACCTGGCACAGCTCCAGTACCCACCGGGCACCCCGATCAGAGAGGCTATCAACTACGCCTGGGGTTACAGTCAGAAGTATGGAGCGATCTCTGCTACTTCTATCCTTGTTCTTGCCATTCCTGCCATCGCCATCTGGAAGGACTACAATGTCGACCGGAAGCAGAACAAGGGACAGGTTCTTTAAAAAAAAATCACTTTAAAAAAAACAATATACCCGCTTGTTGTGTGGCATGGCCGGTTATGCCCCCCCTTACTCAATGTATCAAAACGAATGAAGTGTAATGGTTGATGGCTGGGATGGCGTGAAAAGCGATTTACTGAATGTGATGTAAATGTTTTTTACCAATTTATATAAAGAATTCACTATCATTGAAATCCAACTTCTTGCAGTTCGTGAAGGCTCCATCCAGCCAGCTATAATGAAAAGTCCACGCTGTTTTTATACCGTCTGCTTTGGATGGTCTAGACAATCTGCTCCAACATAGGGAAATAGACCGAATCCAAGCCTTTAATAGAACTAGATATTGTAGAAATTAAATCTCATTCTTTAATTCATAAAATTCATTTGGATAGCTAGTATTATCGTGTTGTGATTTTAAATAAGCCGCCCATAGGGAACCACTGTACAGCATCGCCAGGGAGGAGAATGAATACCTCTTCCCCAATATACACTATTGAAATTTCTCTAGCATTACCTAGATCATACGTCGACTTGGAGTCGAGAGGGCTGCATCCGTAATGACCTTGTGAGTATGTGCTCCGCATAGTACAGTCACTTCTATATTTTAGATTTTATCTAATAACTCGACACGTGAGTATGGAATACCGGAGAATGCTGACCTGGGACTGGAATCACCAGCCATAAGGCTGCTGAATGAACAAAGTTAATAAGAAAAAAAATTTCAAAGATCTGAATGTCCCTTATCGGCTTTAGTGCCCCTCACAGGCAGTTTAGGGAGTGCTATTCCCCTTCATCTTGATATATCCAAAAAGACCCGACGCTTCCCGGAACTCACTAGGCCTCCGTCCAGGATTTACACAAAGACGCATTCTTTTCATATTTATTCATTAGTATCACAAGCTATTGAATGTTTTCCTGTGGATTAGGGATAGCTAGTCCCGCTTGACACGATGGGTTCTCTCATAGTTACGCACCCGGTGGCTGGAGTGGCTCACATCCAGCTGCTCCCAGCCTCAGACTTCATAGAAACTCACTACTTGCTCGAAGAAGACATGAAACTGCTTCTAGACAACCTTTCAGATGATACTAATATCAAGGCAATTATCATCTCCGGTACATTTGACATTGGCATTAGACTTTCTGCGAAGCTTCGTCATACTCTGGTAGCTTTAGAAAATTGGCCCAAAGGTTCGTTATCACTTTTATATCGCTACTAGAAATGAACATGATTCTAAAAACGGTTGACTGAGAGCAGCCGTAATTTCCATCATCAGCGGGAAATGTTCGTTGCTGGGTCTCGCGCTTGTGCTGTCTTGCGATGTACGAATCGCCGTCACCGATGCTTTATTTTCCATCAATAACACAAACACGTCCACGGCCCAGGAATCGAATTTCATCCGAAATCTATTGAAAGCTAGTAATAACACTAGTTGGGCCCAGAAAGTTATACTTGGTGGTCAGTCGTTCGATGCCGAGGAAGCTTTGAATCGAGGTGTCGTGAGCAATATCTGCAATCAACCGGGAAGAGCATTCGATATGGCATTGAATTTGGGGATCTCTATTTCGACAAAGGATGTGGCGGAGGTCGAGAATACAAAGAGAGCTCTGCTTCTTGCGAGGGATTCTAATTATGGTAACTTCTCTCTATGCTTGAGCATGCCTGCCATCACTTGAGCTGATCACGTACCAGTTCTTCAAGCTGCTAAGGCACGATACACGGATGAAGACGCATTATCGGATCTACAACAGACCCTTGGAATCAAAAGTAGGCTTTGATGAGGATGTTGGCGGTGAGAATTCAGAACTGCAACGGAATAAACTGCGGGGTAAAATATTACGCTACTATTTCACAGGGCGCATACAACTATTATTCCCTGTAAGATTACAACAAGCAGACAGGATACAGATAATGTATTGACATTGCCCCTTCCGTTACTTGTAAAAACCTAGCATTGTTGGGTGATGAGTCTGAATCGCAGTATAGCTTGCACTTCAACTAAATCTCACTGTTTCTAAAAGTTCAGTTGCTGGAAGAAAATGCAATATGGGTCGAAGATCCCACTCAAAAATCGGCATATTTCATGATTTCCCCGTGGACTCGGGGTTTTTTCTTAAGTCACCGTCACAAAAGTCTTGACCGTGCTGTATGCGGTGGATGCCGAATCGTCCCATGATCGAGGGCCGATAAGGGAGCATAAAAGTCACACCGAAATGATACGTCACCACGGGAGATAAAAAAACTGCTTCCCATTCTGATAAGCTGCAGGAGGTTTAAGCTGGACAAATCTGGACAGCATATGTGACAAACTCGGAGAGACATCCTATCCTGAGCTATCGGGATATAAAATTTCTCTCTTTCTTCAAATAGCCCGAGGTCGATTTGGTCTGACTTTATTGTTTCCCACGTCTTGTCCTATTCGACATCGGGACAAATAAACCGATAGATATGGTAAATTACAAAGGTGCAAAAAATGAATATGAAACCCAGAGCGCCATCTCGGAGCATCTTTCTTGGGATAATCGTGAATGGTGGCAATGTTTATTACAAACTTCTTGTTTTTAGCTCTGGTTGTAGGGGCACAATGCGCAATTTCTCTCGCAAGAAACCTGGATCAAAGTTTGTTGTCATCCCTAGCGAGGAGGGGCCCGAGAGGTTATAGCGATAACCAAGACACTCTGCCTCATATCAACGGATTTTACTTTGAGAATCCAAGCCTAGATTGCCAATATGTCTCTCAGCCTTTCATCTACAAGATTTTCACCTCGCTCGAATTCGACGTCGAGCATCTCTTCGCTGTGATTCATCCCCAAGTGAATTTCACTGTCGTCGGCCACCATCCTCTCGCTGGTCATTATCATGATCTCAAGCATTTCTACATCAACGCACTATACCGTCTGAACAATGTCATCCGAGGATCATATCCAGAGGAGTACAAGATCACTTTGCAGTACATCCACGGCGGCTGTGACCAACGTTGGTCGGTGCAGGAGGTGTTTTTCGAGGGACGCGCGAATAATGGTAACGTTCCCGTTCTTTACGTCTGCTACAAGATTGATCCCCATTCCCAGCCACCCTCATGAAGAGCTGAAGCCATTGATCTGACAATATGCAATAGGGGAGCTCTGGCATATGGTGAATGTGTGGATCACGCGTTGGGAAGAAGGCAAGATGAACGAAATTCGGACATATGTCGATGCGAACGACGTCCGTAGGTTACTCTTTGCCAACGAGGAATGGACCAATTCCACCACTAGAACAGAACATCTTGATTTTTTGCCTGGACCAGAGGGAATGCCACCAGATATAGATTGAGTAATACCACAATATGGATATTATGTAGGACAATGCTATCTTCGCTTGCGTTTAAAACTTTCTTGCACTGTTCCTCATTGAAACCGAATAAAAAGTCGATACACAAGTCTACCTGAATGGAGTCTATGTCTGATGTAATTGCTCTGAGCTGCCACCCCATCCTGAATAAAGGGTGATCGGATCATGCCCGCAAGAATGTGAAAATGTCCGTTGCTCTGAAAAGATATGGTTTGGTGGTATGGGTGGTTATTTGAGTAATAGTGTTACTTCCTATTTGTGTAGTCCTTTCCTATCTCTAGTTAACAGGCAGTGCTGTCGATATAATATTGTCTCAATTTCACGGGGAATCATATCTTCTCAAGCCATTAAAATGGATGATAGATCTTTAAGACATATACCTAAAGGGACTGATTAATTAATTGCATGAAAGTAGGTTGGCGACGGGCCGGTAACCGGGCCGCTTCCGGTCCTGAATCGGCGTCCATTGTTTTGCTGTCGATGACACCAAACTGAGGTATGGCCGGATGAAAAAGCGTCTAGAATCATCAGGCTGACCTCAAATTATTCTACCCTACCATGGTTGTAAACGTGGGGTGAAGTCAGAGACTCATCGGCTCTAAATTGGACGTTTGGACGGTTGTCCCTTCTTACTTCTCAATCGTTGTCTTCGATACATTACATTCAAGGAGTATTTCGACTTCTTCGATCGCCCCCTGTTATCTTCCACTCACGCCGGAGACAATCGACAGTTTATCACCAGACGAACAGCAAAACCTGTCAAGATGAGCATCCTCGCTTATGTGCAGTATGGCTTGGGCAAGGCGTTCTCTCCAATCCGTGGCCACGACTCGAAAGCGATCACAAAAACCCCAGCCTTCAAGGACATTCCACAGCCTAATATGACTCTAGAGGCCCCCGAGTGCGGTCCGTCCGGATCCAAGCTTCTGGATCACCACACCTGTCTAGCAAAGGACGGTAAAGGTGATTTCCCTGAGCTCCGTTGGTCTGCTCCAGGTTTAGGAGATGTTAAAGAGTACGTCCTCATATGCGAAGATCTGGACCTTCCGATTCCCGGTCTTGTTATGCATCACGGTATCTTCTATGGCATTCCACCATCGACAACGTCCGCTACGAATGCAGACGTGCAGCACAACGGAAAGGACGCGAAGGACTATGTCACCACGGCAGGTTGGAAGTACATCCCAAACATGATGGGATCACCTTATCTCGGGCCTGCACCTCCACTAGGCCACGGGTCCCATCGATATGTCTTCTATATCGTCGCTCTTAAAGAGCCGCTCGACCCTGAGCAACCGGAAAAACTCAACAGGCAAACCCTGGCCGAAGCCATGACGGGAAAAGTGATAGGTTGGGGCCAATGGATCGGAACGTGGGAGCGTCCATGGCCAAGGTAAACGTACAGCTGTTGCGGTTCCCAGATCTCGGTCCATATTGGTGGAACGAAGACAGAGTCGAAGGGAAGGTCAAATGTGCATCCGTGAAGGTTGAAGAGCAGCCTAAGATGCAGATAGTCGAGACACTGCGCACAAGAAAAGTCTCGTCTTCATTCACCAATAAATGTCACCCATTGGGAGCCTATGATTCCATGAATCGCTCTCTGCGTGCGCTTAATTCTGGGTTTTCCCTGAAATATTCATGATACCAGAAATAATATCAATATAATTCGAATAATGACTACCCACAACCGGAGGGTTTCACCGTAAACTGCTGCAGGAAATCACCACTGCAAGCTGACTGCCCAAATAAAAATATAGAAGTAGTCTAGAATAGAGATCAAAGAGCAAGTATTCCGTTACATGTTGGAGACGCCGTGTTCTGGAGGTGCCTACTATCTGTCAACATCGGGGACATTACATTGACATATATGTAGCCAGTATCCAAGCTTCTCATAGGAATAGGGTCATACAAACAGAAGTGAAGAGACAGTGTATATCGGAAATTTAGGTGGGTTCTCTTTACAAGTCCATTGTGTTCCCCTCCCCCCTTTATATGGAGCGTCAAAGGGTGTGCTTCATAGTCAAATTTAGTTATCCTGCCCTATACCGTCTAATCTATTGAAGTGAGCACATTGGTTTCATCTAGACACAATCAACCTATATCTTATCAGCCACATTGAAGACAGAAGGGAAATAAATATGTAGAGCATATAGAAAGACGCACAGGACTCCACTCCTATTTGCTCCACCAAGACAGCGAGCCGGTGTATTGTTGTGTCAACTGAAGACTGGCACGATCTGAGAGTTAGAGTTCTCTGAGGTGGGCAGTCATCTTTTAGGGATATGCTAAGCACTTCCTTGAGACTTTCGAGAAGTTCCGCCAACCTCAGCAAGTTGCGGTTTAGGAGCATCTTTGCCAGCAACTCGGCCTCTTCCCCTTCCAATTCGACCTCCCCTAGAGTCACTTTGGCTTTTATACAAATAAATTCCGAAAGAGGCTCATTGAGAGGTGCTGCAATAGGATCGAAGAGACGGTCTCGCCGACTGATGTTGTAGGCCGAGCAAGCAGCTTCGAAGAGAGTCAAGCACTGTTTAGCGAGGACAGGTAGGGTTGAAATAGATGATTGCTGACTCCGTCGACAGTATTTGCAGTTGACCACCTTTAGACCCTGCTCATATAGACGGTAGCCTAGGTCCAAGACGACCCCGAAATCAACAACAGTCTGTGTGTTCCGGAGATCGGTCATAATCTGGAGAGTGTCAAAGGAGCACCCACATACGCCTTCTTGGCTGGATGGGTTTGAAGATATTAATGATGACATTTGAAGGGGTAATGCTGCGAGTCAGCGACATTCACCGAGTCTTGAAGAAGTGAGTTGAGTAGAAACAGGTGAAGCATGCAGTGATCGAAAGCAATATGTGTAGATAAGATGTGTTTGCTTTTGCCTGGATATCTATCTGATCCGTTAAGAGTGACAATGTTTACATCTTTAATTACAGACCCGTCTCGTAATGGCACCGAATTTGCAAAATAGAACAGTCAAGGATTCCCACACCCCAAGCCCGATGAAATTCATCACCAATTACCGATGTTATCGATAGTGATTTTGAATTTGTGTAACTATGAGCTCTCTACTGCAGGATAGATAGAATATGTGGACTACTCGGATGGAATAACTGTCAACTAAGGTGGGCACCCACAATGTTGGAAAAGCAGTCTCGGCAATCCTCAATGGTAAAGGTGAGGACATCAGACAACAACGTGGGATGTCATATACCGTCTGATTCACCATCCCTATCTTAATGATGAATCATCTGTGCTACATTAAGCCTAGGACCCAGAACCTTCGGAATGAGTTGCTACCGAGACGCTGCAGGCCCTGTGCCACATCACAAATGTGCATAATGATAGACTAGACTCAAAGGTTGACGCCTCCCTTCTCGTCCCTCTGGTCACAGGTTTACATCCATATCCCAACACATAATAACGCCGGTTACGTACGGGAACAAGATCCGAAGGAAGATGCCTTTCACAACATCTTCATTTCAGCTCAGATACCTGCCTGGATGGGTCGCATTGGTAATTTGTTTCTTTACTTCTCGCACAATAGTGGTACAGCGGCTCTTAACACAAAAAACTTTTGGTATCCTCAGCCTAATAGTTATTGACCCTGAGTAAACAGAGAAGCTTTACTTGGCGATACCGAGCTAGCTGAACAGTCGCATACTAGCCAGCCTCCGATGACGCAAGATCCAGCTGGGCTTCGAGTCTTCTGTAAGGTCTGTGAGACAGTTAATAGCGTAAAGTGACTAAAGAGAGACAACAGGGGATTCTTTTTCTTGCTTGGTCGTCATATCATGCTAATTACCCACTCTTCCACACCTTCGCTGTCGCTCTCGGCTCAGTTGTCACTCTTGGCATCAGTACTCGTGAGCTCACCGTCGATCACTGGTTGGAAATTAGCTTACAGATCGGTCCTTTTACAGGCAAAGGGTCTTACCGTATACAATACGCACGAGGTTGTCGTGTACCAGCGAGCGTTTGCTCAGTCGAATGCAAGGTTACAGGATGAATTCCCAGATTCCTGGAACTGCTATCATTGTGCAGGTCAGTTGTTGAAGAACATCCTGGCAGCACTTACTAAACTTGTATTAAGCCGCCGGTAAAGAGACCCCTCCAGAATAACGCTCTTGAGTAGTGGCGTCAACTTCTTGTAAAGAAATCCAGAAGGCGACTAGGAGGGGTCTGATATCCTCCTCACCCTCCGTCCTGTCCATGCACCACAACGGTCAATATGCTTGAAGGATTGAGGTCTGAGCGAGTCACCAGCAGATATCATGATAGCAAGCAATGGATTGGAAATAGTGGGGACGTCGGCTAATCCTCGCAAGATAAGCCCACAAGACATCCAATCACTGATAACATTGTATCAGGCTACAGGTATGTCTGGAAATCGAGGAGCAAAATCCAATATACTGTTGGGTTACCTTATTTTTCATGGCGTAAGAGGAACTACAGGGGACCGAAATTATACCCCTTCGTCCGTGTATTGTAGAAATGAATGCAACGCTGTGACACGGCACTAGTCCAGATAACGTCCTGTACTCGGTCAAACTTTCTTGTTATTGCTAATATATACCCCTCTAGCTATTAAATTCCTAGAGATAAACTCGAATCAACATAAAAATTACTATCAAGACTGAGAAATTACATTGGCTAAGGAAAACAATCCTCCTGTAAATTCCAGTCCGCTAGCTGCTCCATAACTTCACTTTCATAATGGTCATTTGCAAACGTCGATCGCTCTCTGTGATCATAATGAGTCTTGCCTTCGAAGAAGAGGCATGATGATGCTGCTGGACCTGCATTCGAACGCGGCGGATAGTAGAAGATAGCGTACATAGTCGAGAATGCAGGAGCTGCTTGAGAAATGACGTCTTTTCCTCCACACGGACGCGATAGTTTCCCACTAAGAGAGGACAAGCCTCAATTTGAGCCAGAAAACTCTTGAACCCAAGGGCCCCTGCGTTCCAGGACTTAGATGAGGAATGCAAGTCAGCAGCAGCATAATCATGTGAAGCCTGACTTTTGGAAGAGAGCGTTGTCTCAAACATGGATATCAGGCTATCAATGCTGACTATGAGTAAAATCAGCAGATTTGATGGTCTCTGTGAGCAAGTGCGGCATTTAAGCACTTTGTCAACAAGGATTTGCAATCCTTGTTGGGATTTTAATGTTTTGTCGATTGGCAGAGGTAGGTTGCGAGCGCAGGTGCTGTCGATGTACAATAACTCGCGCAGCACTGACTCATAACAACTGCAACAGTCGCCAGAGGCGGATGATGCAGAACCGAGCCCGCTATCATCAGAAGTGAAAACATGGATGGTGTCACTGACTCTTGATATGTCTAGCGGAGAGGAGTCGCCCATGGCTAGGAAGCGGGTGTCAAGATTCATGTCCGGATCTTGACAAAACATGTTAGTTACTGTACTAGCCTAGGAGAAGACCCCTAATGACATACCTATTCTGTAAGTGGGTTTCTTCGTGTTTTGCATAGCCGAATTCTGTTCGAAAGACAATCCGTCTCCTGCAGCCCCATATGCATGGTTTAGTTTATCTGTGCTGCGGATAATGTCTTCTCCATGTATCTCATATAATGATGCCGCTGAGCCTATATTTTCCCTTTCTGAAACTCTCAACTCGCAGTTTGTGAGGCAGTCATTTGCATCGATTTCCATGTCACAATCTAGTCCCTGCATCCATGATTCTGTCGTAAAGTCTAGACTGTCATCTCCTGGATAGCAAAAAGAGGTCAATGATAAATATAAATGCATGGGTTATAGAACAACATATGTTTGCTCGAAACATACATACCTGGATAAAGCTGGATGTCTTCGGCAAAATCAATAACAGAAGATGCCTCGAAATCAGCATTAGGTTGGGTAATCTCTGTGCGGTCTGCAATTGCGATATTCAATGGGCTGTTTTTGTGATCCGGTCGAAGCAGCCTCGGAGATTGCGCATCTAGTTCATCCTGGTGCTGATTTGGAATATGTGATGTATCCTCCTCGTTGGCCTTTTTGGGAACCTTTCTCGATGGTCGTCCAAGGCGTCGTGAGATGCTATAGACGCAGGTGATATTCTGTTTCAGACACCGCCGACAGGAAGGTTTATCATGACTACAGCGAATTTTCGCCTGCTGGCAAGCATTGCAAGTGGATCTTACTTTCAAGCTTTTGCCTAAACCTTCATGCTTCTCAATCTTTCCTCGATATCGTGCGGTCTCCGCACTCATTATAGCAAGAAAAAGTCACAGAAAATTGAATAAACTGAGAGAAAGGTTCAATAATCGTCTAACCAAGAATATAAAACAAAAGAGGACCAAAAGATATGGGGGGGATGGTTCAGTGGGATGTGATATCTTCAGATGGGTGCCGGGGTTCTTTTGGCTTGATCTCAGGCCTCGGATTAGCCATTGCCTACCAAACTAGTAGATATGAAAGAGCTTATACCACATGACCTTTGCGTGCGATGCTAGACGCATGCAGTATTCGGTTTAGTAGATAGATCACCAAGTCAGCCTAGGAACGTTAGATACTCGGGTTCGCAACCCGAATTGAAGAAGGCTATATCCACCATGGTAGGCCCACATAAGCTTACTACATCGGAGGTTGCCTCTATTAGCCGAGGGATGTCAAAGGATGGTTGGACCGGTAAGATAGCGATAGCCTGGTAATATGAAACATATCGATATCGTATCGAGTTATTTACATCTAGGTGTATTTTCAAATTTCCTCCAGGGATGATGGTATTGTTCAATTGCCCGTTCTATGTCTTCAAAACCCGGCAAGGTCAGAAGAGACATACCGTATAGGTATAAATTACGACTATGGGAAATACCCCCATGTTGTATAACCTCGGAGGGGAGGCGACAAGCACAGACGACAGTCTCTGACAAACCAGGATATTCACAGAGGTAAAATGTCCATCAGTTGTGGTTACGGAGCTCCATCTTTTTTCTAAAGCCATCTACTTAATAGACCAAGTTACTCTGTGTCGAATCCTAGGGCACGGAAGCATAAGAAAATACCAAATGGGTATTCGGGAGGGATCTGCTGAATTGCTTGCTATCCAGAACTACCGAAATCTATCGCATGTTGATGCTCGAGGACATACAAAGAACAATATTGCTGCCTAGACTGCAGCTGCAAACAGCGATCTGATTGCTGAACCTCCCCTTTCATGATCTATATTATCAAAGGAGGTGGAAATTGGTGGCTCCTTCCTACCCGCTATTTTTGGGTAGATGAGGTCCGTGGCAGCTCGCTATCAATAAAGCGGCTAGGCGCTGACACTCTGCAGTAGGTACTTCTAGAACTAAATGTCTTTCTAAAGAGTCGGACCGGCTCTTTGTCCTTAGACTTTAGCTAAACAATTCAATATGTAACTGTATGTGGCTGCTATTGGATTGGGAGTAAATTCACTCTAAATACCCAGAAAGGAAATGTAGAAAACAGGCAAGTGACAAAGAAGATTCATTCTTGACATTGTTGCTATCAAAAAGTTCCATTAATCATATCTTTAGGAGCTAGATCTGTCCCAGTTGAAACCGTTGCATATGTTATAGTGGTCGCTTTCTAATAATGACCATATTTGGCCATAACTTCAGAGAGAGCCACCATGTCAGGCATACCTTTGGGACCAGGTATGAAGTCGAGATGATCCGTTTCCGTCGATGAATTCGTCCAAAGCTCGTTTTCGAACAAGATCCTCGTAGTTTCGGGTCCATCAATGTAAGTACGGACCTCTGCCATTTTACCATCAACCCACTTCGTTACCCACACATTGATCATATCGAATGTACGCCCTTTTCTCTGTTACTTTAACCCATACCACTAGAATACAGAGGGGATTTACGAACCGTTATTTGCCCTGCCGTGGAAGAGAACTTCCTGAACAGACCACTGCTGGTCGCATCCCCCATGAATATATAGTAAAGTAACATCGAATTCCTCGGGGTATACCGCAAGGAAGCAGTTCGTGAGGCGCCAAAATGCGTTTATCCAAACATGTTTAAGGTCTCGATAATGCCCTGAAACTGGGTGGTGTCCGACGATGGTAAAATCAACGTCGGGTTGAATCTTGTCGAGAAGTTTGAACATATTCTGCGCAAGGTGTTTATAGGAGTCGTAGATATAAGGCTGGGAAGCATATTTGCAATTTGTTTCCGGATTTTCGAAATAAAAACCGTCATCGTTTGGGTTCACAATCTGACTTTCCTGGGCAGGTATGGAGTTGATATCAACACTATCCATAGGTATTTGCTGAGCGTTCCACTCCGGTAGAATGCTCCGTGAAGTTCCATACGTTGACAGAAAATAGAGGGCAAGTGCCCGTATTAAAACCTTGGACGACACCATATTGCAACCTCAGCGAGTCCCTCACTGTGCAACAAAAGCCAGATTAATGGTTCGATCTATGGTACGGCAAGCTATTCTATATATTATTCAAGAGAGTATGTCTTTCCTTGAAATTACTATCTTCAAAATCTCGGGCAATTAGCGCTACAATGAAACTGACAAGGAATTATAATGCGCCGACGGTCACCGATACTCTGTCAGTGCGATTTCATATAGAACGGTGACAATATTGGCTTGGCAGTGAACATGCAAATTTGCCGAAGCGTGAAGGCGAAATGTACGAACATACTCCGTAAGGAATTCCCCGAAAATCAAACCGGCATTTTGGCATAATACAGTTGAAGAGAGATCAGAAAAAGGCCATATCATGGAATCATCCCTTACATGTGATAGTAGCTTACTTTGGTATTCAAGCGACTGTCTACGGCCACAGAAAAATAGCAATAGGCGGCATATTCTCGATTTGAAATGAGAGGTGGAAAAAGCATTGGTACATTTGCGCACTAAATATGGGAAGCGAGCTAGCACTAGAATTATATATGGGAATCTCACAAGGGGAAAGGCCACAATTATGTGTGAAGACCTGACTGCCTATATGACATAGCGTATCTAGTGAGCCGCTAGCATGTGGACATGCAGAGTATCTGGAAAACCTATCCTCCATTGTCCATCTTCTACTACTCTAGATAGATATGCTGATGGACGAAGGAGTTGATTCAAGTAATACCGTAAAGTATCTATGCTTCGTAGCCTGTCATTCTCTATTTGTGTAAATAGCTCTGTAATGCCGGTTTATTATATGTACCAGGTCCTCCAATCGCAGACAGCGCGGCTTCTCCGTCAATTTGAAGAGAGGATATCAAGTGAAAATATCATGTCGAAGACAGAAATTTTGCCATTGTGATAGAACAGGGTGCGGTGCTTAGAGATGTCGTAGTGGCAGTTAACGTGGTTGACGGTGTGGCAGGATTCGTGACGTTGACGTAGTTAGCAGCTACAACATCACCAAGTCCTGCAACTTCAATGAATTCGTCAATATTGAATCCCGCTCTGGCCTCCACGGTCTCTGGAAATATTGTTGAAAAGCAACTGGGAAGTGTGTATCCTTGAGGTTGCTGAAAGAGTAGGAAAACATAACGATGGGTATTTCCGGCCGGGGGGTGCGGACCAAGGTATGCAGCACCATTATTCGTTGTGTTAACAAGGTGGCTTCCGAGGTCCTGTGCCTTGAGGTCTGGTTGATACCAGTGGAGAATGGTAGTTGCATTGGGCTCCAATATCACATCTATGTCGATCAAGAAGACGATATAAGTTTGGATGCGGGACAGACCCAAGGTGCTCAGTGTGGGTATACATTTTGTATCTACTCGACATGAACATATAATTCTAAATGCTTCACGAGCATACACACCTGAGAGTTCAAGTGAAATTCCGGGAAAAACTGATATCTCTCCTGGGTATTCCAGATAAAGCTCATGATTACTCGAAGGTTCGTAGCCCGGTGGAGTTTGGGCTAACACGTGTATTGTCAACAAAATGGAAAACTGGACAATGTATCCTATCATAGTTGCTCGTTGGAATATATAAACAGCTAACACACGTACAGAAAGCGGGAGTGGTTCAAAGGACCGAAGACACTGGATGCAGAACCCAAGACATATTAAGTACCTCAGCATGGCGCAACTTATAGTCCGCTCTCAGTATACTCTTCTTACCTAACGTCAGACACAAATCTTATAGTCATATTACCTGAAAAGCCTATTCTGATACTCACATAGGACAAGGGGTCACAATATGAGGTCATGTCTCGGTGAAATAACGTGGAACTTCTAATGTCGCGAGAATGGGTAATATAGTTCATAAAACTCCCATTGGTGACAATTGAATAGACATCGACGCTGAAAGCGGTCTATACGTAAGCTATACGCCTCAAAACCGGTGCAAATTCGAGGAAACAAATATCGGTCTGATTTTAAAGGCCGAAATGGGGTGCGGCATTCAGAAGAGCGGAAACTACTCTAAGTCACCAATGATAGCATTATTAGAATTATGCACCCCAGGGTCATCCTTCGCCTACACAGTATTGAGCTATGGGAAACAAAAGAAGAAAAGAAAAGAAAATACATGGTTGTGGGGATATTGGCGAAGGAAAAATGTGACGTTCACATTTTTTTCATGACTGCCTATCCTGGACCTCGACCCACAGGAATATATTCCAATTATAAAGGTTCTGTTCGATTATGAATGTGTTATTATAGTCTTCAAACGTTCATTTGCGTTGTCAGAAGCTCTAAAGTTATGCTGGAAAAATGTATGTATGGGACCGAACTTCTAGCACGGTCTTTGTCTAAGAGATATTGTAAAACAAACTTCAGGTTCTGTTTGGAAGAAAGAGCGCTGCATGCTTTCCTTTATCGTACTATGTCATATAGCATTATGTTCTAATGAAGTCTAGATATGTTGCAGACACTATTGATAATTCCTTTTCCCCTTAATATTCGTATGGCAGATACTGCTAGCTTATAAGGACCTTAGCAGCCAATGCGTTGAACGTAATATTGAAAAAAAAAAAAAAAAAAAA